>JAMXBB010000006.1:24976178-25308670 GCA_024138015.1 Lumnitzera littorea
TTTTTTTTTTTTTTTTGTCTTTTAACCTTTATGTTCTTTTATTTTTATATTTTTTTTATTTTTCATTTTTTTTTTAATTTCAGAGGAAGGGATATTAATTACCACCTACAGGATATCAAATGTAATGCATGCATACTAGCCTAAAGAATTCAAAAGAAGAAAAATCTCTTTATTTTCGCTCGTTACTAATGAAATTTGAACTTAATATTCCTAACACTTTAGGCTAAGATTTTATGACCCCAAAAAATACCCTTACATGTCAACTTTTTTTTTTTTAATTCCTTTACAATTTGCTAATTTTGTGTTTAATGGGTCTTTGCTAAGTACACATTAGAGGGACATTGACATGTTTTTCCTAAAATTAAAAAAGGTTCTTTGAATTGATGGATGGGATTTTCAAATTCCATGTGCTTTCAGTGCCATTGACCGTTGAATTTCGAAATAGTTAATGAACACGGACTTTAAGACCGTAGGACTTAATAAATTAGGTCGAACGGTGCATGTATATCAATTAATAAGAAAGGTCAAAATCAATACAATGTTGAAATAATATATTATAACGAGGTATACATTTGGGGATAATTTCTTAAACACTAGGGCTGAAAAATGCGAGAAGGCTGAAGATTTTGCTACCAAGGAGGGGTCCAAAGGGCCGAGGCCCCCAAGCCCATCAATATCCTCAAGAGTCAAGGCCAGCATGCGCATCTTGGAACAAGGGCCATAAAATAAAGCCATTATAACAAATGTCATGAAATTTTGGAGATAAAACTACTACAAGTATATAAACTTTCATATTTTTTTATCTTAATTCCTAAACTTTAAATTTATTCATTTTAGTACTCTAATTTTTTAAATGAGATAAATTAGTATCTCCGTTATAATAGATGTTATTATAAAATAGTAAAATAATAATATAAATATATCAATTTTCATTTTATTTCCATTTTAATATTTAAATTTTATTTTAGTACTTCAACTTTTTAAAGTGAAACAAAGAAGTAATTTTATAATAGCCATTATAACATAGATATTAATTTGTCTCATTTGAAAAATTGGAGTACTATAATGAATAAATTTAAAGTTTAGATAATAAAATAAAAAAATATGAGAGTTCAAGTACTTTTAATGATTTTATCCCAAAAATATTGTGAAGTCAACTAGTTTTCTTTTTAATTAAGTTATAACCAATTTTAATGGAAAAAAATAAAAGAAAATAAAATAATCTACCCCTTTATAAAATTTATGATTTACATCTTACAATATTTCTTTAGTAATTGCTCAAAGACTATAAAAAGTCATTTGACATTCCTTACAAAATTCCCAATGTATAATAAGGGGAAGAAAAAAACAGAAAAAAGAACAAGCCATACATTTTTTACTACTTTTTTATTTGAGTCCTTTATCTTTTATATGCAAATCCTCCACCTTTTAATATTTCTCTATCTGAATCTTATTTTTTATTTAAATCCTCCATATTTTTGAAAAGACTAGAAAAAGTCCATCCATCATGTCCACTAATAATTTTTTTTATCATGTCACAACGATCAATATAATCCGATCAATGTCCATCTTGTTAATAGAAAAATCACATCAAAAGTTTTAAATTCAAATTAAAGTAGGAAAAAAAATGATGACATAAATATAAACAATTAAAAAGAGATCAATGACTCGTATAGAAACATAAATAAAGGTGGGGAGCCATTATGGTTCTTTTGCCTCTATTCTTTTGGTGCTTAAATAAATAAATAAATATATACATATATAGTCAAATAACTTTAATAGTTCTTTAAAAGAGACACTCGCTAAAGTCAATCAAATTTCTATAACATAAAATATAACATACCATTTAGTTATCTTCAAAATTAATATGTTCAAACTAGACCGCCAAAATTAAAACATGAACCAAAGATTGCAATAAAAGAAAATCTGTAATTTGTCGGTCTAGTGCCTCACTGGCTCACTTCATTCTATATGGTTAGACAAGTTGATTGGCCCCCAGTCATAGTCTTACACCCTTTCGTGCTTGCTAGAAATATACATATATCTAATTCTCTCTCTCTCTTCTGCCCTTAGTAAGTTACTCTCACGTAATATATCCCATTCAAATTGAATGTAATAAAAAAATGTCACAATTAGGCTATCAGCTCGTAACGAGTTCATTTCAACAAGTCCTTTTTTTTTTTTTTTTGAGTTATAAAGGGCACCATGAATTGGATCAAAATGTCTATACTTTTACGAATGACTCTAAAGGAAAAGGTAGAAATATAGTGACTTTTTCTATTTTGATATTGGGAAAAGTATATGGTAGTACTTAAGGGTTATCCTTTTGCCATTTGAATTATCGATTTTTTTTTTCCCTTTTTTTTAGTTTTTCCATGTTCCAAATTTTACAAAAATTGATATCCCAACAACTCCTTTTAAATTTTCTATCCTTGCTTAACATGTGCTAACTTCTTATTGGCTTGATACTTGATGGCCTACAACCCTTTTTCTTTTATTTCTCCTAACTTTTTGTAAATTTTTATTGTTTTTATCATATTAGGTAATCAAATATATTTGAAGTTATTTTTATCATACTATGTAGTATAATATATCTAATATTATTAGTTTATTAAATTAATTATTGTAAATCAATTGGAAGTTGAACATGTCAAAGATGAGAAAAAAATTAAGGGAGTTAATGGAAGTCCTATCCTTCTAACCGTTGGACGACATTAATGACTAAAATAGGAAAAAGAAGAAGAAGAAAGAAAAATTGAGGATTTAAATAGACAAGTAGACTAATGTTGAGGACTAAATGCTTATCATATATTTCTTATAACTAGCCTATTTGAGTTTCCAAATTTCAAAATATCTTGAAAAATTCCTTACATGAAGACCTTTAGAAAATCCATTACATTTTTTTCTTCCTAAGTCCAAAAGATAAAAGTTGAACCGAAGCATAACTAGGACATAGGCCCCATGCAAAGAGATACCACTTGTGTGCGTGGGTAAGGCAAAAATAGCACATTACAATACATGTTGAAGGCTATAATTCGAATTCAAAGCATAGTATGAATGACAAGGAATAGAAAGCGAGCGATACCATGCAGTTGACCAACAGGAAGGCCAATCGATCAGGGGTGGTCAATTGATTGAAGATCAAGTATTCATCGAAGCCCTACATGATAGCCCCAGTTTGTTACCTATCTTCCTTATATGGATATATGTGCACCTTATGTTTATTTGCTGGACTTTAGTTCATAGGGTTCATTAGTATACCAAAATATTCTATTTTCGACATACTTAATTAGGCTTCTAATTGATATTGCTATTGGTCCTTACTCGCATTTGAAACTCAAACCAAACAATCAAAGCAATTAGAACAACTCCTAAAAGCAACACAATTTGACACGGTGAACAGAAAATAAAACTTTAAGGTTAAACTACAATTATTTTATGAATATTTAGTTAAAGTATCTATGGTCCACACCTCAACTTTTGAAAAGAGAACAAATTCTCCTCTATTTTTGTCTATATAGATGTGCACTTGACAGAAATGATGACGTGGCAATGACACATTTGAAAAGCTAATAAGAATGAAGGGATTAATTTGATTTCAATCATGCAAAATAATAATATATATTAGTTAACTAAAATATTAAATTATTAAAAATCTAAAAAATAAAAAAGAAAATAGACTTTGGCTGCAAAATTAATATATATATATATATATATTAATTTTGCAGCCAAAGGCAATTTTCTTTTTTATTTTTTAGATTTTTAATAATTTAATATTTTAGTTAACTAATATATATTATTATTTTGCATGATTGAAATCAAATTAATCCCTTCATTCTTATTAGCTTTTCAAATGTGTCATTGCCACGTCATCATTTCTGTCAAGTGCACATCTATATAGACAAAAATAGAGGAGAATTTGTTCTCTTTTCAAAAGTTGAGGTGTGGACCATAGATACTTTAACTAAATATTCATAAAATAATTGTAGTTTAACCTTAAAGTTTTATTTTCTGTTCACCGTGTCAAATTGTGTTGCTTTTAGGAGTTGTTCTAATTGCTTTGATTGTTTGGTTTGAGTTTCAAATGCGAGTAAGGACCAATAGCAATATCAATTAGAAGCCTAATTAAGTATGTCGAAAATAGAATATTTTGGTATACTAATGAACCCTATGAACTAAAGTCCAGCAAATAAACATAAGGTGCACATATATCCATATAAGGAAGATAGGTAACAAACTGGGGCTATCATGTAGGGCTTCGATGAATACTTGATCTTCAATCAATTGACCACCCCTGATCGATTGGCCTTCCTGTTGGTCAACTGCATGGTATCGCTCGCTTTCTATTCCTTGTCATTCATACTATGCTTTGAATTCGAATTATAGCCTTCAACATGTATTGTAATGTGCTATTTTTGCCTTACCCACGCACACAAGTGGTATCTCTTTGCATGGGGCCTATGTCCTAGTTATGCTTCGGTTCAACTTTTATCTTTTGGACTTAGGAAGAAAAAAATGTAATGGATTTTCTAAAGGTCTTCATGTAAGGAATTTTTCAAGATATTTTGAAATTTGGAAACTCAAATAGGCTAGTTATAAGAAATATATGATAAGCATTTAGTCCTCAACATTAGTCTACTTGTCTATTTAAATCCTCAATTTTTCTTTCTTCTTCTTCTTTTTCCTATTTTAGTCATTAATGTCGTCCAACGGTTAGAAGGATAGGACTTCCATTAACTCCCTTAATTTTTTTCTCATCTTTGACATGTTCAACTTCCAATTGATTTACAATAATTAATTTAATAAACTAATAATATTAGATATATTATACTACATAGTATGATAAAAATAACTTCAAATATATTTGATTACCTAATATGATAAAAACAATAAAAATTTACAAAAAGTTAGGAGAAATAAAAGAAAAAGGGTTGTAGGCCATCAAGTATCAAGCCAATAAGAAGTTAGCACATGTTAAGCAAGGATAGAAAATTTAAAAGGAGTTGTTGGGATATCAATTTTTGTAAAATTTGGAACATGGAAAAACTAAAAAAAAGGGAAAAAAAAAATCGATAATTCAAATGGCAAAAGGATAACCCTTAAGTACTACCATATACTTTTCCCAATATCAAAATAGAAAAAGTCACTATATTTCTACCTTTTCCTTTAGAGTCATTCGTAAAAGTATAGACATTTTGATCCAATTCATGGTGCCCTTTATAACTCAAAAAAAAAAAAAAAAAGGACTTGTTGAAATGAACTCGTTACGAGCTGATAGCCTAATTGTGACATTTTTTTATTACATTCAATTTGAATGGGATATATTACGTGAGAGTAACTTACTAAGGGCAGAAGAGAGAGAGAGAATTAGATATATGTATATTTCTAGCAAGCACGAAAGGGTGTAAGACTATGACTGGGGGCCAATCAACTTGTCTAACCATATAGAATGAAGTGAGCCAGTGAGGCACTAGACCGACAAATTACAGATTTTCTTTTATTGCAATCTTTGGTTCATGTTTTAATTTTGGCGGTCTAGTTTGAACATATTAATTTTGAAGATAACTAAATGGTATGTTATATTTTATGTTATAGAAATTTGATTGACTTTAGCGAGTGTCTCTTTTAAAGAACTATTAAAGTTATTTGACTATATATGTATATATTTATTTATTTATTTAAGCACCAAAAGAATAGAGGCAAAAGAACCATAATGGCTCCCCACCTTTATTTATGTTTCTATACGAGTCATTGATCTCTTTTTAATTGTTTATATTTATGTCATCATTTTTTTTCCTACTTTAATTTGAATTTAAAACTTTTGATGTGATTTTTCTATTAACAAGATGGACATTGATCGGATTATATTGATCGTTGTGACATGATAAAAAAAATTATTAGTGGACATGATGGATGGACTTTTTCTAGTCTTTTCAAAAATATGGAGGATTTAAATAAAAAATAAGATTCAGATAGAGAAATATTAAAAGGTGGAGGATTTGCATATAAAAGATAAAGGACTCAAATAAAAAAGTAGTAAAAAATGTATGGCTTGTTCTTTTTTCTGTTTTTTTCTTCCCCTTATTATACATTGGGAATTTTGTAAGGAATGTCAAATGACTTTTTATAGTCTTTGAGCAATTACTAAAGAAATATTGTAAGATGTAAATCATAAATTTTATAAAGGGGTAGATTATTTTATTTTCTTTTATTTTTTTCCATTAAAATTGGTTATAACTTAATTAAAAAGAAAACTAGTTGACTTCACAATATTTTTGGGATAAAATCATTAAAAGTACTTGAACTCTCATATTTTTTTATTTTATTATCTAAACTTTAAATTTATTCATTATAGTACTCCAATTTTTCAAATGAGACAAATTAATATCTATGTTATAATGGCTATTATAAAATTACTTCTTTGTTTCACTTTAAAAAGTTGAAGTACTAAAATAAAATTTAAATATTAAAATGGAAATAAAATGAAAATTGATATATTTATATTATTATTTTACTATTTTATAATAACATCTATTATAACGGAGATACTAATTTATCTCATTTAAAAAATTAGAGTACTAAAATGAATAAATTTAAAGTTTAGGAATTAAGATAAAAAAATATGAAAGTTTATATACTTGTAGTAGTTTTATCTCCAAAATTTCATGACATTTGTTATAATGGCTTTATTTTATGGCCCTTGTTCCAAGATGCGCATGCTGGCCTTGACTCTTGAGGATATTGATGGGCTTGGGGGCCTCGGCCCTTTGGACCCCTCCTTGGTAGCAAAATCTTCAGCCTTCTCGCATTTTTCAGCCCTAGTGTTTAAGAAATTATCCCCAAATGTATACCTCGTTATAATATATTATTTCAACATTGTATTGATTTTGACCTTTCTTATTAATTGATATACATGCACCGTTCGACCTAATTTATTAAGTCCTACGGTCTTAAAGTCCGTGTTCATTAACTATTTCGAAATTCAACGGTCAATGGCACTGAAAGCACATGGAATTTGAAAATCCCATCCATCAATTCAAAGAACCTTTTTTAATTTTAGGAAAAACATGTCAATGTCCCTCTAATGTGTACTTAGCAAAGACCCATTAAACACAAAATTAGCAAATTGTAAAGGAATTAAAAAAAAAAAAGTTGACATGTAAGGGTATTTTTTGGGGTCATAAAATCTTAGCCTAAAGTGTTAGGAATATTAAGTTCAAATTTCATTAGTAACGAGCGAAAATAAAGAGATTTTTCTTCTTTTGAATTCTTTAGGCTAGTATGCATGCATTACATTTGATATCCTGTAGGTGGTAATTAATATCCCTTCCTCTGAAATTAAAAAAAAAATGAAAAATAAAAAAAATATAAAAATAAAAGAACATAAAGGTTAAAAGACAAAAAAAAAAAAAAAAAACACTAGGATAAAAAAGTAGCACCACTTTTCTTTTTAGACGAGATTGCTACCTTCTTTATGTATACTTGTCTTCAAGTTGTCATATGAAAGGAAATCAACAAGGCAAAACAGTGTTATTAAGTGATATTATTTGAAGGACAATGATGTATGTGATATCTGGAAAGTTGATCCAGGTTCATTTCCATTAATATAAATATACATTGTTCTACTTCCATCTCCCATCTCCATCTCATAAAAACTTTTGACCTTTTGGAGATTTTGAAACGAATGTTTGTTTGGTTTAATGAAGTTGAAAAATGTGTTGAAACCGGTTGTACTGGATCCTAGACTTATGATATGTAAGACTCTAGATCTAGGTGGTGACTGGTGACTCCATAAGCTGTTTGAGGAAGAAAAAGTCATTTTTAGAGTAAAAAAAATGGTCAATTCATTGACTATCTATGCCTTTACAGTTTGTGCATATGGGGCTGTTTATCTACCTCTGGATTTGGCTGCAAATGACGGTCGACTAGAGGAAGAGAGAGAACAGTGGAGCAACTTATGTGCCTTAAAATACGGTTCAAACAAGAAATGGATAGTGCCCTACTCTTGTCGTCTAAGCAAATTTATTTATGTCATAAATTAATTTTTGGATAAATATAAATGACTCATAAATTTTGATTTAGGTGAGGATTTACTTTTAAACTTTCGAACATCATAAATCACCCCCTAAATTTTAATAAATTAGCAAATAATTTTTGAAGGTTACAAATAAATTTTTTAAACTTTGACCTTAGTACGAAAATATCCTCTTGAAATTATCTAAGTTTACTTTAAAAATCCCTAAATTTTGGCTATGGTATACTTAATTAAAAAAGGAAACATTTTTTATATTATTAATTTATCAAGATTTAGAAAGTGTTTTGTAGTATTTGAAAGTTTAAAAGGTAAATCCACATTTTGGTCAAAATTTTGGAGGGTTATTTGCAACTTTATCTTAATTTTATATTTATTCTACCACCACTCACTTTGATATAATTTTAATTCAAACTAGAGACTAATATCCTACTCTTCATTTGTTTCTAAGATAACTACACAAGTTTCAATGAAAATTTTATAATTTAGAAGGTAAAGATAGTAGCTAAGAATTTGATCATGGTGATTAGCAACTCCTAAAATGAAAGAAAAAAGGAAAAATAATTTTCTGTATATCAAATTGAAAATCTTTCCCTCATTTTCAATTGATTGATATTTTCCATGATAATTAATTACTTGATTACAACCTTCTTCTTCCATTATTAGTTGCCATGAGGAGCCATAGTAATAGCAACCTTTTAGGATTATTATGATTATATATCAATTTAGATTTAAATTATAAAAAATTATGGAAAAGTTTAAAACGTTCTTGTATAATTAACACACACTTATTAGTGGTTGCTCATTGCTAGTTAATACAATATGTATTATGTAAGATTCTATAGATATGGAGTTTTGATTGATGCTATCATGTGAGCCTCATGTTGTGCATGACATTATAGGTGTGACACATAGATAACTCTTGGAGAGATGATTCAGAGAGAAATAGCTAGGAGGAGAAATATGTAAATTTTATTGGTTTAAACACACTTAGTGTAGGTGAGAAAGTTATGGAGCATTAAACCTCAATATTCTTGATAAAATATTGTTTGAACCTTCTTTGATATTTGATAGTAGACATTTCATGGTCTTGTAATGTTTCTCTTATCTTTAGAGCTTCTAAAAGTATCGAATGAGGAGGCATTAGAGTATTTTATACACATTTGGGCTTGATGACATCCATTAGGTTATGTTGATGATTAGTGGATGAGGTTTTCTGGAATTATTTGGACGAGCTTATTATGAGCTATAGGCCTATAATATGCCTTATCAAATGTGCAATGTTGCTTGAGAGAGGCTGAGAATGGATAGACCAATGTAACGATCTATATTCTAAGCTCGCTAAGCTGAATTTCTTTAAGTTATCTTGATTATGGATCAAGTTTTTTATGCCCTATCTTAGTAAGAAGTCAAGCATAAATAAATAATAGATTTAGCTCAATATCATGATATAGAAAAATATTAGCCCTCTATAGGTACATATGCACATTGTATTGCTTTATAAGTGTATTTTATTAGAAAAGGAACTTTGATTGCTATATTAATCATACCAAGATCTCATATGTGAAATTGGGAAATTGTGAAAACATAATTACACTAAACCATATACCAAAGCTTGCTCGAATCAATAGAGATGAGTAAGATTTTAACTTCCACCAATTGTGGATCTTCTAAGTATTGCATTTACACACCTTTATAGAGAATATATACCTTCATTTCTTAGTGAGGTCTTTTCATTTTTCTAATGTTTTCTTTTGGGTGCTTTTCTTTGTTATATTTTGTTATGTATTGTATAGATTTGGTGATCCAACATCATATATTTCTAATGCTAACTTAAGGGTACAATGTGAGGCTCAAAATTTCAATTAGTTGCTTTGAGCGGGTAATTTAAGGTATCGATGATTCTAATCTGATTGACCTAAAAACTCATGAATGAGCTCGAGATATTAGTTGAGGAAATCTCGTGGACTTGGATATTAAAAATATAATAAAATAGCTAAAATGGTACACTTTAACTATATTACGTATTATTTACCGTAGTTGTGTAGAATAGGCCTCGATAGCTTGTAAACTTTTAGGGATAAATTATATATGTAATAAAATTATTATGGGATATAAAATAAGATGTGGAATATATGTATATGTGTTGTGTGTAATTTTTAAGTATATGCATAAACTCATAATCAACTAAAATATCCTATTATTTACATTTTAGATTAAAATGAGATAAGAAAATCAATAAAAACAATTGAAATGGCTAGGATTAAGTTGGTTAGGCATGTGGATTAAGAGGGACAGCTATTGGTATTTGGAGATTGAATTAGCATGCAAATTGCCATGGTATTTAAGCCTAGAATTGTGAAGAGAGAGAAAGAAAATTCATTTCAACACTTCACAAGCATGAAAAAATTTAGAAACACTCTCTAACATCTCATACGTGTAAGTGATGATTTAAGACAAATTGGAGTAAGCTAAAGTAATCAAAGAAGAAAATGAGGAAAAAATTTGAAAATTCGGGTGCGATACTAGGTAATAGAAGGTACGTGGGCTTAGGTTGCAATTGGGGACCAACCACCGCCACCACTAGAAGCTGCAACTAATGCTAGGGTCGGCTGACAAACATGGAGGAGTAACTGGTGGCTGGAGATTCCATTTTTTGTGTGGTACAATTTCAAGTTGAATTTCTTTAAATTATTAAAAATATAAAATTTGTCCATAAAACTTTAGAAAAATTTGCTTCTAACTATTTTCATATATAGAATATAGAAAAAATATTATTTTACAAAAATTTAGTAATTATATTATATGTCTTTAAGAAATCAATGAAATTAAGCTATTTTTGATATCAAAATAAATGAGTCAAATGATATAGTTTCAACCTCAAAATTTTTTTATAAACTACCTTATACTTATATTACATTGTTATATAAAGTTTTTCAACAAAACTATTTACTATATTTTTCATAATTTTTTAGCCCCTAAATTATAATTAAAATGGCATTTTAATGAAATTAATAGAATTTTCCTTAATTACCTCACTTGGATTCTAAGCTTAATTGATTTTTGATTTATTTTGTGGTATATGGATGTTGTTGGAAAGGGGTTTTATTAGAGGAAGTTAAGAAAATCAAGAATATGCCACTTATATGTATAATTTGGTACTATGAGAATTTGTGAATAGTGATATGTGAGATGAGGATTCTGGGGAGTATTGAACCAGATGAGTATTAAATGAAGAATAAAATGGGTCCCTATAACTGAAATTTAGGAGAAAAGCAAGCAAATCAATTAACTATAAGAAGTTGGTTAAGGTTAGAGGATAACTTAGATGATGTAGAAGGTAAGTACTCTACTGGATACTAACTCAGAAGTTTAGTTAAAGGCAAAATTCGAAGAGAAGTATAGTTAGGGAAGGTTTAGAGGTTCAGTCAAAGGGCAAACTCTTAAGAAATTTGAAGTTGGTTGGGCTTAGAAGATATTTTGCTAAAAGATCTAAAATTGAGTTTGGTTCAAAATGTGACTTAGAGGATACTTGAAGTGAAAATACATGAATGTAACTTTCAAAAGTTGTCTTAGAGGGTCATTCGTAAGAAATGTTGGGTATTTATCAGACTTAGAGGATGTTTCAAAAGTTATCTTGTTAAAATCTTAACTCTGATATAGCTTAGGGGATAACTAAGCTTTCTAGTTTAAGAACTTCAAAGATGACCTAACTTAGAACTTAGCTCAAAGGGTGTTGAAGGTAAGATTTATTTAGGAAACAACTCTAATTTTCTACACTTATATATATGTAACCTATAATTTGAATTCCAAATCAACTTAATCCTTAAAGAAAACAAATTAATGTAATCTCATGTCTTATATACAATAACTAAAATAATTGATTGGATAAACATATAAGGATATTTGAAGGAGGATAAGTTTAACAACCAAGTTTAGCAAGTAACTGAATTCTAAGTTAATGGGGTTAATACTTCACCGCATTTTGAAGTATTGTTTAAAAATACTTAGAGGCCTTATGTGAGACCCTAGTCTTTGAGTAACTATCAAGGACTCAGAATGGTAGCACTTCTTAATAAATATGTAGTTTAGAAAATATGAATTAAGAAGTGATGAAATGAAGTACTTATAAGAAATATGAGTCACGAGTACAACTACGTAAAATAGTCATAGTTAATCGAAATCAGTAAATTTAGGATTTTCAAAAAATATTTTCAGAATCAAATAAAATTTTTAATACGGGTTCGCAAAAATTAAAAGAAGAGTCTTATAGAACTATATTTAGCAAAATAAATGTATGAAATAATTAATTTAATAAAGTGTAATTTTATTGGTATTATTATCTTTATTAGAAACGTATGATTTGGGTTCTAGTAAATTATGAGCCTTTAAAGATAAATCATTTGGACAAAGTAATAAATAAAAAGACATAGGATAATGTATAGGAAATATATGTACATGTTAAATATATTTGATATAATTAGTATATGATATATGTACCCGTAGTTAATTGAAACCACAGTACATAAGTGATATATTAATTTAATTACATAAAGTTAATAAGAAAAATAAATAAAGTAATTAGAGATATCTTCATTTAGAAATAGTAGGCGTGTCATCTCCTGGAAGTTTAACTTGAGACTTTGTTAAATAAAGGACACCCAAATTAAAGCTTGACAAGAGCAAAACATAAGGCATGACACTTGTCTTATTAAAAGGGGAAATTTTCATTGACTCTTTCCATGGACATAAAAAACAAAACAGTACTCTAGTAGTTCATTTTGATGAAAGCTCAATTCAGGAAAAATATTAGGAATTTAAGAAAGCATAAAAAAAGAGAGGTTAGGAGAATTTATGGGAAAGTAAGATGCAAATTTGGGTATTTGAAGTGCGTAAACAACTAAGCAATTTGGAAGTGCAAATTGAGCACTACCTGAGGGGGAGTAAATTGCTTGGAGCTACCACAACCATCCATGACTGAATGATGATTGAAAAAGCTAGCGACGATGAGTGTTTGATTTTCCTAAATCTTTCACTAAAATTTTAAAATTAGCAAACAAGCTCTAAAAATTATGAAATTTGGTTTTTTCAAGTATTTTCACATGTATAATTCAAATATCAAACTAGGTTTTGCATGTTCAAATTGAAAATATGAGGTTCTTAAGAAACTAGGCCAAAAACGAATTTTATAGGAAATTTCTAAAATAGCAAATGATCTTGCTTTCACACAAATTTTTGTTTTTAAGTTTCTCAAAGGGTGTTTTTAATGTTATTTAAATAATTTTTAAAAATTATGAGGTTGGATCTTGGGTATTTTTGGATTAACATGGAAAGTGTGAGTTGGAAATAAGAGGAAGTGATATTTCTTTGAGTTATTTGATTTGCATGTGATATAATTTGGTTATAATTGGAGTTTCGGGTATTAAACCATTTTAGGGAAGTCGTAGACTGTGGCATGGATGTTGGAGTTGTGAGATTTGATGATTAAAAGAATATGTTATGCTGGTCAAAATGTAAGTCAGAAGATACCTTAGAATGTATAGCAGCAGGGAATATGAAATAGTTTATATGTAGAACATATGTCAGAAACTAGAAACTTATGTAGGGGTTGATTTAATATTGGATATGTAAAGTGTTCTTATAGTAAATTTCAATGTTCTTTAGGTGCGGTTAGTGAAATAGTTAACCTAATTAGTATGCTACAACAAATTAGATATTTAATAAGTATTTTACTAGAGTTTATATTTGAGAATCAAAATAATATGTTAAGGAAATGAAATATAATAAAATCAATGTAAGGTTAAAGGAGTCAGAAACAATATCAAAAACTATGTTGTAAGGACCTTATGTATAGAGGATAGTAAAAAACTAGGTTAAAAACTAAGTTAGAATGCATTCGAGACTAGAGTTGTCTTAAAAAGAATAATACTAAGACCTAGACCCTAAGTGTAAGTAAGCTAGTGACTTTGTTTATACTTGATATATATTAACTTGGATATTGTATGCGTTTTCTTTAGGAGATATGTGCATGAAAAGTCTCGGGCATAAGAGTAAGACTTGGGGAATTTGCTGAGTAGCCCAAGTAAATGGATATTTGTGTGTGCCTTAAGTAAACTTATGTCTACTTTTAACTTTGCATGCTTTGTGATGTTTGGCTTGGCTAAACTTGGTTGCAAGTTGATGTGTTGTTAGATGAATTATGAGGGGTTTTTTTTATAATTGTTGTTGATTGAAATATGCTTTGAGGTTGTTGCGTCGCTTAATGTTTGTGGCACATCTGCTTAGACATGCATTAACTTGGGAAAAGTTAGGTCTTAACTCTGTCTGCTAAGGTGTTCACTTAAGGGAACCCGATATTAAGGTCTTAGAATTGACAATGATACTAAGTAAAGGCTAGGTAATAAGCAATGAATAAGTTTGCTTGGATTTGCTGGGTATTGCTTGATGTGTGATTTAATGCATTCATGGCATAGTATGAAAAGGAACAACGGGTTAAGATTTCTAAAAACCGAGATTTTGCTAGGTCGGTTTTCATATGAAAAATTGGATTTATCAAGTGAACTATTTCATTTACAAAAGTTGGGTTTATAAGCATATAAAAACTATGTTATATTTATTGGGCCAACTATATGTTGGATTTTCTAACCACTTTATGTGGTTATTACTAGGCTATTGGGTTTTGGCAATTAAGTGTTGCTTTGCTAGGTTCTTAGATATATTATCTAGATACTCAATTTGAAGTCGATCGAACTGGATGAGTTGCTAGGTTGAGCTAGCATATCGGTATCGATGTATGACATGTACATTAGCATGGTATGCATTTGTTGCATTTGCACCGCTTGGTTATACTGTTTAGCTTGGTAATGATAATGATAACCTACTTAGTGAACATGTTATGATATTATTTATATTTGTGCTTATTTGTCCACTCTCACTTAGCTTACAATAAGCTGAGGGAATAAGTCTTTCTTATCCTTAGGTTCTAAAGGAAGTTAACTTGTATCTCACATCATTGTAGCAAGGAAATTTTAGTATAGATAATTGCTATCTTTGAAGTAAATTGTAAAGTAGAGAGTAAGTTGGAATGTTGGTCAGAAAGTGTGCTAGAGAAAATCTTTATGCGGCCAAAGTAGATTAGAAACTAAATTTAAGCACTAAGAAGGAGCTTTACAAAAAGACTGACGAGTTATTTTGTATGGCCTCAATGGGGGATTTACAAAGTGGTGTGCATGTTCTCTTATGAATTTATATGTTATGAAGATATTTTAATAGGAGATATGTATTCTATAAGACTTTATAGTTGTGATACTTTGGGTCCTATTGATGTAGAAAGATTTTTGCTGTTGATTGTTGTATTAAATGAGAAGTGTTTTCAGAACATGAGTTCCATATAGTTATATGATAGGTGAATTACAGATTCTACCTTATCCCTAACTTAGGGTGGTAATAACAAACTGTCTTTAGGTACCAAAAGTAAATAAAATCTTTTAAGCAGACATTTAGAAGGCAGAGCGTTACACCTTGGTAGATGTCTTGTTTGTGATTTGTTAGTTAGTTGCCTATGTGTATGCAATGTGTACGCTTGAATATGGTTGTGCTATTTTAAGTGCGGGACTTATATATTGATTGCTTCATGATATTGCTTACTTTAGACTGTTTGCAATTGCTTGACCACACTAAAAGCAACCTAGCACAAACTCGATTTAACTTCTACTTGGATATACATCACAACTAACTAAGGGAAACGACTAGGATTCTTGGGTCAAACACAGGCCTTTTGATGGGGATAGCTGAAAGGATCTTCTCTCTACATTTAGTAGAATTAAGTGATAGGAGAGGAGGTTGCAGTAAGGTTAAAGACCGTGATTTGAAGTGAAGTCTTGGGTAGAGCATATTCTCTATTGCATAAGCCTTAGTTTGGTTTTGATTTGTGTATGAGATGTCAAACTCCTTAACTTGGATTAGAGTGGGCACAATTTCTTTGATCTTATGAAGGATTGGATAACGTCATGCAATTGTACTTACTTGTACATGCATGGCATCTAGCTAAACTTACTTAAAAATCCTAATTGCTTTGTATCAAATTATGCTATTGTCTCATTCCCACTTACTACATAAATTGTCGCTTATTCCCCTATAATCACCCATACTAATCCAAGTTCTAGAAGATTGGAGATCAAGGTCGGAGAGTGAGATTCAAGACTAATTGGCTGAATTATTGTTTAACTGTCGCTTTTACTAACTTATATGGAAACTAATAGGGTCTCCATTAGTGACCCTTTAGTTTTTAACTATTGATATTGATACTATGCTCCATAAACTTATGAACATTTATAAATTATTTACGAATCGCTTCCTCTTTTTAGATCAATTTAATTTTTGAAACCTTTTGTTAAAAATTGAGATTCTACACTCCATATGATTTGTAAAGCTTGATTTTCTCGGACACTTGAGCCATAAACATTATTTTTAGAAGTTATTTTTAAAAGATACCTACAAGTTAATATTAATTAGATTTAGAATTGGATGGCTCAAAGCAGCGGAGTGATAAATGCCATGTGTAAGCTATACCTACGTTAGCGGCTAAAGTGACTAATTTTTAGTTTAGGTTAGTTTACACGGTGGAACTGTTACGACTCCTTAGTTTGGGACGTGACACACAAACTTAATTAGGGATAGGTATGATTTGGTCCACTCCGGTTCATGCCCCCTTACCAAACCAAACCAAATATATTTGTTTGTTTGTTTTTTTTTTTGAAATTGAACCTAATCATAAGGTTTGGTTTGTAAAATTTTTGAACTTAATTAAAATTACTTCTATTCAGGTCGATCTATGGTTCAAATAGTTCATGTTAAATTTTTACTAAACATTTTTATCTCAAATATCAATTTCTCATATATTTATTATATGTAATGATAAATAGTAAAAAGTTGTATAAGATTTTAACAAATTTAACTTGATTGGATGGGGATAAGAGGCTTTGTCTCAACGAGTAATAATAAGGAGGAGAAGTAGAGCTGCTTGTCCAAAAGCGCATGAAGAAGATAAAAGAGACACAACAAAGACTGGAGAAAAAAAATACAAAAAGTGTAAAATAATTGCATGATTTTTTTTTTAATCAAATGATTCGATTTAGTTTAGTTTATAGTTCGATTTACGATTTGCGGTTTTTTTATCCAACTTGAACACTAATACGTACTTATCTTAACTATTTTAGTTTTCTATTTTAGCCCACCATAAAAATAGAAACTACACTTATGAGTTTTGACAAATTATGTGTTTTTATCGCCTTAATTAGGCTTAAGGTTTGATACACTAGACATATGGGTTTTAATTAGATGCTTAATACCTATAATCTTAGATTTTATATCATCACTTATAATCATACCTAATTTCATGATAGTCTACGATGTGTACAATTATTTTAATTATATATGGATATATAAATATAAACTAAAATTATATCCGACATACTTTCCCTATAACATCTTCAGTTCCTTCAGCAATGTAGGCTCGAAGCAGAATACTTAAACTTTTGCCGTAATACACGTAGGTAAGATGTCCGAAAATAAAACACATGTATATATATAAACCTATCATTAGTATTTCCTTAAAAACTAACTCAACCAATTGATTGCTACCAAGAAAATCTAAACCTAAATCAAGTTATTGTCTTGAAGGGTGTCTGATCTTTTTCTGGGAACGTCAGCTTCATTATCTTGCAGTTGTAGGGGTAAGCTCAAGTGGCATTTAATTATTAGGGCAATAACACCTGGAATTCTGTTAAGACATTAAAAACCACTGAAAAAAAAAAGAAACCCCCAGGGATAGCGGGGATCAATACACTTGCTTGTTCACAGATGGACAAAACACTTCAATGTGTACTTAAAAAGGTTTAACCGTGGACTATAACTATTCAGTATCTTTGCATCGCAATTAACGTTTGACATCTGGAATATATATACATAATATAAGTTACAGTAATTAATGACTTTTTGATATAATTAATTACTTACTGAATATTCGGATATTGGTTGTAACAAAAATAAGTGAGAATGGATTTTAAAAGGAAAACCGGACACGCATATGATCTTTTTTTCATTAGAGAAATAGAAAAACATACAATTCCGTTTTTTATATACAGGTTCTAAATCTTATATGTTAATAAAATTAATGAAAGATGAATGTTAAAACTGCAGATCAGAGACATGTTTATCTATCCGCTAATATTTTGGCCAAAAAGAAAAAAAGAAAAAAAATCTATCCTCTAATGACGATTTCTTTTCTTTTGCTTGAGTGTTAGCAACTCAATTAAGTAAGTACTAATATTAACTAGAGACGATATTTGTCGAATCAACAAGGTAGCATTGGGAAAATTTTAAAGTTTTGCAGCCTGAACCTTCAATCACTTAGTTAAAAAGTTGTAGTTTACTTTCATGCGTTGTCACTACTTGCAATTTGCAAACTCAACACGGTGCTAGTTAAATGAAAGAATAATGGGTCTAACAATAGGGATATTTGCAAATATATTCAATGTAAACTGCTCTTGATGTATAAACAAATTTTATAAACCTTTAAAGTATGGTTTATTACAGATCTTCTATAAAAATAAGTTAGTCTCTCGTAAATGGTTATTAGAATCCTAAAATTGTTACTAAAGAATCTTAAGTAGCCATAATTTTAGAACTTTAGCATCAATCATAAATGAATATATCTATTTTTAAAGGTTATGAGGAGGTAATGGTACACTTTTAAAGTTGAGGAAGTTCATTTTTACCCGACCAATAATTTGAAGGGAGAATTTACAATTTTCTCCTAAACATACTACTGGCAAGGTCTCCAGCAACATTATAGCTTGAGACAGACTTCAAATACAACCGATTGCGGTATCTACACGGTGATGGGGATATATAAATTTCATTTTCTGAACTCGATCCAAGTTACAGTCCCTCTCTAATGAATATGGTCGGTTTCTGATATTGACAAGAAACTAACATTTGCCTAAGTCTGGTGGAAGTAAGTACAAGCTTTAATCTTACTGACTCACTTCTCTTGTAAAATCAGTCTCTCCACTTGTTATTAGCATGTGCTTTAATTAGGCTGTGTGAGCGATGATGAAGGCTCTATATGAAGATTTTCGTTGTTTATATAAAGATATTATATAAAGGTTTTATATAAAAATTTTTGTTCCCTATTTATATAAAGATTTTCCTTACTTATATAAATGACAAATAATTATGTTAACAATATACATACATACATACATACATATATATATATATATATATATATATATTGAAAAGCATGTTTGGTTGGGGTAATACCAATGACCTCCTCTTTTCCCCTCCCATATAGTGCGTAATAGGATTCCATAAATTGATTGGGGGGAGTAGAGTTAACATTTCCATGATGGAAGGAATTCCATCTGGCTTTAAATTGAGTGTGAAACCAAAAAAAGAACAGTATAAATGGTAGGCGACCTTATCGATGGCAAACTTAAAATAACTTACTAGAACTTTTACCAAGCTATAAATAAACGTTTGACTTAGGTTATGTATGTCGAGAGATGAAGGCTGTTAACTTAGGTTACGACTTGATGATGTCTGTTTGTTCTTAATTCGCTTTTAGTTGTTGAATTTTTATAAGATAACGATAATTACTTATCTCACATGCAATTTATTTATTAAAATGGGATTGTTTATTTTTCAATAAATGACCAGAATAAAGATCAATAAACGTATACTAAATATTATTTACATAGTGAATTATGTCTTCAGAATATTTTGATCTATCATTTTATAAGTTATTATATTAACCACGTGGATGGATCTACGGTAGTAGGAAGGGCCTCTGCTTTCCCAAGCTTGGGAAAAACACATAATCGTTAAATTTTATTGAAAAAAGATAAAATAAATACTATATTTATATTTTAAATAGCAAAAATTGACATAATGATAGAAGATATGATAAAGTGGCAAAGTGAATGTTTTTGCAAGCATGAGTTCTTAGTTAGTTCCCATTGGCAACATTTTACATTTTTCTATTGCATTTATTGTCTATCTCCCAATAAATGATATTCATTTTCTTTTCTTTTTTTCCATCATAAGTGATAACATTAAATTTTATTGATTAAAAAATTAAAAAAAATAGCTAATTGAAGTAATTAATTCTCATCAAACACTATTCATAAAATAATAGTTATACTATAAATAATAATTATATTATCAATACTTCATGTACTTTGGTCATAAAAGCATAAGTAAATGATAATAGTCGTATTACTTGATGTACTTATTGACATCGTAATATTAGACTTGGCCCCATAAACCTAAGGTAGTTTGGACCAAAGGTCATGCCCAATAGTGCAAAAGAAACATTGCTCGATTGACTTATCCCATTTAAAAGTCATGCCTAAAGAAGAAAGGACAAGGATTGTATTGCATTAATTGGGAAATGATCCCCGTGTGTCCAAAGGTGGCCTAGAACATCATCACTTGACCATGTCGAAAGATCATGATGGTTCATACTTTACAACCTAATAGCTCATACCTTAAGGAAGAGGTTATTAGCCAATGAGATCTTAGTAAAGTCCATCTGTGAATACTAATTCCTTCTAACTATATCGGGTGTGACTTTAAATATACCTCTCTACCTTACATCCGTTATCTTTATTTACGATTGATTGAAAGTATTAGAATGGTTGCATCGAAACAAACCCTGGCACTTGCTTTAGTCATGCTTTCTAGTTGTATGACCATTGAGATTTGAGATAAGCCTATGGAGGTTTGAAATCCTGTTAAATGAAAAACTACCGTTATTATTTTGGTGCCAACTGTTTAAGTCGCACATCGAAGCCACCTTCATAACTACTTTCTAACACATCTTAGTCTACCTTGAACATACTTAAAAGCATTTCACAATGGCTCGCTTTACTAGGTTTAAGTAAGCATGAGAGGATCCTGAACTGTTAAACATCGATAATAACAATGGTCAGTAGCTTCTTCACTAGGTGGACAAAAAAAAAAAATATATAAAATCTCAAATGGAGTTTACATTTTAATATGAATGGTTTTGTTATATCAACCACAAATGAAGCAGCAATAGTTGGAACAAGGAGAGACAACCATGGTAGATGGGTGCTTAGTTTCGAAAGAAAATTGGTAAACTCGATATCCTATCAACTGGCTGTAGGCAATTTGTTGGGGGAATTTCTTAACACATCAAATGCACGACCTCCTCCTCCTCTGATAGAAGGGATTAACTGTTAACATACTATATAGTTATTTATTTTTCACACACGCTGCTTTCATACGTGTGAGCACTTATATATATATACTTGTACATAACATAAATAACTAACACAAAATACACAGATTTCACAATCTTTGCATTAACGCCTTTGTTCATCTTTTCTTCTTCATCAAGCGATATTGGATCATTTAGTTAGACTGCACGAGAACAGTAAGTTGATCTTAAACCAGTGATAACCGATATAGATTTCAAGTATTTCTTCATGGTATCGGAGTAGTGTTAATAGATTCTATTTCTGTTGTTCTCTTATTTACGATCTATTGACCTGATTGTTTGCAAAGATGTCTTCACTTATCATTTCATCGGGAGAGACTACCTATAATGATCTGTATTATTTGTCCGGCTTTGATAATCTTAGTGTATTAATCAGAAATCTTGTCTTAAATGGAACAAATTTTCATGGATGGAGTAGATCAATTAAACTTTCTCTAGGTGCGAAGCAAAACTTGGATATATTGATGGAACTTGTCGGAAACTAGTTGATGATGAAACTGAATCAAACAAATGGATTTGAAATGACTATCTGATTTGTTGTTGGTTACTTAATGCAATGACTAAAGATTTGTTGGAAGCATTCATGTACACGAAATCGATAAAAGATTTATGGATGGATTTGAATGAGAGATTTGGGATGACTAATGGACCATTAGTATATCAATTACAATATGAAATCTCAAACATGAAACAAGGAAATCTGAGTGTCATAGATTATTTCAATAGTCTAAAAAGATTGTGGGATGAGATTAGCAATATTTGTGAAAACCTTAGCCGTACTTGTGGTGCTTTTGATAATTGTAGTTGTACGTTGCAACAAAAACTTCAAGGTATTGACAATAGGCATGAACTTATGCAATTTTTGATGGGATTAAGTGATGTGTTTGAATATGCTCATAATAAGATACTTTCAATGGTCCCATTACCTACAGTTGACAAAGCTTACCACTTGATATGTCAAGTCGAGCGACAAAAGCACATGATAGAGTTAATGGGTAATAGTGTAGATGTAGGTGTAGCCTGCTTGTCTAAAAGCACTTAGAAACAACCTTTTATTTAGTTCTCTGGAGTTGATGGAATAAATCAGAAAGGAAAAATGACAAGTTCAAAATTGTTTTGCAAACATTATAAGAAATAAGGACATACAATGGATAGATGTTTTGAATTGGTTAGGTTTCTAGACTGGTAAAAAGGGCAAAGAATGGAAGGAGTGGTTAGTGTGTAGTTGTAGCATAGATTGAGAGCAATCCAATTATATTGGATAATCCTATTGACAATTATGTTAGTCAATCTATGTCAACTAACCATGAATCTGCTTTTGTAAACAGAGTTTGTTAGGAAGTTTTAAAGGAATTGAAGGATATACAGGTTCAAGAGAAAGAACATAATCAAGGGATGGTTAATTTTGCAAGTAACATATCTTCCTTAAATGGTCCTTTTTATAGTAACTTGAGTAAGTGGATTGTTGATATAGGGGCCTCGGATCATATTACTCCCTTTTCCGATCTGTTGTTAAACAAACAAAATTTAAAGAGCCCCATCAAGATCAAATTACCTGATGGTTATGAGATATTGGTTGACATTATTGGAGATGTACCAATCCTTGATCAAATGACATTACAACATGTTTTGTTTGTGCCTGAATTCCATTTCAACTTGTTGTCTATTAGTAAAATACTTAAGCAACACAAATTAACTAGCATTTTTACCCCTTGAACTTGTTTGTTTTAGAACTAGAATTCTAAACAAATAATAGACCAAGTAGATGCTGCTTCTAGACTCCATGTCATGAAGTCTTGTTTAGTTCTTGGAAGTTCTAGTAATAATGATACTATTGAGAATAATTCTTATAATAATGTTCCTTTAGATCTTTTTCACTAAAAGACTAGGACAAATTTCATTGTCATCTTTGTCACACCTAATTGGTTCCAATAATTGTTAAGACATAAAGTTTGCTTGTGATACTTGTTTGTTTTCTAAATTCCATAAGTTACCATTTCATTCTAGTTTTTCATGTTCATCCTTTTCATTTGAGTTGCTACATATGGATGTAGGGCCCTTTTAATACACTCATTATTTCTAGTGAAAAATTCTTCCTTACTATGGTAGATGATTACACCAAATGCACATGGACCATTTTGATGAAACATAAATCACAAACTCCATCCCTTATATCTAATTTTCTTGCTTACATTAAGAATCATTTTAATTTGACTCCTAAATTCATCCACATAGACAATAGAGGTGAATTCTTTTCTAAGGAATATCAAGCACTTTTTAAATATCATGGTATATTTCACAAAAGGCGTGTCGTTTATATTCCTCAACAAAATGGTGTAGTGGAAAGGAAGCATCAACATCTTCTTGAGACTGCTAGAGTATTAAGATTTCATACCAATCTCCTAAAACAATTTTGAGGAAATTGTTTGTTGACAACCACTACATTAATAAATCATATGCCATTACAAACACTACAATGGAAGTTGCCATTTCAACTATTATTTCATAAACTCCCTTCTTATCAAGACTTAAGAATGTTTGGTTTGTTTATCTTATGCTTCTGCTATTAGTAATACTAGAGATAAATTTGACCCAAGAAGTAGGAGGTGTATATTTGTAGGATATCCATATGGGCAAAAGGGCTATAAGCTTTTTGACTTGCAAACCCATCATGTCTTTGTTATTCGGGATGTCATTTTCTTTGAAGACATATTTCCCTTCAGAAATTCTTCTTCTACTTCCGATATTTCTTATCCAGACCAGTCATTATTTCCAATTCCTCCTACTAGTCTATTTGAGGGAGTGCCTACAACTCTGTCATCAAACTTTGATTAGGATACGGGACAATCTATTCCTTTGGATTGTATAAATCCTTTTGTTTCTCCTTAAGTTGTTCCTCAACGTGTGTCTATTAAAGTTAAAAACACTCCTACTTGGTTGCAAGATTTTGTACATAGTGTTTACAGCAGCATCTCATCATCCAATTCTTTCATTAACTCTAAACCAAACACATCTTTATATCCTTTGTTCCATCAAGACACATTCACTTCATATCTTAGGGAGTATATTGCATCCTTAGCCAATGTATCCATAGCCCATGAACCTAGTAACTATCAAGATGCCAAACAAGATCTTAAATGGGTGGAAGCTATGCAGAGAGAGCTGGTTGCATTAGAATCGAATCACACTTGGGATCTTGTTAGTTTACTAGTTGGTAAGAAAACTATTGGGTACAAATGGGTATTTAAAATCAAATATAAACTAGATGGGGTCCATTGAAAGATATGAAGCTAAGTTAATAGCTAAGGGATATAATCAAATTGAGGGCTTGGACTATACTCATATGTTTTCCCTAGTGGCTAAACTTACAACTGTACAAATGGCACATGCTGTTGCTATTGTTAAAAATCGGTTTGTTTACTAACTCGACATTAATAATGAATTTTTGCATAGCTACATTGATGAAGAGATACACATGACTTCACCGGAAGGATACTCATTATTGAAATCGGGGCAAGTTTGTAGATTGGTGAGGTCTCTATATGGGCTTAAATAAGCTTCTTACCAATGGAATAAAGAATTTAGCAAGCATTTGCTTTCATTGGGTTTTTCTCAATCTAAAAGTAATTACTCATTATTCACAAAAACTGATCATGTTATGTTTCTTAATGTTTTAGTCTATGTTGATGATGCTCTTGTGTTTGGGAACAAATTATCGGATATAACAGCAATGAAAGAGTCTCTTCATAAGGCATTTACTATCAAGGACTTGGGAGATCTGAGTTTTTTTAGGAATTGAAATTAGTCGACATTCTAATGGTTTTACATCGAATCAATGCAAATTTACGCTTGATATACTTTAAGATATTAGACTTATAAGAGTTAAGCCAGTTGATGTTGCTTTTCCTTCAGCTGCTCATCTTGATACACAGATAGGAGAATTACTTTTAGATCCTTCTATGTACAGGAGGATTGTTGGTAGGCTATTAGATTTGACGATTTCATGTCTTGATATTTCTTTCCCAGTACAGTAGTCGAGTCAATTTGTAGCTCAACTAAGGAAACCTCATTTAACTGCTGCTTTTCCATGTCTTAAAGTATCAAAAGGTAACAATCAACAAAAGATTGTTCTATTAATCTCAATCTACACTTGAACTATGTGGTTACTCTAATGTGGATTGGGGAGGATGCAAGACTAAAAGAAAATCACTTACTGGTTTCTATATTCTACTTGGATCTTCTCTTATTTCCTAAATAACAAAGAAACAACTAATTACATGCACATCCTCAGCGGAAGTTAAGTACAAAAGCATGCGAGAGTACCTAAGGAGCTCTTGTGGACATCCTACATTCTCAAAGATCTTTTTGTTCATGTTAAACTCCCTGTAGTTCTCTTTTTCGATAGCAAGTCTACTAAGCTCATTGCGGAGAACCTTTGTTTCCATAGATGAACCAAACATATAGAAATCGATGTTCATTTCACTAAAGATCATATAGCTTCTGGTTTCTAGTTGTTTCTTATGTTTCCTCTCGATTACAATTAGTTGATTTCTTAACTAAGCTTGTTCCTGTATAACAATTGTCCATTTTTTTGTACCAAGTTAGGCCTTTTAGAAAGTCTTACTTGAGGGAGGCTTGGGGTTGGGTGGTGGTTGTTAACATACTGTATAGTTATTTATTTTTCACACGTGTTGCTTTCATATGTGTAAGCACTTGTATATGTATACTTGTACATAACAAAAATAACTAACACAACATATGTAGATTTCACGATCTCTACATACGTTAGACTATACGAAAACAGTAAGTTGATCCTAAACCATTTATAATTGATATAAATTTCAAGTATTTCTTCATTAACAATGATCGTCTTGCAAGCCATAGGTGGGTCGAACAACTCATTTTTATAAGTAGGTTGAGACCTACCTTTTCATATTAGTCAAATTAGCTATCTCAAGTCTAAGGAGTGGCTAGTAGCTACTAGTGGGGGCATGTGCGACCCCTTTATGGTAGTTATTGGTCATCTCTTGGCTTTAGAGTAATTGGTTCTTTTGTTTTTTCTTTTTTTAAAATTTTTCTTCAATTTTTTCCTTTTTTATTTTTCTAGTTTTCTTTTTAATTTTTCATTAATTAAATTAATTATATATATAATTTTATTATTTAAGTTTTCAAATTCTATACTTTTTTTCCTTTTATCCAACATTTTTATATTTTTCTATAGTTTTATTCATTTTTTATGTTGATTTTCCTTTCTTTATTTGCAAAAAAAAGAAAAAACAAAAGAAAAGACATGCAAGTGCTACATCAATGACATGTAAGTGCCACATGTCATTTAACAGCAATATCAGCTTACTTTGATGACATTATAACAATGTTATAATAGAATCCCCAATTTGAATCAGCTAGGGTAATATTGATCCTTTATTTTAAGTATTTTAAAGTTCGATCTTTATTTGAATATATTCCTAAATATTGATTCTTTCTCATGTAATTTTCCCTTTGTTAAAATATTGCTGCTAACTTGATGTTTCATATGCACTTTTGTAATAGTAGATTAGATTATGTATTCTTAAGTGTTTTTCATCTGTTTATCTCAGCATAGCTAATTTGATCTTTTGTAGAGGCGTTTCGATAAAGCTTCTATATTGGCCTCAAAATTAACAATATGTAGAATGAATGAAAATTCAAAGGAACATAAAAGTATTTATATTACAAATCTTACTAAAACTGCTCGTTTTTTTATCACAAGCTTGTGATTTGGCTTATGAAGCAACAAGTATGGGCAAACAATTGGACAACACATACAAAGAAACTCACCAACAGTCAAATAACACTTAAAGAGGCTAGAGCAAGGCCTAATTGAAAATGAACCTCCTATTTATAGTTTTAAGAGGGTGATCTCAATTGTATTATTATGAGATAAATGATTGAGATATGATGTCGGAATTAATCATTATATCACTCATGATGATCTAATGGCCTATATGGATCCCTTCTTTTCTTTTAGTAATGGGCTTAGACATGGGTCTACATAAGTTTAGGAGGCTTATAAAGGATAAAGAAGGCTTGACTCTTTCACAAAGGAGCTTAGCTTTTTTCAAAGGCTTATCTTAGTCATTTTAAGGCCTATGAAAGCCATATAAAATCCAAATGAGATTAAAAAGGTATTTTTCTATCTTATATTTTATGCACGATACAATTGATAAGGGTTGGGAGCAAAAAAAAAAGAAAAAAAGGGTTCAATGATCCTTGTTTCAAACTATATCTCCCTAAAATATCCTTGATTGGAACCGATTTCTATTATCTTACTACTAGTCCATTAAAATTGATCTAGAATATTAGATTGAGTTAAAAACCAATTACCGAAATAGCTGTCACAGGTTAATGAAAATTAATGACTTTTCTATTACATAAATATCACCTATAAAAATTGATCTAAAAAGGGGGAACTATTACCCCCATATTCATGAGCTTGTCAAAAGCGGAGGAGATTTACTTGGGTAGTTTATTTCTCTTTTATATTTAATTAAACTCATAAATGCGCATCGCAAATATAGTCATATGGACTGACTGTCGGGTGATCACGAGGGACACAAATTTAAACACATTGCCTTATGTTTTTTAATGGATGATATACAATTGTGTTTGCTCAATGCATGTAATTAAATACATAAGCATATGGAACAAATTTGATATTTTAATACTACTGGACAGCAATAGCATTAAGGTCTGTCCAGAGAAAGAAGCACGACCACATGCATTCAGCTATACAGCATTCAATTCACCAATTCTTTTGGCCGGTTCTGATTCAACCCAATTCAAACCACAAAAGAAAAATTATAAAAAAGGCAAAAACTATAAATACATTTCTTAAACTATGGAAATAGAGCTTCCAAAAGTCTCAATTAGTAAATATACACACCTTTTCATAAATTTTTAAATATACATATATGTTGCAATCGATTACTGAAACAATGATTTACGCCATTAAATTTATAACAAAAAATGATTTTAGTGGTCTACTAATAGTTTGGAGCATATATATATACATTTTTTTAAATTATAAAGAGATAAATCAAATTCTTGAAACTTAAAGACTATATATGCATGGAATGAATAGTTTATAAGATGTGTTTGCATCGAGGGGAAAAACAAGCCAATGTCCTTATATCTTAAAAAGTCTAAATGATGATTTTTCAATAGAATAAATTAAATTCAAATCTTAAAAATCTAAATGATAATTTTTTAATTTGTCAAATCTCTTACGGCATAAAAATAAAGAAGAAGAGACTACGGAGCTATGGGATTGAATGGTTGATTTCAAAAGTCAAATAGCATTTAAGGAGTCACACGTGAGCAATCAGTGCAAGAGCTGGCATTTACTCATTAAAAACCCGCACATCCTAAATCAAAATATGTACTCTCTCTCCCTCTCCCCTCCCCCTCTCTCTCTCTCTCTTGCTGAGAAAACCTGGCTTCTGAGTGATGATTCTGAGGGCGCATAATTCTGAAATCCTCGTACATCAATTCAGAAATTAGGAAGGTCCACAAAATCAACCACCAACAAGAACTAAAAGCAAAAGCTATAACAACAAAAATCAACACCCTAGTAATAATTTCAGGCTTTTATATACACAACAATATTACCTTTTGCCTGTTTCTGTTTTAAGCATTTATTGGACCACACTTTCCCAGTTTACCTTGCCTTTAAAGCACCCTTTTTCCCCTTTCCTATATTTCTTTTCTTTCTTCTCTTCTTCTTCCTCCTCCTCTTTCTCTAACTTCAACTCCTTCCTAGAGAGCATGCCTGAATGTCCAGAGAAAGGTAAGAAGTGCACACACCCTCTCTCTTTTATTTCCCTCTAACCATGCTCTCTCTCTCAAAAATAAAAAAAATAAAAAAATAAAAGTTTCTTTTTCCATACATACATATCACAAAAGGGGAGTTTACTTATATCTAGATGAAGTTTCATTTTCCTAGTCCTGAAATGATATTCTGTTTGTATTCCTTTCAATCACATGTTGGCATATATATAGAAAAAAAAAAAAAGGAAAAAATGGGATCACTCCACTACATATATGGTAGCAAGCGGGTGGAAAGATTTGATTGTGGTTAAGTTTAGTATCCTTTTGATATATTTCGGTTACTTTATTAGGGAGAGATTTGATGAGATAGGCAAGAAGATCAAGAGAGAAGCAGATGCTTCTTCTCAACATCAACTTCTTCAAAATCAGATGGGAAGAAGACACATGTTGGGTCCTCCTGGAACCCTAAACACCATCACACCCTGTGCAGCTTGCAAGCTCTTAAGAAGAAGGTGTGCCCAAGAATGCCCATTCTCACCTTATTTCTCTCCTTACGAACCCCAGAAGTTTGCTTCCGTTCACAAGGTCTTTGGTGCTAGCAATGTCTCCAAGATGCTAATGGTAATTTCACTAAACCCTACTGGTTCTAAATCTTAATTTCAGCTCTCAGTCTCTCTCTCTCTCTATATATTTATACTAGCTTTATTTATTTATGTTTTTCGAAAAGAACCCCTTGATTTACTAGAAATATATGCTAAAAACATAGATAAAGTTAAAATACATCCATTGATAGTAATTGAAATTCGCCTTTACAACCGTTTTAGTTACTATAAATCCACGATTTGAAATCTTAAGAATAACTAAAGATGGAGACGTGGACTTTCTTATACCAACTATGTTTTGATTCCAACTCTAGATTTACTAATCTCTAGGTATACAATAACAGTAAAAGTGCCCGAACTTTCATTTTTTTTTTTTTTTTTCTTCCAGAAATTCACCCTGAAATTGCGTTTAATATAAGCATTGATTTGTAATTTATGCATTAATTAGCTAGTGAAATTGAAGGGTGTTCTTCGGTTTCTAATTCCTTTTGGAGTAATAATTTAGGAGGTACCTGAAAGCCAAAGAGCAGATACAGCTAATAGCCTTGTGTTTGAAGCAAATGTGAGACTAAGAGATCCAGTTTATGGATGTATGGGTGCAATTTCAACTTTACAACAACAAGTGCAAACACTAAGAGCAGAGCTCAATGCAGTGAGAGCTGAAATACTTAAATACAAGTATAGGGAAGCAACAAATAATATCATTCCATCTTCTCATCCAACTCTTCTTTCCTCCCCGGTAACCATCTCGGTCGCTGCGCCCCCACCGCCTCAGGCTCTTCCACTTCAGCCTCTTTCGCCATCTCCACTGCCACCTCCTCCTCTCCCGGCAGCTCCCGCCTCGTCTTCATCCTCTACGTTGTTCACACCGTCTTCGGCTAGCACTGCAGCGGAATATAGCACCATTTCAAGTGATCAAAATGTCTCCTATTTTGGTTAATTTTCTAAAACTTATAAAATTTTAGAGATCCCATTTAATTTTTGTTTTGTGAACTAAGTGAAATAAATGTGATGGAAAAAAAAAAAAAAAAATTGCATTGGGGGTGGTAGTGGATCGCTTGGTGTTGTTCAGATCAGAGCAATATCGGCTCTAATATATGACCAAAGTCTCATAGAGTTGCACGAGATTATGTTACTAATTAATGTTTCATATTTCGTCATGTATTTACATTTCCTTTTACAAATATGTCATAGTTCTTCAACCCCATCAAAGTAAATTTTTATGTTTGAGTACCGACCTTTTTATAGTACATTGTTTTTCGTTAAATTTATGATATTTATTTATTTTCAATTGACGTTTATTATACATTTATTATTAGAGTTATTGGGTTCTAGTTTTTGGTTGATGTATATGTGGGAAAGAATAGATTCATACACGTGTGGAGAAAATCACACGAGTGGGATTTAGCTAGTTGACTAGAATGTGGAGAAGAAGACAGCAAGTGCTTGTTGATGGAGGACTTCAATTTCATTTGCTTCAAGACGGGGATGAGGAAGACAAAAGGTACTTTACGATATTTCCCTCAAGAATTTTTATGTCATATTTTTGCAACATTTAATTTAATTTCACTCTACTGTCCATGTTTTTATTCCCTCTTCAAACTCCTACTCTCCAAATTTATGTGAAAACTCTAAAATCATTATCGACTCACTATCATTTCCTTTTACTAAAATTAATATCGAGATAGCATGAATATAGTTCTTTCATTCGAGACGCATTAGGTTCCATTTCTCTTTTTCTTGAAACCTCGCATAACAGTAAGCTAAATGAAAAGAAAACCATATGGAAGATTTGTCTTATTCAACTGTACTATTGCATATTTTTGTTGATATACTTTATGCAAAAAAAAAAAAAAAAAAGTTGCCAAATAAAATTTGTGATTTTAATTAATAAATCGATGGACAGGCCTTTTACAGTTTGAGGCATCCATCCCAATCCCATGAAAATTCTTTTTACCATAATCAAGCGATGGCTAAGGCTCATGTTCCCATAATCCTATCTCTCTTGCTTCTCGTCGGGGTCGAATTTGGGATACATGAACTGAAACGCCCATGGCTCACTATTCACTTGGGCAACCTCCTAAAGACTATCCTAAGTCTACAAAGTTTTTATCAAACCATAGTTATGCGTATTATTGGCATTTTTTTTTTAATGATCTGGTCAATGCTTAATAGTCGGGTTAGCTGGTGAGAACCGTTTGTCCTATTTTCAGTGCAACTTCTATTAATTTATTAACATAATAGAACGCGGTGGAATTCGTGTGTATATAGAAAAATAGAACCATCTATGAGTTGGGTTTTATATATGTCAAAAAATTAATGAAGGATGCACATATACATTTTTACATACAACATGTCCCAGCATTTTTCTTTTTCATTCCCTCTAGTTAAGGATCTAACTTATTAAAATTATGTCATTCAGATCGAGCTTCCTTTCCCAGTAGATTCGTTGCATACCATCTCCTTTTATTTATTACCTAAAATTTATTCTTTTTTGAATTTGCTCGCGTCATTGTGCTTATTATTAAACGTAACCATAGGTATAATTTATAATAGCATCGAAAGATGCACTATTCATCTGTTGACTCTTAAATTTTAGTCTATATATTATTGATTTTGGTCTATATATAAAAGCTTGTATTAATTAACTCCACCATCAGCCTAAAATGTTGAAGAATCTTTCGAGGACCTTGCGACTATTTTTATTTGACATACTGAATGGGAGTCCCTTCATGAGCAGTAGGCCTGACAGTGATGCTGATACATACATATGAATTCAATCTCACTCAAGTGATAAACTAGATTCTGAAGTTAGGTTTATAAATTGACAATATGGATTTGGAATGTATAAGTTGCACACATTTACCTACTAGCACATTCATTGAAATTAAATAATTTGACTTGCGTATAAATTACTCATATAGTATTTCCAACTCCATATAATACTAGTAGTCTTCATATATAAATCTAAGAAGACTGAGAATATAGAATATTACTTCCTTATTCCTTTCAAGTAAAAAGTTTCCCCCTAATGGAAGGTAGTGGTTCTTCACTCGTCCAGAAGATTCACAAGAGGAAAAAAAAAAAAACTAATGTTGTTGAACCTGGATTGATCCTTTTGATTTTCCTTAATTTGACTTGATCTAATTATAAAACTGATCTGATCTAATCATAATTAAACCTTGGTTAAAATCATTCCATTTCTTTAACCTTTAACTTTCTCATATGTTCAGATTAACCACTCAAATTGTGTCTAATAACATTGGAAAAAACTTCTCTTATTTCACCCATTAAGGATCAAACCTGCACTACTTATGCCATCCAGTTCACCAAGCCATACATATCTTATGGATCTTTTTTAAGTAAAAATTGCTGGGTAATCTAGCTAGCAATGAGTAAAAATTTTATATATTAGTAGTATTATTGTTGGATGGTCAATGGTAGAGCCAGCTATAGATTAATTTTTTGATAGTTAGGTTTTCTTGGCGTGTGGACATCAATGATCCAAATGGGAAGGAAGGAAGGAAAAAGGATCCGCAGTTTATTCACTATCTTCCACATCCTAATTTTATGTGCTTTATTTAATATGCTTCTCTGATTATGATGAATATTTTATTTAGTTTCGGTCTCAATCACCCAAATCTCTAGAAACCCTAGGGAGATGTGATAGTATTTGGTCTTCGGTCGTGGTTGCTTGGAATGGTGGCATCCTTCCTTGTCTTGATACAACAGGACTTCTCAAATTATTATATATCTATTTCTTCTTCTTCAACATGCACTCATCCTTCGTCGCTTATTTTTCGTTGTACTATTTATATATTATATGTCGACTTTCGTTCTTGGTTTACTACAACTCTTTCATCGTTGATGGTAAGACGTGTATTAATTTTCGAGCACACAAATAATCATTCCTTTACTTATGAATGCATGAATAGATTGATGACTTGCAAGAAAAATTTTGAAATTTTGAAAAAAAAAAAGAAAATAAATATTTTCAAACTATATTTTTGCGTGGAAGCATATTATATATATATATATACACATATATGTATGTATGTACGAGTATATATGTATATATTTGAATCTAAGATGTATCAAATTTTATTAGGATAGGATCTGGCTTTCAATTTTAGATTACAAGACATACAATTATAAGAGACATAATGAATAAACAAATAAAGAAAAGATATAAAAACAATATAGTAAAAAACCAGTGATACAACTGGATCAATTCATTGTAGTTTAATAACATATTAACTTCCTATTCACTTAGATTTTGATCTATTTGAAACTAGTTATAAGTCATTTACTTATCTATTTAAGCATATATGAGAACTTTTTTATTTATTTAGTACTCATAAAAAGCTGCACGTCGTACCTTATTTTATTAAATAATATTATCTAAGTCTTAAAAAAATAGATGAATATGATAGAATGATTAATCTTAGAGCAATCAATATCTCTAACAAGTTCCCTAAGACTTTTTGCTTTCTACCTTACTCTTCGATGTACACAATAACGTATATAAAGTTATAAGAACTCAAACTCTAATATGTATGTATATATATATATATATATATATATATATATTTAACAACCTTGATTTAGACATTTTCACCCATTTCTTTACGTAAATGCTCTTCTGTAATGTGAGTCTTATGTAAATTTCAAGGGGGAAAAGAAAAAACTCAATGAGTCTCACTTTGGCTTAAATTTGCACAATTTAACATACCTACTCGCAACCTTAGGACAAGCCTTTTATAGCTCCATCTTCCTCTTCACTCTTCTCAACCAATACGTTTTGACATCGGGTACCTTTTGGACTTTTATAGCTCCCTCTTCCTTCAAACTCTCTTGATCTCGGGAATTTAGGCAACACATGAGTGAAATAAAATGGACATTTCCATCCCAAAACTAAAATGTTTCACAACACCTCTTCTCTCTTCTTAACCAGTACATTTTGACATCGGGTACCTTTTAGACTTTTATAGCTCCATCTTCCTTCAAACTCTCTTGATCTCGGGAATTTAGGCAACACATGAGTGAAATAAAATGGACATTTCCATCCCAAAACTACCATGTTTTCCTATCATAGATAACATCATAAGCATTTGGATACCTTATCTTAGGATCAATATTATTAATAAAACCATTAGAAGTCATCAATCCCGAGTAGAGATAAGTCTTTAGATTGAACTCCTTTCCTATGAGATACCTTTGCATTACTAGATTTACCACTATTATGGTATCCAATTCATCCATCATGCCTAGAGATGAAACATCATATAAGAACCTTAGCACAAACCTTACACCCAATATTTTATACATCTACCTATAATATAGTGTGACATAGACTCCATGTACATTAGCAATTATCGGCCTCTAAACCATAGGACAAGCCTTACACCTAATGTTGTATGCATCCACCTATTGTATAGAGCGACAAAGACTCTATCTACACTAGCAATTATTGGCTTCTAATTACTACTTGTCTACACAAGGCCATTTCAAATGAGCTTAGAGGTTTGGAACTAATCTCTCTTATAGTACATGTAGAATGCCTACCTAGAGTCTAAAACTTAACCGATAGATTTCCTTTTACAGTCAAATGTTAATACTCTCCATCCTCTAACTTAGTAAGTACAACACTAGTAATAGCTTTACCTCTATCATTCCGTCCCTAGCTCTGATTTTGTCTCTTAAGCACTTTGCTCTCAAGTGGCCTTTCTATTGCTGCCACTACAATTAGACTATCGATTTTTAGCAGTTAGACCATTTGTAACTGTTAGTGGTGATTTTTGACTTTTAGACTTCCTCAAGGTAGGCTAGAGTTAGAGCCCTTTGGACCTTGAAAGTGAAACAGGAAGTCTAATGAAGAAAAAGGTGAAGAAGGAATCTTAGTTAGATCCTTCCTGCAAGAAAACAAAAGGGAAGGGACCCACAAACCTCTACCTAGGAGGCATCCCCTTTAGGTAAAAGGATCGACTCCATAATTGACCACATACTCTTTGTATCTTTCTTTACATAATTTCATTAGTAGGTTAATTAGAAATATATTACTTAAGTTTTTGTACTTTTGTAAAGAGGCGACTTATGTTCTCTTTTCTAATAAATACATGACTCATGTCCTTTAATTTTATGTAAATGAAATATAAGGACGTAGGGCAGTCTTTTAGTGGTCCTTGTGTTATTAAATAATTTAAACTAATAATATAACTAAATTTTTTTTTAAAACCTATATTGAATTAAATAAAAAAAGAAAAAGAAAAAAATTTAAACAACGCCAGTAAAAAAAGAAAATAAAAAATTAAAACAACAACACTTCGGATGCCATTTGTTGGTTAGCCTAAGGCTAAGGGTTGCTGGTGATTATCGAGTAGATTAGGGTGCTGGGTGTCATTTGAACCTCCTAAGGTGGTTGTTTATCATAACCTTGTCCTTAGGTAGCTAACAAGTGGTGAATGGCCACAAATCATGACCCACCACAAAATGGAAATTATTGAGTAAAATGGCAGCCACCCATGACCATAGGGGGATCATATAAAAATTAATAAAAGAAAATAGGATAAGCTCAAAAAACTCGATAGGTTAAAGTCAAGTTGTGCTCATCATCCTAAGCGGGTTGCACAACTCCTCTATAGTAGTTAGTGGCCACTTATTACTTTATATGGTTATATAACTACCTTTTGTGATAGGTTGCAACCCATAGCTACATTTAATCACTTATTAGATACCCTAAGGGATCCCCCATGCCTGTTGATAGTCATCGACGATCCCTTGACCTTGGGTTAGTTGTCAAGTGGCTTTTTAAGTGTTTTTGTTTAATTTTCTTTTTATTTTCATTTTTTCCTTTTTTAATTTAATTTATGTATTTTGTAAAAATTTCTTAAATATATTATTAGTCAAAATTATTTAATAATATAATGGGCCACTAACAATATGTTTGGGAATGGGGAATGAATTAAGAGGGAAAGAAAGTAGAAGAAAAGAATTAGGAAAGAAAGAAAATGAAAAGAAAAATTTAAATTCCCTTGTTTGGATAAAGGAGGAAAAGAAAGTGGAAGGAAAATTAATAATATAATTTTTTATTTTGTTAGAATACTGTAAATGTCCCTGTAATTTTAAAATCTGTCCTTGTTTCAAGAGTAAATATGTTGTTTCATTACAATTGCCTCCCAATTCTCTCTAAATTTGAGATAATTGTTTTTAGTGGGCCTAAGAGAAAACTTTCTTTTTTAAATCCATTCCCTTTCCTTTCCTTTCCCTTCCTTAAACAAATAAGGGAATTGTAAAATTTTCCTTCCAAATTCTTCCACTACCCAACACCCCCCACCCCTTCACCTAGTGTAAAAGATCGCTGCATATTCCTTATGTTTAATTTATATAACATTAAAAACACATACTTGCCAAAAAAAAAAAAAAAGAACATGTATCACATCTTTGTAGAAGTACAAAAACACAGGTTATGCATTGATAATTAGCACTATAAATCATGGGGGTATAAGAAACTACAAAATGGAAAATCGTTATTAAGGTCATGATGACCCTCGTTTAAGCATTTATCCATTCCTCAGCCTAAATGCTCATTCTCTTGCATTTGCATATCAGCAAGACATAAACTCAACAATACTATCTCTTAAAAAAGACATTAGGTTTAGAACAAGCTTTTCTTTGCATACTAGAACATATGTAATTTAACAATAACCTTAAATAAACCATACATGACATTAGCAGTCGAGTTGAAATATTGCTATTCTACTAAAGAATGGATCCATTTAACTTTGGAGACTTCGCCCTCCCACTTATCGAACCGCCTTTCTCGTTTTGCATTTTTTTTATTTGAAAATGATACCATATATCTGAGTGCTTGCTTCTTTCGCATCGAACTGGATCCCTCACTAAGACGTGTTAATTCATCATAAATATAAATAATAGTTGCTCTGCCTATTTGCTTGTTAGAAGCTCTCTTTCAATATAGCATGGGATAAACACATGTAGGAACGGCAACGTGCATATTAAGCTTTACAACTTACGAGAAGATGATACGAAAATTGGCTGCTTCTTTGAATGCTGAATTTCCCATGAAGAATTAAAGTTCATTTGTACATATATGCATTTTCTTTTAATCATCCAAGACACTTAGAAAATTGTTTTTATTGTATCTAATTAGCTTTAATTCACTAAAAAAACTTGGGGTTTTTGTAGGACGGTTATAGCAGGGAAGTATTTTCACAATCAAGTAAATAGTTTTTTCTTTTTAAGTTGGCAATCATAGGGATATATCCTACGAAAAGTAACGATAAAATTATTCCATCAATCATTCCTACCATCTAGTCAATATGTAGGAAAAAAAAAGAAAATAGCCTATATATATATATATATATATGCTTATATGTATATTATATATAGTAGGTTGTGTTTTTTATTTTAAACTTCAGACTCTTAATTCTCTTATATATTAATCATGTAATGGATTTTTTTTTTTTTCATGTTTGCAAATATTGTGCAATCAGTATTCATAAAAAAGTTAAGTATTCTCCTTTATAGTTAATTCTTATATGTATTTGAAGCTTATGTATGTAAGATTTCAGGGGAAAAAAAAGTCTATTCTGCATTAGTTATTAAATATATTTTTCTTTTCATTCATTTTTCATATGGCTCTAGAAATCATGACTTAATCTTTTTCCATGTATGTTTCAATCTAGATAATACTAGCAAGCAACGCTTATACAGTAAAAAAAAAAAAAATCTAAACTACAAAATAATATTTATTATGAAAAATCAACAAAAAAATTAAATAAAGTTAATGATAATATTTTAAAGGGCAACTCATATATTGTATGAAAAATAAAAAGGAAAATAAAAATTTCATTTAAACTTTTATAATTATCCATAAAAGAAGCATTTATAGTGTTTTAGCCCATATTTTCTTACCATATTAACAAATATTAATTATATGTTAATTGCTTCATAATAAAAAAAAATGATGAATTATGAAAGTTTAAATTATGATAGGAAATTGTTATTTTGGTGGAGGATATTTTGGTTAGTGAAATTTAATTATGGAAAGATACAATTTTCACAAGTATGATTCTTTACTATAAATATAATAAGCTTGACATGTTGAAGATTATTAAGCATTTATCGGCTTTTTGGTAAAATAAAAATTCAAGTAACTAAAGATACTTTTGCTTGAATTGTATACATATAAATGTAGATATAGCTAATGTTTGATATGACTTGTTAATTGAAGAATAAATAACACTATGAAAAATATGTATATAGAAATTTCAGTGAGTAGCCTTAAAGTGTTTTTTCTTTTTATTTTAATTACTAAGGCTCCTAACTACAACCACATATTTTTTCTTAATAAGCAATAGTGGAATATTTTCAATTGTTGCAGAATAGTGAAAATCGAAATTATTTTTCTCCTTCCACTACTTTCTGTATTTTTACTTATAAATACTTCAATATTCAATTGATATTTGATAAACAACTATATAAACAAAACATAATGTTTTTGTATGGATCTAGAGATCTTGTATTTTGTTTAAATAGTCTAGAGAAATAAGGTGAAAATATTGAATTTCTAAAAAATTTTTATTATGTTTAAGCAAATAATAACTTCAATAACCATTTGATGTTGTTTTGACCATATAATGCAACTAATAGCATATGGTAAAATGATTAAGAAATTTTGATTTTAAAAAAAAGAGAAGAGAAAGAAATAATAAATAAGGAGAAATTTTGAAAAAATGAATAAATAAGTGGATTAAAAAGAAAAAGGAATAGATGTGTTTTTCGACAGATGCCTATACAACATATGCTAATTTACATCAACTTCAACCTTGAGACAAGCCTAAGGAAAGAGGAAGGAGAGAGAAATGAAGTAGGTTTAGTGGGTTTGATTGAATCACATCGAATTAAGGTGATTTTTTTTATGTAAATATAAAGATTAACACATGTAGATTTATAATATATTAAAGATTTGCATTAAAATATGATTAAAATGAATCAAATCAAGATTGAAAATTAGGGCTATCTTAAAATTGAACTTGATATATTTAATCTAATCCAAACAACTAAAGCCAAATTTGATCACAATTCTATATATATTTGACTTTTGGAATAGGCATTTTGTTTTCCCTTATTTACTTTTTTTTTTGTCTTGTTTATATATATATATATATATATAGAGAGAGAGAGAGAGAGAGAGAGAGAGAGAGAGAGAGAGAGAGAGAGAGAGAGAGAGAGAGAGAGAACGGAAAATGGTAGACAAATTGTTTTGACTTTTTTTGTAATTTTTTTAAATAGAGTAAAAAAGATATTTTTTATTACATTATTTTAAATAGACTGAAATAAATAAAATGCTTTTTTTATTGTTTTCTATTTAACTTTTTTTTTTTGTGTGTGTCTCATAATTAAAATGAATTGAGATGGTGTATTCTTTGAGTGATGTAGTTTGACTATCACTTAGGGACAATTAGGGCCCATATTAGGTTTTTATTTATAAAAAATAAAATAGATAATAATAAAAAATAAAAATGATAAGAAAATACTTTTTTTTTTTTTTTCGCAAAGAATAACCTAAGTTAAAGGGTCTTTAAAAAGGAAGTAAGAAGATAACTTATAAGTTACTTCAAAGGATTGTTTAAACGTTTTATCAAAACCATTTTGTCACTTAGAAAATTGTTTTTATAGATAATATAACCTTAATTAGTTGTTCTTTTTTTTTTTAAAAAAAAAAAAAAACAAGTAGGGAGTGCCTTTAGGTTTCAAAATTGGGTGATAAAGCTTAGGGTTTTGAAAGACTTTCTTAAACATAAATAAATTCGTCTAATAATGAAGTTTTCTTAAATAAAATGTGAAAATACACTAAAGTTTTATAAAAGAGAATTACGTAAATCTAATCTTAACTAAGAAGTATATAGACACTTTGAGCAGCTCTTACTTTGTCATTTAAGGAAAATTAATGAAGGAAATTTTAGAAATAGGTGATATAAATAATTTTTTCAAAAAGCCTATGTGGTAATTACTTAAGGTTTTAATAAGTTAGCCATTAAACCTATTTTTTAGGTTTGACTATTTTCTAAAAATTACTTTTTAGAAAATTTGCAAACTAGTAGCTCAAATTAAGATTAATCTATCTAATTGGTCCTAATTTCTTTATTTTCAAACTTTAGGTGGCATCTTTAATTTTCAAAAGAATTTTCTAAATTTATATTTTTCTTTAATTTTACTATCAAGTAACTTATAATAAGTGGAATGAATTTAATATATATTAAATTAAGGAAAAATGACCAAAGTAGGGCTTGACATATAGTCTTAGGGTATAATTAGCCGTATTGAAGCTTATAGTGGGTGTGTAGTTGATAAGGTGAGATTTATCATGACATCTAGGGAGACTAGCTCATAATCACAAGATAGTGAGGGAGCACAACGACTATCCAATATTTTTCTATCAGATTTTAACTGATGATATACAACTAAAATATTTTGCAAATCGATGAGTATACCTATTCAAATGTAGTGGTTCGACACTAGTAGCGACAAAGAAATATAGCTACTTTCAATATGGGTACTATTTTTTGCCCACCTCAAGAAGGTAGAGTATATAGAGCCTTTTTTGAGCATTCCAATAAATCTTTACAAATGATTATTTTGTTTTCGACCTGTAATCAATAGACTTTCATCTAGTTTTTGTGCTTAAACCCTATTCATGATGCCTTTCACTTGGACTTCATGGTTGGACCGTGTTTATGATAATTTTTATTTGGGTTATGTGTTTGAATTCTTTCATACTTAGTTTATATACTTGAGCTTTTTTTGGATTCTACGTTTGGACTTAACCAAGATTTAATACTTGTATACTATAACAAATGTTTGTATTATTTTAAATGTCATCACTTTATGACGATTTAAATGTTTTCATTAACTATATTAAACTTATATTGTTACATATTTTATTTCATCTAAAATGAAGTTATCATTTTTCTTATTCTTGTAACTATAGAATTTCTTTCTTCGAAACTACCATGTATAATAATAATAATAATAATAAATAAATAAATAAATAAATAAATAAATACATGTTGATATGCAATCTTCTTATTTATATAATTTTTTTTCTTATATTACAGCCATATATCTTTGTTTTTTTTTTTTTTGGGAAGATAAGTATTAACAATAATATCAAATAAGTATAATAAATATCTGTAAATACCTCATTTTTGCCTTAATGTATTTTTAGAACTTTTTTTAAGGGAAAATAGTCCTAATTTAGAAAAATACAAAAAATAGAAAATTTAGAAAACGAACAAAATAATAATATAGAAAGATAGATCTTTTTAAGGAAAATAGAAGTTTTAGGTTATTTTTAGTGTCGTTAGGTCATATGGAACTGATCATTTAATTTTTAGCATCAGCTTTAAATATGAAAAATAATTTAACTTGGGCTTGAGTGAAAATTATTTTAAGATTAGTCATTTAGGGTCTAATTTTAAGTAAGAGCTTGGTTTAGTTGAGTTTCTTTTTTTTATTATTATTATTAGAAAAAAGATTTCAAAAATAAAATAAAAGATGGACTATGTTGGATGTTACGCCCTGAAGTCACAGAGTCGTAATAATCCTACCGTGTAAATCATTCTGTGATAGTAATTGGCCTTACAGTATTTACCATAAATATGATTTACACAAGGCGTCGACGACTCATTGCTTTGAAGTAAACAATCCAATTAAGTGTTTAACTACAATTATAGTAATTATCACAAAATTTTAATAAACATACTTAATTATATGTAAAGTCCACAGAACTTCTTAGGAAGCTCTACATAAACATAACGGTTCACTAATTTACATAACAATTATCAGTCTTTCATTCTTAAACTATAAAGGACACTCTAACTACACATCCATTGCTAAGCAAATTGATCCTTACACCCCTGGCTTCAAAAGAACTAATTTATGGATAATTGTAAGGCGGCATAATACTTAAAGTATTCAGAAATTAGGACCTACAAAAGGATCTATAAGAGTATGAGCAATTACAGCTCAGTAAGTTGAATTGGAGACTCATGAATGTATACAAACACAAACAAGATTATTAAGCAATTGTTTTCATGCAATGCAACAAGCAAGTGTCATCACACAATGTAGTCCAGTCCGTTGTGAAATTAGAGAAGTTTCACCCGCTTTAATCCGGGTTGAGAAGTTTTTATGTTATGTAACAGCTTACAACCAAAACCCAGGCTTATGCAATGGAGACACCGCTCCTCCCGTAACTACTTTCGAACCATTGACTTCACCCTTACTGTGACCTCCTCTTCTGTCACTTAGTTCGACTAAGGATGAAGAAGAGACAATTATGCAATCTTGTGCTATCATTTTCGAAAGAGTCGGTATTTAGTTGGAGAATCCTAACGATCTCTTAACGGGTTGCTATGCATGACATTTTAGGTCATTAGAGTTGAATAAGATTAAATTTCATTTAGGGTATTTAAACAATTTCACACTAACTCAATCATAACACACAATCAATTATATTACAAATTTCAGCACGAATTCAGATATATCAAACACATGCGTAAATTACTTACAATCACAACCATATATAATCTTAAGTCTCCGAGTACCATAAAATAGTCTTTAATATCGTAAGTAATAACCTAACTTATTTGGAATTTCTCAGTCGCTTGATCACTTAATTACAAGCCGATTCGTCTCTAAGTATCCTATAATACAAACAGGTCTTTTTAGTACTTATACTTTAATGATTCATATTCTAAGTTATAATTTAACTCATTTTTCTATGTATACTCATTATTTACTAATAATTTATTGTACCCGATTTCAGGGTTCGGTTTCTAAATTAGATTCTAGTTATGATTTTGGAATCTTAAATATGCTCGAATCCTAATTGGAAATTAATCACATTAAGCTCGAGTATTCTAATATCATATTAGGTCTTAATTTAGTGTTTTAAATTGTTCGGTACATGCTAATCTTAATTTGGGTACCGGATTTATTCCCGATGTGAGAAAATCTTATATTTTTTTATACAATTACCCAAAATTAAATTTTGTTTCAGATTTATTATATTCTGATTTTTATTATTATATTATCTAATTAAACCTAATTTTTCATATTTATTAAATTTCCAATTCTACATATTCCTAATTTCCTACAATTACCACATAATTCCTTCATTAATTACACTTAACACTTCCAAAGGCTAGGATTATGTTTCCACATTAGAGATTAACATCCCTAACCATCTAATTGTATCTAAATCAGTAATTAATGTCTTAATCACCTAATTAACCCAAAATTACCCAATTTTTCCATCATTTTAGGGCTAAAAATTTACTTAAAAATTTCAAAAATTAAATTTAAAAAAAAATGGCTTCATAGCACTATTCTATATCACTTAAGCATTTTAAAGAAAAAATTTGAGCTCCAAATTATACTCCTAAGCTTATTTATTTCTAGTTTTAATTATGCTCGGTTTTGCTTAATTTCTTAAGAACTTTATATTTTCAGATGTGATTACACTTAATCACTATTTTTTCCTAAATCTATATATAATAAAACCTCAGAATAATAAATTTCATAATTTTCTAGGCAAAATAAATAATTTTAAGAAATTATATAAAATCAGAGTAGATAAAAGACTCACTCGGTTCGATGACTTTTAGGCTTCCAACACCGGTCCAGGTGTGTCGGCCAATCTAGACGGTGGGTCTTAAGTGGGGTGGTGGTGGTGGTTCTGTCCTAAGTGGTAGTAGTGTGTGGGTTTGGCTCACTAGCCCCTACTGCATAGTTTTCTTATTTTTTTTAATCCGAATTTTTCTCTTCCAATTTTAATGCTCCCAATTTTTTCTGACTTCTAATTACCTAAATGAGCTCTGTAATTTTTTTCCCTATTTATAAAGCTTTGTAGTAATTATTATGCATTAAAGTGGACAAGACATTGCCTAAATCCCTTAATTTTTGACTTTTGTGTTGCTTGATTTTAATTGGTTAGTTTTTCTTCTTTAATTCCTAACTTGCCATGACCAAATCTACATCATTCTCTACTCTTCTGATTTTTTCTTAATTAATTAATAATTTTCTTTAATTATTTAATAAGTTTTTAGCCAATTTAATTAATTTTGCATATTTTTATCTACACGTAAATACATGTGGGGTACATGTGAACATTCCTAATTATTATTTAGGTCATTTTATGATTTTTAGTATACATATAATCTATCTCTAGTAATTTATTGGTTATTAGATTACACTTTTTGCCTTTTCGATAATTAACAATTATTATATTTAAAATTTGAAAGTTTTATAGTCTCCTATTTTATTACTTATTTTCTTAAATTCAAGTTTATGGGATCATTAACCGGATCCTTTAACCAATTGTCCTAAATTTTATGTACTAAGTTCAATTTTACGTACTAAGTTCAATTTTACGATCATTCGGCTTAACTTTAGGGTTTACATTGAACCAAGCTTGTGCTTGGTCTATTTTGGAGAACTAAACAAGGCCAAAAGCCTTAACATGTGGCTAGTGCAAGTAGGCGCTTAGCGCTTACAAAAATTTGAATCATGCACGTGTAATTAATACGCGGTAGGGGGCATGTCTGTATGTATTACACGTGCAAGCCTCTTGCATAATCTTCCTCTTCCTTTATCAATTTTGTCTCCGACTCCCTAGCTCCTTTTCCTTCTTAATGGCTTATGTTTGAGCTTCTTTTTGTGTGATTTTTCACGTAATTCCATAAAATTAATGATGGAATCGTGTGATACACATAATCTTCTTTGACCTAAAAATAAAGCCAAATTCATACATTTTGGTGCTCAAATCGACTTGTAAAATGGAAAAAAAAAATCTTAAAATTCAAGATGCACATTTATGGTTGATTTGGCCATTAAAGCTTCTTTCTAAACATGCTGGAGGTGTAACAAGTATAAATAGTTGCTCCTCGTTCGATTCTAATCATCAATCTTCACTCATCACACAAAAACACACATCCGTCACTTTCTCTCTCTAAACGGATTACCCTTCTCTCTCTTAATGGTGTTTCAAGCTTGAAAATTCCTTAAGCAAAGCTACTGCCACAAATGAGTTCCTTAGTTTGAGAGCAACTTAACACCTTCGATCTCTTTGGTTACTATGACCCCAAGCTTCCTTAGCTCTAAAGCTCACCGCCACCACCATGTGAACCACCATTTTCACTACACTTGGGAATGAGATAACCATATTATAACACTCACAACACTTCAAAACACATGACCTAACTACCATTCGAGCTTCAGCAACCTCTACGTGGCTTAAATACTTTCACTGCTGTCAAGTAGTTTCAACCACCACCCAAATGGCCATGAAACGTGGTGATACTTAAAAAACACCTACATTCCTCAATGAAATTCATATGGAATTGATGTTCCTCGATCAAAACAATCCTTGAAGCACCTTGAGCGGCCTCCTCCATTGCCCTTATGTCCTCATCTTCTTCCTATTATGTGTACCTACTATGCACATGAAGTGGGTCGATCAAACCAACCTGACCTATGTTCGATGACCTGATCTGATCTCCCAAGTTTGACCCCTGCCCCTTGCTTTTAACCCAGTTTGGCCCCTTTCCTTATTCTTGTTTTTTATTTGTATGTTGTTTCTTTTTTTTTTTTTGTTGTTGTATTTTATTGTAATAAAAAGAAATAAAAAAAGAGATGAAAAAAACTCAAAAAAGAAAAAGAAAAAGAAAAAAAAAAAGAGAAGGAAAGGAAGAAAAGAAATAAAAAAAAAGAGAGAGAAAAAAAGAAAGAAGTTCATTTAAGTTTTTATTCAGTAAAACACAAAAAATAAATAAAATACTCAAAAAAATGAAAAAATAGTTTTATTGCTTAGAAAAATTAATTTTCCAAATAAATAAAAATAAATCAATTGTTTTTCAAAATGAGAACATTTTTAGAACTTTTCAAAAATAAAAATCCCAAATTAGGACCCTTTTCTAGGAATTTTCTTAAATAAAATAAATGATTAAAAATTGTTAAGCCAGGTATTTTAAAAAATTAAAAGTGATCAATAAAATAAAGTTTTACTAAACGAATTATAGAAGTTTGATCTCGAATATCGGGTACGTAGATACTTGCATGTAAACACGAGGCGACTTAAAATATGAAAAAAATTTGTTTTTTCACCTTTTGTAAATAGTTACCCAATTTATCCTTTTTATAGATTCATTTCAATTTACTTAGTCACATATAAATTATTTTTAAATGGATATTTTAAATATAAAATTAAAATTGGGAAGTTAAAAAGTGATATCCATTAATAGTTTAATATGATAGCCCTTGAATCCAAAATCTTTGGTTTTTAAAACCTTTTCTAAAATTAGTTTTTTTTTTTTTTCAAATAGACCAATGTTTAGGTTAAATCGATCCACCTGATTGATTTAACTTAATCCACTCTTTTTCTCGGCTCTAGTGGGGTGATGACTCCAAGAATTTTCACAATAAGTTTAAACACCTAGTTTTTTCTTAATTGCTAATTAAGCGGTAAGGTTAAATGGGTTATGGTTTAATACTAATTGAGTTAAGGAAAATAATAAAACTGGAAGAAATTAGGTTCAACAGCTTGGTAACTCCATTGGGGATGTTGTCACGCCCCGAAGCGGCAAAGTCGTAATAGCCCCATCGTATAAATCATTTTAAGATAGAAGTTGGCCTTATAATCGCTATCTTAAACCTAATTTACACAAGGTGTCCACGACTAACCCGTTTTGAAGTAAACAGTTCGTAATTTAAATAAATCATTTATCTAAGAAAGTAAGAAAATATATATATACATTTGAATTTAGTTATTACAACTAACGTTTATAACATTTCACTGTAATTTATTTTCTAGTTAATATATTTTTCAGAAATGAAAAATTTTAAGATAAGAGCTTAGACCGTAAAAATATATGTTTGTTCTTCAAATGTTTTCCCTTACTCCTCAGGATTCAACAGTTATTGGCTTTAGAGTAGTTGTAAGTCGTTTCTTGGCTAGCACCTGCAATGATGTCTATAGGAACGTGAGCAACCACAGCTCATTAAGTTAGGATAGAAGACTTAAAACTATACCACAAATACAAATAAGGTTATCAATCAACTTATTAGGTGCAATGTATGTTCAAGCAAATGTCATCGCACAACGTTGTCCGACCCGTCATGAGATTAGAGAAATTGCGCCCGCTCTAATCTAAGTTGAGAAGTTGTAGTTAATGCAACAGTTTACAACCAAACCCAGACTTATATAATGGAGACACCGCTCCTCTAGCGACTACCTTCGAACTATTGACTTTATCCTTACCGTGACCTCCTCACCTGTTACTTAGTTCGACTAAGGATGAGGAAGGGATCTATTATGCTATCCAGCGCTATTCTTTTCGAAGGGGTCGGTATTTGGCTGGAGAATCTTAGGTTTCCCCTAATGGGTTACTATACAGGTTTGATTTATGTTTACAAGTCATATCTTTGTTAAATTTAGTTTAAGGTGATCGATTACTTTAAATAATACAAATCAGAACAACAAACAGAATTATAGCATCACTCATAATCAAGTACATGCATACAATCAACTATCTAACAAGCACAACTAAGTATAATCTCAAGCCTCCAAAATACAGCAACGTATTAATCCCAAGTTATCTAGACTCTTCGTTCATTCACTCGAGGTCCCACTCGCTCAGGCCATCACCGATCATCCCTATAACACAAACGTGGTTTCAGTTTATTGTATATTCCTATTATTATCATAATATCAATTCTAACCAATATTTTCCTAATTATTAATTTTTCATAATTACATAATACACATTATCACCTAATGCAACAATTCACGACCAAACCCAGACTTGTATAACGGAGACACTGCTTCTCCCACGACTATTTTTGAACCATTGACTTCATCCTTACCGTGACCTCCTCACCTATTACTTAGTTCGACTAAGGATGAGGAAGGGATCTATTATGCTATCCAGCGCTATCTCTTTTGAAGGAGTCGATATTTGGCTGGAGAATCCTAGGTTTCCCTTAATGGGTTATTATGCAAGTTCGATTAATGTTTACAAGTCATATCTTTATTAAGTTCAGTTTAAGGTGATCGATCACTTTAAACAATACAAACCAAAACAACAAATAGAATCATAGCATTACTCATAATTAAGTACATGCACACAATCAACTATCTAATAAGCATAACTAAGTATAATTTCAAGCCTCCAAAATACAGCAACGTATTAATCCTAACTTACCTAAACTCTTCGCTTATTCACTCGAGGTCCCACTCGCTCAAGCCATCACCGATCATCCCTATAACATAAACGTGGTTTCAGTTTATTGTATATTCCTATTATTATCATAATATCAATTCTAACAAATATTTTCCTAATTATTAATTTTTCATAATTACATAATACACATTATCACTTAATGTGTACAAAATGTACACATAATATTCCCATCACTTCAAATATCATTTCCCTACATCAAATAACATTCCAAATATCTAAATTTATTCAAAATCAAATTTTGAACTTAATTATCCTAAATTACCAAATTAACTTAAAATGTACTATTTTTCCCTATTACTTATTTACTATATAATTAACCTAATAATTACATCTAACACCTTAAATATTGCAAGTATCATAATTCATTAGATTTCAACATCCTAAAACATATAATTATACATCAAATTAGTAATTACCCATTTAATTACTTAATTAACCATAATTACCCATTTTATGCCTCATTTTAAGGCCTAAAAATTATCTACAATTTTCAAAAATTCATTTTTGAAAAAGGGCTTTGTGGCACTATTCTATATCACCTAATTAGTCTATACAAAAATTTTGGACTTAAAACTACACTCTTAAGATTATTTATTTCTAAACCGAAACATGCTCGGTTTTGCATGATTTCTTAAGAACCATATGTCACGGGATATATTTTTATCAAAATAACATTTTTCCTAAAAACTACGTACTAAAATATTTTAGAATAATAAAATTTATAATTTTCTAAGAATATTTACTATTTTTATAAAATTACACAATATCGGGCTGGAAATCGAACCCACTAATTTGGGTGGCTCTGGCCACCGACAGGTGTGTCGGCCCACCTGGGTGCTACCACCACCGTGTGGTGGTGGTGGCCATCCACTCCCAGCTGCTTGTTGGGTTTGGGTTCTTTTTAGAAGTCCTAATTGCACAAATTTTTGCTAAATTTTTGTAAAACCTTAATTTACTCTCAATTTCACCTCTCTCTAATTTTCTAAGCTTCTTGACATCCAAAATGGGCTTTTGAAAAATTTGGGGTATTTATAAAGATCTTAGGGAATTATTGTGTATTAATTTGATTAGATAATTGCTTTATCTTTTTTCAATTTGCCTTTTGTATTGTTCTAATTTAATTGGCTAATTCTTTTCTTATTTTCCCCAATTGCCATGTCCTAAATCTGGATCATTCTTTATTTTTCCTTAATTAATTATGAATTTTCTTTAATTATTTAGTATTATTTTAGCACATTTCGAGTATTTTAAATAATTACGTGTATTTCTACCTACATGTAAATTCATATATAGTATAAATAAATATTTCTAAATATTATTTAGGTTATTCTATGATTTTTAGTATATATATAATTTATCTCTAGCGATTCATTAGTTAACGGAATGTATTTTACACATGTTTGATAAATAACAAGTTATATACTTAAAATTTGGAAATTTTATATTCTTTTATTTTATTACTTATTTTCTTAAGTTCGAACACACGGAATAATTTTTACTAATATTTCTAACTTTATTTGATAATTTAGGCTCTATCGGATCCTTTAACCGATCGCCTTAGATTTTACGAGTCAAACTTTGGATAGCTGATTGTGGGTCTTACAGATATCAAGAGGGCTAGCCACTTAAAAAATTTTTGAAATTAAATTTTTCTTTCAAAATACCTATATTATTTATTTATTTGACTCGTTTCATGTAAATATATGTTTTTTACTATATATACTTGTCACATGCACCATACTTGGGATTTTGGGGGAATTGATTGCATTAAAGATACAGAGTATATACGGTCAAACCTAGGCCATCTTAGAATCCTAGAAAGGGAGCCATTGTGTAAGCTTCGGATGTTGTGATGTAACTACCTTTTGAAGTCGATCAGGTTGCCTTACTTAAGTTTAGACGTGATCAATGAACAGCTTCCTTGAAAGCGTGTGAAATCACAGAGCTTAAGTACCTTTAGAACTCATCCTAATTGCATATACTCTTGTTAAAACTTGAGTTAATAAACTACTTTTAAGACTTGTAGCCATACTAATGATTAAAAGTTTAACACAATCAAATTGTGTAAAAGTTAAATTAAACAATAAGGTTGTAACTTAAGGAATAATGTATCAACCCAAATGGTCTTAATATCTGTATGTTTCTATGTACATTCTTTTGTTTCATTGGTAACCGATTCTTGATTATGAAACATTTAGGCCTGAAATGATAGATAATCAAGCGAACAATTAGAGAACTAATAGACGATAGGACCTCCTTAAGATTCGCGAACAGCTACTAGAGGGTGAAATTACCTACTTGAAGGAAGAGCTCCAATGTTTTGAAGCTTGCAATTGGGCCTTAAAAGCTTTTCTTGGATAAGACATTGGAGAAACCCATGAAATGCTAGAGGACTGTAGAGCTCGTCCGTGAAACTTAGTTTAGAGTTTTTCCAGTTTATATCTAAGGAGCTTAGAATAAATGTCAAGTTTCGTTAAATAAAAAATGAGAATAAATGTTAGGCCCTCTTCCTTTGTTTTTAGTGCTTTGATTTTTCAAAATAATAAAGGTTCTCTTTAGTTTAGCGTTCTTCATTCTTTAGTATTCCCTTCTTTATAAGTAAGTGCTTTAATAGAACTCATTTGACTAATTTCCTCTCTCCTTCAGGGAAATATAAATAAAATCCATTGACTTATAAATGGAAGCCCAAAAATCACCACCTTTATTTGAAATTAGGCTTCTTGGTTTTTGTAAAATAAAACTTTATTTTTCTCTCTCATAAAAAAAGAATGAAATATTAAAAAAAACGAAAAGAAAAGTTCCTAACAATTACAAATTCTTATGGGCTCAACCTAAATACAAAGGAGCCAACCCAAGCACAAGCCTTTGGCCTACTCAGGCAACTAGCCTAAATGTATCCAATCTAAATGAAGCCACTTGGCTTCTTAAGGAATCTAATCGAAACGTAAGCCTCTCAGCCCATTCATGTAATCAATCTAAACCCAAACCATGGCTCATCAAGACAGTTGAACCAAACATAATCCTTAGCCCGTTAAGGTAACTAAGCCAAGCTAAAACCTTTGGTCCATTGAGAAAATAGAACCCAACCATGAACCAAGTCAAAACATGAAGTCAAATATAACCCAAGTTTCGAACTCATATCAAATGAAAAATATCAAATTGGGGCATATTTTAAGAAACTGAGGAGCAAAGTCAATCTTTACTCAGGGGAAAATAAATGTAGATTCCTTCTTAAGGAAAGGGTAACTCACTTTTTTTTTTTTTAAAAAAAGTTTAGAATGCAAAAAGGTGAACTTCATCCCACACACTAACCCTTAAACACTTTGAGAGTTGAGTGACATAATGGTGAGGATATTTTGGACTTGTTCCTTAAAGGAAATCCATTTTAAATGTGATATGTAGATTAAAATGAAGTTAAGCACTCGTTTTTAGATCTAAACATGATTATCTCTTGTTAACTCGGTTTGACCAACTTGGAGTATTTCTAAATCTAAACCTTGTCAATAACCACCCCATACTAGGATAATTCAAAGGTTAGGGTCATTGATTAGGAGAGAATGATAAAATTGTAACGTTACTCCAAAAACGACTTTTATTTTTGATAAGTTATTTGAAATGAAGAAGAGCCAATTCTTTACCTTACCTAAGCTTATACATTAGGAATCTACTGATTTAGGACCTTGAATCTCTTAAAAGATAAAAACATGGCAATGGAGATAATTACTCTTGGGGCCAAAAGAAAAGAGAGAGTAGCCAAAAATAATGGGGCAAAGTAATTAAAAAGAGAGAAAAAGGAAGAAGAAATAATTAAAAAAAAATAAAAAAGGGAAAAGGCTTGAAAATCAGGCTTGTGTACAAGAGAAAAGTCCCTAACCGAAGAAAGCCTAAAAGATGTAAGGCCCATAATTAAAGCCCAAATATTCCCAAGAAACACAAAGCCTTTATGCCCATTTTGAACTACATGTTGAGCCTAAAAACAAACCATATACACTCATCTTAAATCCCAAATGCAAAAACCCCCTTTACCCATCATAAACACAAGGCTTGCCTACTTATGATACCTCCTATACTCAATAAAAGCTCTTCCGATCTTAAAGGAGAATTTATCTTTAATAAAAATTGTTTTTGAAACCAGGGCAAACATACTTCTAATTTTTCCTAAAGGTTCTTGACTTACATACCTAGATTAAATAAAAGTATTTTTTTCAAAATAGGCTTTCTCATTAGTCCTTTTGAAACATTTCGACCAAGAGCCTAAATTCATAATGTTGAATCGAAAAAGACCTAACGGATTGATCTAGGCATATCACTTGCAAAATTGATTGTTATTTTTTGAACTGTAGTCAAGAGTATAATTTGGACTTAGAGTTTGCAAGGAAGCTCTCTTTGACTAGATCAATCATGAGTTACCTTTTCTTTAAGAAATGAATATTTAAAGTCACAAAGCCACATGAGGAAGGCCAGCATCAGGGTTAAGAGAAATTTTCAAGAATATGAGATACCTTACATGGTTACCAAGGAAGAGGATGACTATACCATTTGCTCCTTAATAAGAATTTATAGTCGTTAGCAAACTTCCAAAAAGAAAAAGGGAAATTAAAAAAAGAAGAAGAAGAAGAAGAGAGCTAGAAGGTAAAGCTTGTTACAAGCTTTTTATCCATTCCATGTAGCCAATCTTTCAACTTAAGTCATCTGTTTCCTTTTCAATGTAGTCACACCTTTTAAGTTGATCATATTAATCTAAGTTATTAAGGGACTTAATCCTTGAGGCTTTTTTTGTCATTAAATGGTTCTCACCAAATTCTTTGTTTGTAAATATTTTTTCAAGTTAAGTAGTTCTTCAAACTAGTTATGTTCTTTACTTTGCTTCTTCAATCTTTCATATCTCCATAGGGTTTTAGTAAGCTTTTAGAGTTTTGTCTAATCTTTCATCATTTTTTAGGGTTCTAGCTAGCTCTTAAAGCACTATGCCCTCTTTTCATCCATTTTTAGGGTTCTAGCCCACTCTTGAAATGCTATCCCATCTTTCATCATTTTTTAGGGTTTTAGCTAGCTTTCAAAGCATTATCCCCTCTTTTCATTCATTTTTAGGGTTCTAGCTAACTCTTAGAGCGCTGTCTTATCTTTATCATTTTTTAAGGTTCTAGTTATCCTTTAAAGTGCTATTGTAACACCCTAAAAGGGGGCCTAGTAGTTTTGTCTAAGATCTTCATATCACGTGTGCACCCATGATATAAAGACTACCTTGCAAGTCAAATGTTACAAGGTTTTAACTAGTAAGTTTCTAAAGGTACTTATTCAATTTACATACATTTGCTTAATTATATATATGTATATATCTACAAGCGATTCAACAATCTTTAGTCACCAGAACCACAGAGAGTCGGAATCACCTATCAAAAAATAAGAAAGGGTATTTACATCTCGATAATCATAATGCCACTAAATATCTTAAAAGTTCAATTCGATTATATTACTTGCTTTCCTAAACTTATATTTTACTTTCTTAGCCTAATGGAGCACTTTGCACTCGAATCCTAACCCAACCTTAGTTTTGTAAGACCCGCAAAAGAAACTATTAGAGGGTAAGCTACATCTATCTTAGTAAGTAACCTTCCTACCTTACCATTAGATAATAACAAACAAGTTATTTATCAAAAATATGAATGCATGTACAAGCATATGGGATGCAAACAGTATATATAGTCAGTCGGTAACTGTGTACAGCACGATTTTAACGCCCACTATTGCTTGGGTTGGGAAGTATTTAGGCATGTCGAGACCTAGGTATTCACGTCCAATACAAAATCTCTTAACAATATAACCACCCTCAATAGTAGACACAGATTGGCCTCAAGCAGAAGGCGGTACTCCCTGGAGTCGAGTAGTTCCCAAAGGTCGAGGTAAGAACTTGTCGCACGAAATACATCATACAATAAACAATCACAATACGTAATATCAATATGGATCCATCCAAGCATGATCTGCCGCTTTACTGCGTAGTGTTAACGCCCTTAACATCATGTTATAAGATGTATGTTATAAGATGCAATGCATGTTTGGTTTAATTAAGGGTTGAATATTTATTAGTTCAAATTCATGGGTAACTAATCAATTGTATTCAGACACTCCAAGATCCTAAGTTCTAATGTAGCAACCATATAAGTTCGCATAAACTTAAGATATTTTGCAAGCAAGATCAAATGTGACAAACACATACCATATCCCGTATGCCCCAATCATGCAACAAATTTAGTTATCTGATATAATTAAGTAATTCGCTAACTACAAGCATAGAAGAAGCAAAGTAGGGGACGGTATACTCACATAGCCTTAAAGTCAAGTATTCTCAATTGTCTTCGGTAGTCTCGAACTTATTATCCCAAATCACTCGATTAAGGTAACTTAAGTAAATAAAACTCATCTTAAACGTAATCTATTCACTAGCCTCACTATAATTTGCCTATTTCCGCTTATTTTGTATCTTAGTCATAACTTTCTTGTTTTAAGTTGGAATTTTACGTTCTTATAGTCAATTTTCATGGTTTTCGAGTGTTTTTTCATTTGGTGAGGTTATTTTTAGACTTTTAGATCAGCAAGGTTTCATTTTGGGCCTTACAAGTTTGTGGGCCCAAAGGGTGAGTTTGGTCACTGTAGGGTTTAAGCCTAGTTTTGGGCTCTAGGCTTAGCTTGATCTTAGACTTTACACTTAATATTTTGGCCTTCCTTTTAAGTCTTTTAAGTGTATTTTGTCTACCTAACACTTTAAATTTTCATCTTGGGCCTTAGTGTTGCTCTTATAGGCCTGAACGAGCTCTTTTTTTTTTTTTTTTTAAGTTTAAGGCTTCAACTCATTAGGGGGCCTATAGTAGATGTCTTAGATGGGCCTTAGGGTTTAGTGGGCCTTTTGAATAACTTCTTTTGAGTCTTTTTAAGTTAGGTTCAGATCTGGTTATGTATTATTTAGGCTTGTATTTTAGTTTTCTTAAGGCTCTTCGGGCTCATTTTGCAATATAGGGCCATAGGCCCAATCTTATTGGCCTTTTTGGACTTAAGCTCATCATTGGCCCTAATTTTAATCCATTTTTCATAAAGTTACAAATCTGGTCATAAGTGATTAAGTGGGATCAAGGCTTGGTTTGTGGGCCTTTTAGTTAAATTTAGGCCTAGTTCATATCCTAGGGCTCATATCTTGACTTTATTTTAATCCAAATGGGCCTAATAGTTTACTAAAATAATTAAATGACCCATTTTATCATGAGTTCTAGATCTGATACTAATGGTTCATTGGATCCTAAGTGGGTTTTTTCTAAACCTATTGTCTATTTTAGGCCTAACTATTCACTAGAGATGTTGTTTACCCTCTTATCTTGTAAGATTAAGTCCTAAATCTTAATTTTCTTTAATTAATCATGCGATTAATGTTTTGGGTGGTTAAGATGATTTCTTCTGGCTTTCTACACATCATGTACTTAATTTGCTAAGACATGCATCAAACTACCACTAAAATGCACCTAAAACCATTTCCTACCAAAATAAACACGAGAAATAAAAAATATAGTTGGGATATACATACATATGTTTTGGCCCTAGCATAGGAATGAAGACATGATGATGATTCTTCTACTTTTCTCCAACTTATCATCTTACTACAACTTATGTGCTTCTAAAGTTATACGTAACATGTTTACTACATTACAGATATAAGAAAATACATATGTATGGGCATATAAACATGGTAAACAAAGGTGGAATTTCAATAATTTTTGCCTTAGTTATTAAGCTTAGGAACTATGCTCATAAACTCAAACTAGAAGGAGAGTTGAAAAGGTGCAAGTTTACTTCGGTAGAAATTTAAAGGGTCTTATTTCACTTCGTTTTTGGAAAATCAAATGAACTCCTTTGGTAAAAGATTTTGTCAACAAGAAAGGGGAATGAAAGAGAATTCAAATTCAAGTGGTTTTGTGTCATTTGGAGATGGTGGTAGAGAGTTATAGCTTGGGGTGTTTGGGTGCGTAGCCAGGTTCGAGAAGCCTACTCTTATTTCCTTCCTTCTTGTTTTTCCTTTGTTTTTGAATCGTGTGTTTAGAGAGTGTTACTAAGGTCTATTCTAGGGAAGAAGATGAAGTAAAATGTAGATCGAGGGGTCAAAAAGGGGTTAAGTATGGTGGGTGTGGTAAGGAACAAATCCCTTCCATTCTTGGTTGCATGGTACAAGCACAAGTAGGGACCAATTTGCTTTTTATGATTTTTGCCAATTGAAGCAATGGTTTGTCTACTAAAAGTGAGTGGTCTCATGTTTTCCCAACTAATTATCTTGTTCTATATAGTTAATTGAGATTATCTTTAGTTAATTATGATGCTTGAATACATGTAGATGATTAGAATGCAATTTAAGCTTACAACTCTAATTATTAGTATAGATGGCTATAGTTAGACATAGTTTAGGGTTTTTCATGTTTAATTAAGTTAATCAAGCCCATTGGATCATTTTGTCAAATAAATTTAGGGTTTCTAAGGGTTGGAATTGATTATCACTAATCGATTACGATTTCAAAAGGTAAATTAGGGTTGTTCCAGCAATTTAGTGAATTATTACTAATTAGTTAATAATGTGGCTATATAATTTGAGTTTATTAATTAAATTAGGGATTTTGATACTAAATTATAGTTTCTAATTCATTTTAGGGTCTTATGAGGGTTTGAGGGCTTTGAAGGTACACTTACGATTTTAGCTTTACTTTTGGAGAAAACGTATCATTTGCAGTAAATTAGTAATCCCATTAATTTATTACCTCAATTAACTTAATTTCATTGATTGTTACCATTTGTAGATATCTTATACCGTTTGTTATTGAGTTTATGTGATTTATGTAGTTTAGGTGAAATGTTTCAATTTAGAGTTTTCATTGCTTTTGAAGTTTAATCTAAGGTTTTACGACTCTAGGGTTTGGGGTTTGGGGTTTAGAGTTTTCATCCAATTTGAATTTTTAATTTATGGTCACGCGTACTTGGGTTTAGAGTCTTTATACGTTATTAGGGTTTATAAAACTTTATCTCTAAGGTTTTTCGAGTTCATTTTTGAGGCTTCGATTTAAAATTTTCTTGATTTTAATTTCTTCGGTTTGATTGAGCCTAGGGATTACCATTGGTTCTTCAAATTCGATTCTAAATCTAAAATGTAAAATTTGCAAGGTTTATAGCTATCCTTTCTTTTCATCCATTTTTAGGGTTCTCGCTAGCTCTTAAAGCATTGTATCCTCTTTTTATCCATTTTTAGGGTTTTTGCTAGCTTTTAAAGCAGTATCCCCTTTTTTTCATCCATTTTTAGGATTCTAGTTAGCTTTTAGAGCACTGTCCACTCTTTTCATCCATTTTTAGGTTTCTAGTAAGCTCTTAGAGCGTTGTCCCATCTTTCATCATTATTTAGGGTTCTAGTAAGCTTTAAAGTCTTCTCTTTTCATCCATTTATAGGGTTTTAGCCAGCTTTTTGAGCGCTGTCCCCTTTTTACATCCATTTTTTCGGGTTATAGCTAACTCTTAGAGCATTGTCCCCTCTTTTCATCCATTTTTAGGGTTTTAACCAACTCTTTGAGTGTTGTCCCTTCTTTTCGTCCATTTTTAGGGTTCTAGCTAGCTTTTAGAGCATTGTCTCCTCTTTTCATCCATTTTTAGGGTTCCAGCCAGCTCATAGAGTGCTATCCTGACTCCCAAGTCTCAATTCCTTTAGGTTAGTTAGCTAATAGGAGTACGACCAGGTTCTCTCTAGGGTTTTAGCAAGCTCAAGGAGTACTTCTCCCATTAACCTAGGTTAGTCAGCTCACAGGGGTACAACTGGGCTTCAATTTGTCATTTAGGGTCTTAGGTAGCTCAAGGAGCATTTCATCCTTTCACTTAGGTTAGTTAGCTTATAGGGGCACAACCAGGCTTTAGTTTGTCATTTAGGGTCTTAGTCAACTCAAAAAGTACTTCACCCATTTGCCCATGTTAATTAGCTTAAAGGAGCACAACTAGGTTTTAATTTAGGGTCTTAGCCAACTCAAGAAGTGTTTCGCCCATTTGCCTAATATAGTTAGCACAGAGGAACATTTTCGAGTTTTTTTCAAATCCAATTTAGGGTTGTTAGTCCACTAAAGATGCTCTTGCCTAGGTTAGTCAGCTTAAAAGGAGCATGGTCGGGTTTCTCTTAGGGTTTTAGCTAACTTAAGGAGCACTTTGCCCATTTACCTAGGATAGTCAGTTTAGAGGAGCATTTCTAGGTTTTTCTCGAATTGATTCTAATTTAGGGTTGTTAGTCTACTAAAGACATTCTTGCCTAGGTTAGTTAGCTTAAAGGAGAACAACTAGGTTCTAATTTAAGGTTTTAGCCAACTCAAGGAGCACTTTACCCATTTACCTTAGATAGTTAACTTAGAAGAGCACTTCTAAATTTTTCTCAAATCAATTCTGATTTAGGGTTGCTAGTCTACCAAAAATACTTCCAACTAGGTTAGTCAACTTAGAGAAACATAACTAAGTTCTCATTTAAGGTTTTAGTTAGTTTAAGTAGCGCTTTTCCCGTTTACCTAAGTTAGTCAACTCACTAGGGTACTACCAGGTTTCAATTTCTTATTTAAGGCCTTAGTCAACTCAACGAGCACTTTGCCCGTTCGCTTAGGTTAGTCGAGTCAGAAGGGCACTATCAAGTTTCAAACTAATTTTTCTCAATTAGCTATTAGAACACCTTTCCTCTATTTCATTTACCAAATCCCCAATGGACCATACCTAGGATAGCTAGCCATTTATAACGCTACTTAGGGCAATTTCATTCCCAAGGTAAAAATGGTATCTGTTTTATCTTTGTAGTAAAATTTTACTCAAACTTCACTACAAAAAGGGTAATTGTAGATACCTTATTTTTGTCCCTCTTGTAGTTTTAGAATTTTTTTATAGGGAAAATGGTTTTAATTTAGAAAAAATACAAAAAAAAAGAAAAATTTCAAAAAATAGAAAATGAAAAAAATAATAACATAGAAAGATAGATATTTTTTTTAAGAAAATAGAAGTCTTAGATCATTTTTAGTGTCATTAGGTTATGTAGAACTAATTATTTAATTTTTGGCGTCGGCTCCAAATACGAAAAATAATTTAAATTAGGCTTGAGTGAAAATTTTTTTAAGGTTAGTCATGTAGGGTCTAATTTTAAGTAGGAGCTTAGTTTACTGTAGTTTTTTTTTTTTATTATTATTAAAGAAAAGAAAGAAAAAAGATTTAAAAAAAAAGACTATGTTGGATTAGGCTTGTGCTTAGTCCATTTTGGAGAACTAAGCAAGGCTAAAAGCCTTGACACGTAGCTAATGCAAGCAAGTGCTTAGCGCTTGCTTAAATTTGAATCATGCGCGGTAGGAGGTGTGTCTGCACATGCTACACGTACGATCCCCCTGTATAATCTTCCTCCTCCTTTAGTTTTGTCTCTGATTCCCTTACTCTTTTTCCTTCCTAGAGGCTTGTGTTTGAGCTTCTTTTTGTGTGATTTTTGATGTGAATCCATCAAAATTAATGATGGAATAATATAATACACATAGCCTTCTTTGCATTTGACCCAAAAATAAAGCTAGATTCATACATTTTGGTGCTCAAATTGGCTTGTAAAAATGGAAAAAAGCTTAAAATCTGAGATGCACATTCATGGTTGATTTAGCCATTAAAGCTTCTTTCCAAACATGCTGGAGGTGTAATACGTATAAATAGTTGCTCCTCATTTGATTCTAATCATCAATCTTTACTCATCTTCACACAAAAACACACATTCATCACTTTCTCTTTCTAGACGAATTACCTCTTTCTCTCTCTCTCAGTGGTGTTTCAAGCACCTTGAGCGGCCTCCTTTATTGCCCCAGCATCTCTGTCTTCTTCCTATTGTATGCATGTATTGCAAACGTGAAGTAGGTCAGTTAAATCGACTCGACCCAACCTATGTTTGGCAACCTGATCTGATCTCCTAGGTTTGAATTGTGCCCCTTATTGCTAACTCGATCCACGTCCCTTCCTTGTTCTTGTATTTTATTTGTACATTGTTTCTTTTTTTTTTGTTGTATTTTATTGTAATAAAAAGAAATAAAAAAAAGAGGTGAAAAAAAGAATAAAAAAAATAAAAAGAAAAAGAAAAGAAAAAGAGAAGGAAAGAAAGAAAAAAAAAAGAAAGAATTTTATTTAAATTTTTATTCGGTAAAACACAAAAAAATAAGTAAAATAAATAAAATACTAAAAAAATGAAAAAATAGTTTTATCACTTTGAAAAGTTGATTTTCTAAATAAATAAAAATAAATCAACCATTTTTCAAAATTAAGATATTTTTAGAACTTTGCAAAAATAAAAATCCCAAATTAGGACCCTTTTCTAAGAATTTTTTAAAACAAAATAAATGATTAAAAAATGTTAAGCTAGACATTTTCAAAAAATAAAAGTGATCAATAAGCTAAAGTTTTATTGAACGAACTAGAAAAGTCTAATCTCGAATAGTAAGTATGTAAGTACTCATATGCAAATACAGGACGACTTAAAATATGAAAAAAATTTGTTTTTCCACCTTTTGTAAATAGTTACCCAATTTATCCTTTTTGTAGATTCATTTCAATTTACTTAGTCGTATAGACATTATTTTAAATGGGTATTTTAAAGATAAAATTAAAGTTAGAAAGTGTTATCTTCTAAGGGTTTAATATGATAGCTCTTGGATTTAAAATCTTTAGTTTTCAAAACCTTTTTCAAGATTGTTTTTTTTTTTTTTCAAGTAGATTAGTGTTTAGGTTAAATCGATTTAACGTAACTCACTCTTTTTCTCGATTTTGATTCGGTGGCAATTTCAAAAATTATCAAAATACATTTAAAAATATTATTTTTCTTAGCTCCTAGTTGATGATTAATATTAAATAGGTTAGAGTTTAATACTAATTGAGTTAAGGAAAATAATAAAACTGGAAAAAATTAGGCTCAACAATATTTGCCAAAGATATTTTTAAAACATTATGTACATTCCATAATACTTGTTATTTATTTCGTCTTGCAAAATACCAATACATAGATAAAATTAAATCGGGTTAATATATTAAATACCAACAAAAATTGCCTAATTTAACTCGTCACTATGATAGTAAATTTTGTTATATCTTAATTTATAAGAAAAATTACAACTCCAAGAGTTATAGGTCATAATAATCATATTAAGAAAAATAATAAAAATTCTCTCTTACATAATAATTTTAATTTTCCCTCCACTTTTTCTCCTCTTTTAAAAATTTCCCTTCATCTCTTTCCACTAATTATTTCCCTCTCTCTCCCATATACTCTCCTTATCTCACACATTTAATCTCTTTCTCTCTCCTCTCTTATACTTCAACATTTCTATCTTTCATATTGTCTTCTTCTCTCACTACTCCCTTTCCTTTCGTACCCATCTCTCTCTCTCTCCCTCAACTACACATACACACAAATATACAGTTTAAGTTTTTTTATTCTTTTTTTTTTTTTTTCACCAAACCATAGCTTAAGGTTATGATCTTACGAGGAAAATAATGAATTTTGATCCATGGATTCGTTCCATTTTTGTGTTTGTTCTATTTTTGGCTGCCGATGAAAGGATATTCGGGTTATTTTTCTTAAGTGTAGTCCTTCTCAAGAACGTCCAAGAACAAATCTAAATCTAAAAAATTGGCTTTCTACTTAATCTTCTTAGACCCTTCAAATCAAATTCAAGTAGAACTAAGATTGATAATTACCCACTTCAGTTTATTCTTTTTAACTTGTGTTCTATTTAATGATTATTTGTTGTTTCCATTGTGCGAACAGAATAGGAGGATTAGGAGAAAATAACTGCATAAGAACAGAAGCATTTCCCCTTTGAAATATTTTTTATTGGTACTAAGGATTTCAACCAAAATCATAAGCTTGGTGAAGGTGGTTTTAAATCGATGTACAAGTAATACTTTTTTCTTTGTTACTTCATAGTTATGCAATTAGGTACAAATTGTTTTACCATATTTTAAGGGATATTTTTTTTTTCCTTTTGTAGTTCTTGATGTGAACATAGAAAGGGCAATCAAATTGTATTTTTCTATGCAATTTTTTTATTTAAAGCTATATACAAAGAGATCTATGGTTCATGATAGTACATGAGGAGGAAATTTATGTGGAATTAGTTTATGAAATGATACAGTCTTATTTAAATTTAATGGAAATCAATCTTTTTTTAGTGGAATAGTATAAATTTTCCTCATTAGTTATGATATTGCAATTGATTGTGTTCTAAGACATGGAAATTCTTTAGAGAGTACTTTTGGTAGGTGGTTGTAGGAATAGAAACCCTATTTAGCTTGACTTTTCTAACAACATGGACCTTAGAGATACTTAAAGAGAAGGTAAGGAAATTTAGGTAATTTTTCTTTGCTATTCTATTTTATTTTTTCCAATTGTGCTTGAAGTTTAATTTGTTTCAAGGAGTAGAGTTTTTAATTTTTTAATTATGTTTAAATATTAGGGAATTTTTGCTTTCAGGAGAGTAAATTCTTGAAGTTCCTCGGGTTTATGTCAAATCCTCTTTTATGGGGTCATGGAAGCTACTATTTTATTTCTATAGCACTTATTAATGGATGAGTGAATAATTTCACATTTTTAGTAGAGAATTTGTGGTGCAAATATGGTAATATGAATCTTAGGAAGATATTTGTGGAACTAGTTATGACTATTTTTTTTTCTTGTGTAATTAGTTATGACTTTGCAAATTAGAGGATGTAAATATATTTCCTTTTGGCTTTTTAATGAATAATCACTTAGTATAGGTGACATTTGTTGGGTCTAAAAATTGTTTAATATTTTTTTTCCTTTTTTGATTTTTTATGTTATAAATCTGAATTTTAAAAAGATCTTGACTAAATTTCTTTTAGTTTTTTATAAGAAAATGTAATTGCGTGTTTGTATACCAGGGTCCTTAAAAGAAAAAAAAAAAAAGAATCTTTCATTTTGTTTTTTAAATTTCAGGGTTTCTATAGGGAGATGTCCTTGCAAAAAGCATTTTTATATTTTTAAATTGCAACCTTCTTACAGCCAAGCATTGTAGGGCAATTATTCCTTGCAATGGTATTTTGTAGGAAAATTTTACCATTTTGTAAGGATTTTTATTTTCTACTAAAACTCCATTTTTTTTTTTAAGTGATTTCACCTTATAACTAATAAAATATACCATAGTATAAAAAGCTTTATAATATATCAAAGGTACACTCTTAGTCATCCTTAAGTGTTTTGCAATAAGAGCATCCTTAAAGCGACAAATGTAGCCAACACCATTGTTTGGTGCTGTGAATGTCAAATATTTTATTTACACTTCTAACGACACACTTGATAAGTGTATTTTTTTTTTTCGGTGAATTGAACATTTTATTGAAAATGGCAAAGTTGCTTACATACTCCAACAGCGAGAGAATAAAAAAACAAAAACAACAAACTTGAGCTATAATGCTCTCAACACACATAGTCTAAATCATTTGGATCTTAGGTCCAAACAATTCTCTTATTTTCTCTGAATTTTTATTAAAAAAATTAGGAGATGGACAATGGCTGAACACTTCATGTGCAGTAAATTGAACTACACTCTTAGCCAAAATGTGGGTAGCCTTGTTCATCTCTCTGCATATCCAATTGATCCTAACATTAGGTCTCCTTTAGTGCAAAAGCCTACATTGATTGACAATGTTGGTGTTTGATTGAACATTATCTTTCTGGCTTACAACCCATTGGATTGCCTCCATAAAGTTAGATTCAATAATAACATTTTTGAGATTCATCTTTTCCGTTAATTTCAAACACCAATATGTAACCCAGATTTCTGTTTCTAATGGAGAAAAAGCTTGAGTTGTCTTGACAAATCCCTTTAAGAATTCTCCCTTATTGTTTCTTAGGATTCCCCCCCACTTTGGCTTTTGTAGTTTCTTCTTTAAAGGCACCATCGTAGTTCCACTTTAGCTAGTTTTCCTTTGGTGCTTCCCAAGTTGCTCGCCTAAGAGTATCGGGTTTCCTTTGTCTAATAACGAATGACCAAAATTTGTTGGCTGCTACTCTTGCGTAAACATACCATTGAGGATTTGATTTGTTTTTGAAAATTCTATTATTTCTTTCCTTCCATAACTCCCATAGCTTGAAACTAATTTTACATTGCCATTGATATTTATTTGAGTTCTTATTCTTTTTTATATATGTATTTACTTTAATCCAGTTCCTCCGGTTCAATTGATCTTGTTGTTAGAACCTCTCTCTTCCCATCACATTCCTCCATATTTCTCTAGTGTAGTCACATTTTCTTAGAAGATGCCCCATTGTCTCCTCCTGCGACTTACAGAAGACACATTTTTTATTCGTTTTGATTCCTTTCTTTAGCAAATTATCCTTGGTCTACAGACTGTTAAACCAACATCTTTAGCTAAAGAATTGGATTTTTGGGAGAGTTGGTATTTTCCAAATCAATTCAATGTTTTTGCAGCTTCAATTCCACTTTGCTCTTTAATCAATCTTTCGTATGCTGATTTAGTTGAGATATCCCCACTCACACACCATTTTCATAACATATTATCTTTCTCTTCCATTTATTCTTCGATGAAGTCATATCCCAATTTCTCTTTGATTTAGTTATCAATGGGGTATTCAATTTCTTCCTCATTCCACTCATTTGGCCCTATCTATGCTTATGCCAGAGATATATTTTTCCTAATTGGTCCTTTGATGAAAGAGGCAAGTATTCCTCTTCCTATCCAATCATCATCCCAGAATTTGCTGTGTTTTCTAGATTTTGGAATCCATTTGCAATTTCCGCAAATCCATTCCCAAGCTTTGTTAATTTCTCTTTTAATTTTTGGTCCCTTTTTGTTGCTTCTCATATACCGTTTGTGTTCCAAAATTTTCGTCCATAAGGTCTTCCGTTCCTTGAGTTTCCAAGCAATCTTTATAATGTAGGCCTTGTTTCTTCTATGAGATTCCATAGTCAAACTCCCCTAAATTTTTTTTGATTTTGTGACTTTACTCCAACTTAGATCATGCACTTTCTTCTTCTCTTCTATACTTCCCCTGGAAGAAATTATTTTTTCCCCTTTATCAATGACTTTTGCTAGAATACTTACAGCTTGCATATGGTAACTAAAGATGCCTTTTGTTGATATATGATTCTCATCTGGCCTAAGTCCCAATTCTAATGATGGACTTGTAGAAGGCTTGTTGGCCCCTAACAAAACGACTCCCCTATCTCTCCTTCTCCTTCCGTGTGCTTTTGCCTATTTAAGTGCCTCAGCCATCCATGAGCCTTACGATAAGCAACCGGCAAGCATATGTCTCGAGGACTTAAGCGAGCACCACTGCGAGCCTAAGGCCAAAAGCCTTGTTTGATGCACGAGGACCTAGCCTATAGGCTAACTGAAAATGCAAAGGACCCTCCTTTTGTTGGTTTGAGCCCTACAAGAGAGGATACCCCGAGTCCTGCAAGCCCATTAGATGCTTGGTTCATTACCTAATATGTACTTGGATTGGCTTGTGATGTGTTCCCGGGGTCATACACACAGAGAAGCACTACAATGAAGCGAACCAAGACGAAACAAAGAAAAATGCTAGCAAAGTCCAGGCAGCTACTGAATGGATATGGCCTACCACTTGATCCTACTTGGCTTATAATCCGCTGGATATGACACACTAGTCCGAATTGAAGGGTTACTCGCCACTACTCCTTACTTAAGGGAATAGATAAGAGTTAAGAGATAACGTGAACACTATGGTTGCTCAAATGAGTAATTCTATATTGAAAGTTCGATGATTATGCATACAAGGAAAGTGAGGGTTTATATACTTGCCCACTAGGGTTATTTTATATATATGAAAAGACAAAAAAGTATTATATAATTAGGTTACACGAATCATACTAAAAACGGGTAAAAAGGATAAAGAATATTCAATACAGAATAAAAAGAATCATTCTGGAACGTTGTGTTAAGAGACATATATCGCTTAATGGCTGGACATTTGGGATATGATACAACGAAGGTGAAAGCAACAATTAGGGGCTAACCTGGTTTAGATCAGGTCGGGGGCCAATCAGCTTAGTAAAAAGGTCAGTTGTCTTGAAGTCAGACGGTAGTAGGTTAGGTCAATAGCTTGGCTCGACTAGTTTTGGGCTGTTTTCTAGATTAAGACTTCGCTGTTGGGCAGAAGCATGTTAGATGCATGTAAGGATCCGATAGACAGGTTGGAAAGAGGTTGGCTCAAGATAGGAGTCTTCGTCTCAGCTATGGCTTAGAGCTAGTATTTTCCATACGAGCTCTTGAAGTTTTCTAGCTTGGCTTTTAGTAATTGGTCTAACGGATTGATTCTTATCATCTGCCTAAGGGTCAGAGAGATTTGTCCTCAAATTTGAAGTTGTTTCTACTCATTCTTCTGGGGCATTTGCAGGGTCTTCTATTGGTTGGTAGGGGATCAGATTGGACACATTGAAGGTAGAGGAAACACCATAGTCATTAGGCAACTCAATTTAGTAAGCGTTGTGGTTGATCTTATTTAGGACCTTGAATGGGTAGTTAGCTCAAGGAGATAGTTTGCTTTGTCTCAAATGCAGAAATTGCTCTCGGCTGAGATGAATCCATACTAAGTCTCTTGGTTGGAAGGAAACAGTTTGGCGGCCTTAGCTGCCAATCTCTTGTTGTCTCTGATTGAACTTAGTGATCTTCCTCGTAATAGACTGGTGTAGCTCATGTAATTCTTCGGCTCGGTCCACTTCGGATTAACTCTCTTCAATAGTTATTGGGGTACCAATCATGTCCAGGGGAAAGGTTGGGTTAATGCCATAGATGACCTTGAACGGGGTCTTCCTTGTAGTGCTGTGGACAGTTTAGTTGTATGCAAACTCTACGACTGGTAAGCACAGATCCCAATCCCTGAAGTTCTTTCCTATAATAGCTCTGAGTAGATTGCCTCATGTTCAGTTCACCACTTCAGTCTGGCCATTAGTTTAAGGGTGGCTATTAGAGTTGAACATTAGTTTAGTTCCAAGTCTTCTGCAAAGAGTCCTCCAAAAATAGCTCAAGAATTTTGTGTTTCGGTTTAAGACAATAGTCTTCAGTACTCCATGTAGTTAGACAATCTCTTGTAAAAACAATTCAGCAATATATAAAGCATCATTAGTTCGATGGCATGGAATGAAGTGTGCCATCTTACTAAAGCAATCTACTATAACAAAGATAGAATCTTTTCCTCTAGATGCCCGGGGCAACCTTAGGATAAAGTCCATATTGAGGTCAGCCCATGGTAAGGTAGGCGTTAGTAAAGGTATGTACTCTCCATAGGGTTCTCTCTTCCCCTTAGCACACTTATACACTTCACAACCACCAATGACCTTATGGATATCTTTAGCCAAATCAGGCCAATAAAAGTTTTCCTTCAAATAGATTAGTTGTCTTGGTCTCCTTGAAATGTTCGGATAATTCGGACTATGAGCTTCCCTAACCAATAGCTTACACATAGAGCAGTTTGGTATGCATAGCCTTCGGTCCTTAAATAGGTAGCCGTCTTTAAGATAATACCCTTTAACAGCAATTCCATCCTTGCATTGTTCTATGATGGGGTTAAAATGAGGATCATGAGCATACTACTCGGTAATGAGTGAAAATCCCAATAATTTCGTTTGCAAAGCGGTCATCATGGTTTGCTGTCGTGATAGAGCATCGGCGTTTACATTTGTACTTCCCTTCTTGTATCGAATGACATACAAGAAACCTTCCATGAACTCTAACCACTTAGGCTTGCCTCTTCTTGAGCTTGTTCTGATTCCTAAGATACTTCAATGATTCATGATCATTATAAATAACAAACTCTTGCAGCAGCAAATAATGTTGCCAAATAGTAAGGGTCCGATAAAGAGAGTATAACTCTTTCTCGTATACAGAATAGTTTAGGGTTAGGCTACTCAATTTCTCACTGTGGTAAGCAATGGCTTGCTGTTCTTGTATCAGGATAGCACCAATTCCAACTCTTGATGCATTGCACTCCAATTCGAAGGGCTTGTCAAAATCTGGTAGTGAAAGGATAGGGGTTGAGGTGAGCTTCTCCTTGATCTCCCTGAAGCTTCACTCGGCTTGATTGCTCTACCTGAACCCTTTATGCTTTTTTGTTAGCTTGATCAATAGGGCGGCTATTGTGCTGAAGTCTTTAATAAATTGCCTATAGAAAGAAGTTAGGCCATGGAAACTTCAGACTTTAGTAACATTCTTCAGGTGTAGGCCATTCCAGAATAGCTCGAATCTTCTCCTCATCTGCTCGGATTCCTTCCCCTAACACTGCAAACCCTAAGAAAATCACCTTACTCTGGTAGAACGTACACTTCTTCATATTCCTATATAACCTCTCAACTCGCAAAATGTCAAATACTTCACGAAGATATTGAACTTGGTCATTCAGGTCGACACTGTATACTAATATGTCATTAAAGTACACGACCACACATGTTCTAAGTAGAGGGCGCATCACATGGTTCATTAACCTTATGAATGTGCTCAGCGCATTCGTAAGTCTGAATGGCATAACTAACCATTCTTAGAGTCTGTACTTAGTCTTGAAGGCGGTCTTCCATTTATTGCTCGGTCTCATGCGAATTTGGTGGTAGCCACTCCGTAGATCTATCTTTGAAAATATCTTTGCACCATTAAGCTTATTTAACATGTCATTGAGCCTCAGTATCGGGGATCGGTACTTGACAGTAATTCGGTTGATCGCTCGGTTGTCGATGCATATGTGCTATGAACCATCTTTCTTTAGAACGAACAGAGTTGGTACAGCACAAGGGCTCATGCTCTCTTTCACATACCCTCATTCTATGAGTTTGTCCACCTGTCTTTTCAGTTCGGTAGCCTACTTAGGGTTCATCCTATATGCAGGTCGGTTCGGTAGGGTAGCACCTTGCTGTAGATCAATGCAATGCTTTATGCCTTGGACTAGTGGCAGTCCTTTAGGTAGTTCTTCCGGAAACAGGTCAGAAAACTCATTTACTAAGCCTTAGATCTCTTTTGGAACATTCTGTACCTCCCTCATCTCCATCAGTCTCCTAATCAACATGAACATCAGTTCATTAGTTTTCTAAGTGGATCGGAGCTCTCTATGGCTCATCACAAGGGTCATTTTCTTATTAGTTCGGGTGAGTTGACCATGGGTTTCATTTATTTGGGATAGGGTTAGGGGTTACAACATTATCTTTCTTCTATCCTTGACAAAGGCATAGGTGTTCTTATACCTATCGTATGTAATACGTGGATTGAACAACTAAGGTCGTCCAAGCAGTAGATGGAAAGCGCCTATGGGGACGGCATTGTACACCACTTCATCCCTGTATACATTTCTAACACTAAACGGTATGGTCACTTGTTCAGTTACGTACAAAGCACCCTTATCATGAAGCTAATGTAGCTTGTAAGGTTAGGAATGCTTTGAGGTCGGAAGACCTAACCTCTACACAAGGGACTATGCAACAACATTTGTACAACTTCCTTCATCTATTATGATCATGCATAATTGACCTCTGATGGTACACTTGGTATGGAATAGATTTTCCCTCTGGTCTTCCTCAAAGTTCGACAAGGAACTCAGGACTAGAGTCATTACTTCACCTTGGTTAGCCTAAACACAAGTCTCCTCTTCCTCTTCGGCTTCTACCTTTTGAAAATCCTTCTCTTCCTCAGGCTTACTCTCGTCGATGCTATCCGCTATATCTCCTTGGAGCACCATGACGTGTCGGTTCGGACATTCAGCAGCCATGTGTTCGAAGCCTAAGCATTTAAAACACTTTACCTTGCTGGTCTTCCGTTTGGATGGCTAGCCTTTCTCATAGGTTCTCGGGGTTAGCCTAGTATCAGGTTGGCTTGACTGTCTTGCTCGGCTATGCTGGTTTGCTTGGCTTTCATCAGGTCAATCATTCCTTTCCTCGGCTCGGCTTGAACAGGTCGGCGCAATACAAGAGCTCGGGAGAATGTTTGCCTAGGTTGGCTTGGAACATTTCTCCTCTGCTTTTCGACCCTCTATGCTATCTTGATGGCCTCTTCTAAATTATAAAACCTCTGTACTTCCATGATATTGCGAATCTCATACTGGAGTCTAGAAATGAACTTCGATACAATACGAGCCTCTGGTTCTTCCATGTTGGCTTGGATCATTAACATTTGGAACTCTCTCACGTAGTCACCAACAGTCCGGTTTCCTTGGCGAAGCTCTTGTAACTTTGCAAACGTATCTTGTAAATAAGTTTCAGGCACAAATCTGCCTCTTAACAGCCTTTTCATCTCATCCCAAGTTCTAACACCTCGTTTTCCATCTCTCGCCCTGGTTGCATTTAGATTCTTCCACCATATGGTGGCATACCTAGTAAACTCCAATGCAGCAAGTTGGACCTTAATCACATCCTCATACCCATAACAGTCAAACACCTTATCGACCTTTTCTTCCCACTCCAAGTTTTCATCAGCATCTCTACTTCCATTGAAGGGCGGGATTTACACCTTGACATTGTTTAGCTTTTGAGGGACTGGGTGTCCTCGTCTTTGTGCTTAGTAATAATCAACTTCTTCTTCTTCACCAAACCCTTCAATATTCAACTCTTCATCATCCTCCACAATCTCGTCTAACTTGAGTCCTCATCTAGTAGCTCCTCCAGCTTGAGGAGGTCGAATTGGATGATTGGTTCGATTGACTTAGCCATAGTGTCTCTTGGAGCGCCATTCTATGGGTTTTGTGGCTATATACCTTGGGTTTTTTGTCTATTAACTAGCATTGTAGTGACTAGACTCTCAACAAGGTTTATAAGTTTGTGAAGTTTGTCATTAACGGACCCTGGGGCGTTACTACCATTAAGACCACAACCGGATAGAGAGCTATTGCCCTAGTCACCAATAACTCCCTGAACACTTGAATCTAACATAGCGTAATACTTTTCCAAATAGATTAACAAACTACTAACAGTGTTAATACTCAATAGTCATTAAATAAAATAGAAATAAACTTGCGCTGTTTTCGTGATGTAAAACAGAGTAACAATGAAACCACACTTACTATCATACTAACACACTGCAGTAACTACGGAAGGAACACAGTAACCACAAATAGTAGGACAAACAAAACTTCACTGTAACTTCACACACTCTCTCGTGGAACCGTGCTTTGATACCAGCGAAGCTAATGTGTCCTTGAGGTCGTACACACGGAGAAGCATTACAACGAAGTGAACTAAGATGAAACAAAGAAAAATACTAGCAAAGTTCGGGCAATAACCGAATGGATATAATACACTACTTGATCCTATTCGGCCTATAATCTGCTAGATATGACACACCGGTCCGAATTGAAGGGTCACTTGCCACTACTTCTTGCTAAGGGGAATAGATAAGAGTTGAGAGATAATGAGAATACTATGGTTGCTCAAATGAGTAATTTTATATTGAAAGTTCGATGATTATACATATAAGGAAAGTAGGGGTTTATGTACTTGCCTACTAAGGTTATTCTACATGTATGAAAAGACAAAAGGGTATTGTACAATTAGGTTACGTGAATCATACTAAAAAGGGGTAAATGACAAAGAATATTTAGTATGGAAGAGAAAAAGTCATTCTGGAACGTTGTGTCAAAAGACACATGTCGCTCGGTGGCTGGACATTTGGGATATGATACAACGAAGGTGGAAGCAAGAATGTGTTATAGTTAAGGGCCAATCAACTTAGCAAAAAGGTTAGCTATCTTGAAGTCAAACGCTAGTGGGTTAGGTCAGTAGCTTGACTCGGTTAGTTCTGGGCTATCTTCTAGTTTAGGACTTCGCTGTTGGGTAAGAGCATGTTGGACATACGTGAGGGTCTAACAGACATGTCGGAAAGAGGTCAGCTCGGGATTAGAGTCCCCATCTCGACTATGGCTTAGAGCTAGTACTTTCTATGCGAGTCCTTGAAGTCCTCTAGCTCGGCTTCTGGTGATTGGTCTAGAGGGTTGATTCTTATCAGCTTGCTTGCTACTTCCCCTTCTCTTCATCCTCTAGCACTAGCATCTCGCTCTAGCTCATTAATTGTAGCTTGACATCCATAGTATAGTTAGCACCCTTGACATGCCTTAAAGATGTCAGACCTCCAGATCATAGACATGACTACTAGCATGGTCGTGGTCAACCAACTCATAAAGCTACCCTATTAATCCCACGTTGCATGTCTCCTACCAATTACTAGTACGATGAACCCCAGACTAACACATGTCTATGTAGTTATATTCCCTTGTACTATAATAGTGCAGGGGGATCAATAGGTAAAGAGATTTTTTTTCCCCTTCTAGACCTTAACCAAAAGACTTTAGAAACCCATTCTACTCTCTACGTTCCCATTGGACCCAAGTACGTTTCATTAGGAATTTAGTTCTCGGTCGTTCCCCCTTTTCATGATTGTCCTCCTTGCTAACTTAAGCATTGGAGAGCCTCCGTAGCTATACCTACAGGGAGCTTTTGGCAGGTATTAGGAGTAAGGAGCTAGACAAGCCCATACCTCACTGGATTACATATACCATACCATTTGGAGTTGATTCAACCATAATTAACATTTTGGCGCTCACCATTTTAGGCTACTCTACACAAGATGGCTAAAAGCAAAAACAACAATCTACATGCTTCGCAACTAGGCAATGCCAATATGTTACGGCCAGACAAGGGCAATAGGTCACCTTTACCATGGTGTTCAATGATGCCTATACTACTAAGAACCCAAGCCTATGAGATCCAACAACTCAGACTCTTTATCCAACAGATGCTTAAAGAAAGCAAAAACACTTAGGAGTCTCTTGCCACCCAGCATAAAGACATTGTAATACTAAAGAATGTGTCCCAAAAAGGACCTAATGAGGAAGAAACTGTTAGCTCCTCCTTTGAGTTGACCAAAACAACGAGTAATGAGTTGCATGCTTGGCATATTCACCCAACTAAACTTAGCATGACTAGTAAGCCCCAAAGGTCTTTGTGATCGGTTGAATTGCAATTATGGCAAAATGTACAAGTAAGCAAAATGCACAGTGACAAGTAGACCAATTAACGACTTTTCCCTAAGGCAATCCCTAAAGACCTTAGAAGAAATGAACGTCTAAGAGTTGGACAAACATATTCGTTGTGCTTCCAGTATGCATGAACAGAAAAAAGTGGAGTCCTCCACCTATGCATTGCGCTCAACAATAGTGAAGAACCCTTTTGTCTCAACAATCTTGGATGAAACATTACCTATAGGCGCAAGACTCCCACATCTTAATTCTTATGATTGAACCACCAACTTGGACGGCCACTTGATCTACTTCTGTACCATGATGAGCTTACACAACTTCATTGATGCAATTATGCGCAAGGCTTTCCTTAGCATGCTGGCGAAGACCATACTGTTGTGGTTCAACACCTTACCTGGTGGTTCAATTACATCCTTTGGCAACCTGGCGAGTAAGTTTCAGCAAAACTTCCTTAGCTCTAAGGTCAAAAGAAGGGACTCTTTGATTCTTTACAATGTCAAGTAGTGTTTAAACGAAACCTTAAGAGTATATGTCGAGCGCTTCAATTGAGCAAAATTGCAAGTCTTCAAACTTGATACAAGAATGGCCTTATAAGCCCTCATCAAAGGAATAGACCCTATAGGAAGGCTTTTTGATGTTGTCTCACTAGATAAGCTGGACACCCTGGATAAGTTCATGCAAGTAGCTGAAAAATATGTAGCCCAAGAGGATGCAATTTGAGCATGATTCAAAATAGATAACAACATCCAAGGGTCAGTAAAAGACCGGTTGGGGCTAAGGGATCATAAACTGCAAGCCCCACCAAAGGATAAGCAAGATAGACAGAAACAAAAATTCCAAGACTACTAATCGTATATACCCCTTAGCAGACCTTTCGGAGAAATCATGTACGAGGTTAAGCAAAAACTCCCTCGACCACTAAGCATCAAGGAAACCTTAGAAGTAGCCAACTTAAGGAAATATTGTGATTGTCACTAGGCAAACGACCATAATACTGACAAACATTGCCATCTCAAGAAAGTGGTCAAAGGCCTTATTTGCATGGGCTAGATCAACCACCTTGTAGCAGACGAAAGGAATCAAATACATCGGCTCACCTAGCGTCAATGAATATAACAACAACAACAAAATCAGCAATAGCCACAAAACCAATAAGCTAATGACACCACTAACGACCAGAACCATTAAGGCAGAAGAGGATAAGTAAATACCATCTTTGAAGGCCTTGGCCTCATCGTCGACATCACACTTAAGTTGACTTAGCAAGAGATATACTTCATTTGAACCAAAAAGTTTAAGATGGACACCACAATTAGCTTCACCGCAGAAGATGAGCATGGCATCAACTTCCCTTACAATGACGCCTTCATCATAAACATTGAGATTGGGTACTTTGATGTTCCCAAAACTTTTACGAACATTAGTAGCTCAACAACATACTCTTTTAGAATGCCTGCGAACAAATGAAGGACCAATTAGACGAACCTCTACAACCATACAAACATGACCACATAGGCTTCGGAGGGGGTAGAGCTATGCTTGCTAAGGGGATCATCACTCTCCTAGTGCGACTGAGTGATGATGTACACATCACCACATAGTTTGTCAATTTCGTCATTGTTAATCACTGGTCACCATACAATGTCATACTAGGGTGACCTAATATCACCAAATTCAACATGGTCATTAGCTAGAGATGTTTGAAAGTGAAGTTCACAATGCCAAGTGGAGTAAGCAAAGCTTGAGGAAATCAAAAGTTGTCTCAATCCCTTTATCTCAAGGCCCAAAGTAGAGATAGTGTCATGAATATCGAGTCCATCACTACATAATCCTCAACACTATAAGATGGGCTTGTAGAGAAAATTGAGGAGATTGAGCTCATAGACACCCTAAAGATGACCACATTTATCGGGGCAAAGCTGCTAGATGACGAGAAGGTCGAGCTCACCATTTTCCTTAAATAGAAATCTAATGTATTCATATCTACCCTAGAAGATTTGCTGGGGATAATCAACATCCCCAAAGTTACCCATTACCTCAATGTTGACCTTACTATTCGACTAATCAAGCAAAAGAAATGGCATTTCACACCTGAATGCTAGGCAACTATCAAGAAAGAAGTTTAGAAACTCCTATAAGCTAGGTTCATAAGGTAGGAAAAATATCAACCTTAGCTTGCGAATATAGTCCTTGTGAAAAAAAGCCACCAGGAAATGGCGAATGTACGTTAACTACACTGATCTCAACAAAGCCTACCTCGAAGATTATTTTCCTCTCCCTTACATCGACCAACTCATCGACTCAACATAAGGACACATACTCCTAAGCTTTATAGATGCCTACTTGGGATACAACCAAATTCGCATAGCTCCCAAAGATGAGGTCCACACCTCATTTGTCACATACTTTGGCTCTTGCTACTATGAAGACATGCCCTTTAGCTTAAAGAACACTATTATAGCATATCAAAGGCTAGTAACTACAGTATTCAACCTCTAGATTGATAGAAACATTGAAGTTTATGTAGATGATATGATCGTGTAGAGTAAGGAGAGAAAAGACCATATTGAGGACCTTCGAGAAACATTCAACACACTTTACCACTATATAATGAAGCCGAACCCTTAGAAATGTGTCTTTAGGGTCGCATCAGGAAAGTTCCTTGACTTTACAGTTATGAAATGAGGAATTAAAGCAAACCTAGACAAGATAAAAGTAGTTCAAGGCATGTAGGCTCCTAGAACTATCAAAGAGCTACAACAACTCATAGGTAGAGTTGTTGCCTTAAATATATTTGTTTCCAAAAGTGTTGATAAGTGCTTTGAATTCTTCAAATTGTTGAAGAGTCCCTCTGAATTCAAATGGATAGCCACATGCCAAAAAGCTTTTAACGACTTGAAGGATTTCCTGGAGATCCTACTAGTACTCTTGAAACCCACCCTTTGCGAAGAGTTATATCTTTATCTCACATTAGTGACAAAGTGCTATCATCAGTATTCATCTAAGTAGGTGGCAGGGAACATAAGCCCATGTACTACATTAGCCACATCCTACAAGGACCAGAGATAAGGTACATTAAGGTCGAGAAGTTCACCTTAGCAGTAGTCTTCACTGTATGAAAACTCAAACCATATTTTCAAGCCCACCCAATCATCATCTTAATCGACCAACCACTTGAACTATCCTTTGAAAGCCCGCTATTATGGGAAGAATGATGAAATATGCCATTGAACTCAATTTGCACGAAGTCTAATTCCATCCCATACAGGCAATTACAGCACAAGTTCTTGTTGACTTCATAGTAGAATATACCTGAGAAGAAGAATTGTAACTAGAAATCGAAATTCTCGTATAGACCCTTCATGTAGATGGCTCTTCCACCAAGGAAGGGAGTGGTGCTATCATAGTACTATAAGGCCTGTACGGTATAAAGATATTATACGCTTTGAAATTTGAATTTATAGCTAGCAACAACAAGACCGAGTATGTAGTGCTCATCGTAGGATTGAAGATAACTAAAGACATAGGAGTAGAGAAGTTAAACATCTATTCAGATTCTATGTTGGTGGTCCAGTAGGTTAATGGGAGTACGAGACTAAAGGGGAAACAATGATTAAGTATTTGATGATAATCCAAGGCCTTCTCATGAGTTTTACCTCTTGGAAAGCAAACAAGATCCCTCGAGTATAAAATTCAAAGACAAACATGCTTTCTAAGCTAGTCTCGTCCATTGTCCTTACCTAACATGACGATGATAAACCATTATTCACATAATACCTCCCTGAGCGAAGCACTAAAATAGAAGGATAAGAGAACCTTAAAGTTTGACTAACGGACCTTAAGCCTTGCTAGATGGACCCCATCATAAAGCACTTGAAGATGGATGCACTACCTGAAAACCGAACAAAAGCAAAGAAGCTAATGTATACCTCAACTAACTATACCCTGATCAACGACATATTGTATTAATGAAGACAAAACACTTAGTTGCTTAGATGCCTTAGAACTGAGGAGGGTGCCCATGCTCTAAAAGAACTCTATGTAAGATTATGTAGCAATCACATCCAATCCCAAGCTTTATACATTTGAAGCATGCCCCGAGCACTCACGTACCGTGCTTAGATTTGCATCTAATAAGAAGTCCCTGGCCATTTGCTTAATAGGGACTCGATGTGCTAGGTACCTTCCCAAAGTTGTCAGTTAGTCGGCAGTTCATCTTGGTAGTTGTCGATTACTTCACCAAAATGGGTAGAGGCATTAGTTGTAGCGACCATTATTGCTTGGGTGGTAAAAGGTTTCATTCTTACCTACATCCTATCTTGCTTTGGAGTACCATATACTTTGATCACCAATAATGACTGACAATTTGATAGCAATAGGTTCGGGGAATTCTACGAGAAGCATCACATATGGCTCCATTACACCTCGATCACTCATCCTTAGACCAATGGCCAAATTAAAGCAATCAATAGGGTTGTCTTCAACAACCTTAAGAAGAGGGTAAAGCAAGATGGAGGTGGGTAGGCTGATGAGCTCCTAATATACTGTGATGGTACCGTATGATGCACAGAACTTTCATCGAGGAAACCCCTTTTCGCTTGACCTTTGGAATAGAAGTCGTCTTCCTTATAGAGTTAGAGTTACCCGCTAGTAAGGTTTGGAACTTCGATGTGAACACTAACTACATAAAGCTCCAAGTGAGCTTTGACACCATTGAGGAGGTGTGCGACATCGTGTGTGCTTAAATGGTAGCATACCAGCAGTGAGCATCCTACTACTATAATCAAAACGTGAAACACAACGTTTTCGCCTTGGAGACTTGGTGTAAAGAAAACTAGAGGCCATAGGCTTGCTAGAAGGGCAGGGAAAACTTACAGACTAGAGACCTTAGATGAACATACATGGTTGAAGAAGTGGGAAAGGGAGCTTATAGACTAGAGACCTTTGACGAACAAGCCATTCCTAGAGCAAGAATTTCCAACAATCTAACACTGTATTTTCAATAAGTATCATGATGTGCTTAGAAGGCTATGTAACTGCTACCATTATTAATGAAACGACAAGTTTTTGCACTTTTCTATGCTACTTTACAACACTGCCAGCTTATGCCATGCCCCCACCTCAAGTCAATATTCATCTCTTAGGATGTACCTATGTTAATACATACACCAACTCTATGGGATACGTTTTGATCGCTGAGTAGTGGTTTTCACAATGTTCCCCACCTCAAGTTGATATTCATCTCTAACCATGCGCCTTTGTTAGTAGATATATTAACTTTACGAGCTGCATTCCGATCACTGAGTAGCAGTTTTCACTACGCTCTCTATGATATCCTATAAATCAGCAATCAAGACATGAACATTTGAATATTAGGACAAAGCCCTATTCTTATACAATTAGGATTGATAATTGATCTAAGTCATTTAGGAAAGTAAATTGAGTAGGCTAGAAACTTACGAGAAACATGATAACCTTAATTGAAGAATTCCCGTACGCTTGGACGTAAAAAATATACTAAAATATCAAGAATATAATTAAAATAGTAAGAATTTATTTTATATAAGACCCTAAAGTTGTATTTAGGCCAATCATTCTTAAATTTAGGACTTTTGAGAAAGTATATCTGATTGAGTCTAAACTTTATAATTAAGTTAGAAAAGTTAGTTGAAGTGACTTAATAAAGTTATATTTAAAAAATAATGACCAAAAATCCCAAATTTAGTCTTAGAAATATGATTATTCAATATAGTGTAAAAATGATTGAAACTCCTAAAATTGAGCTTGGAATGCGATAGGGACTTAGAGATAAGTTAATTAGGCAATAAAAGAAAATAATATAGAATAATATACTATATGAATATACATGTATTTTTATGAGTATACCTAGTATATATAATAAATATACCCGTAAATTAACCTAAAATTATATAATTAAACATAATAAGAGATAAAATCGCAAAATTAAATAGGAAAAGTATCTTAAAAATAAAAGACATGCTAGAAACATGGTTATATGCATATAGTTACTCACTACACGTGTTACATATATATAGTGTATATATATACGTATATTAATATAATAATTAAATATACTTAAAATTATTCAAATTTCACTAAAATTACATTAAGATTAAATTGAAACTTATCCAAATGATGTGGGAATTGCTGGAATCCACATGGCACTTCAATAACGGCTGGAAATGATGACTCAAAAGTGAATCATCGACCATTTGCCACCTCATACTTTTTGATTTTCAAGAAAAATATTGAAGTAAATTACTTAATAATTAAGAAAAAATTCAATTGACCCTAATTACTATCAATAAGACTCCCCTACAACAGATACACATTTAGGAACCCAAATTATAGACAGGAAAAATCATAAAAAAATAAAAGGAAAATAGAAAAAAATTAAAACAAAAAACAAAGTAAGGACCGAGCTAGGACAGTTCCTTGATCATACGATGACCTAATGTGGAGCCCTGCTGCCACCTAGTGGAGCCCTATTACCACCTAACAGAGCTACCACCTAACGGAGCCACCACCTAATGGAGTCACCACCGAATAGGCTAGTCAACAACCCCTATTCGACCAATGATGGCTGAAGTTTTGATGAACTCAAGTTCCAAGTTTTTGTTATGTTTTTCTTTACTTTTGAAAAATTATTAAATTAATTAGGAAAAATATGAAAAAAATTCATTCATAGGTTATTATATATGTACTTTCATTTCATAAATTTATTTTTACAAAATTAGGAATATTTAATGTATTTGCTTAACAAATGTACTATTCACCCGAAATTTGAAATAAAAAAGAAATACACTAAATGATGTAGTTTCTAGCTCAAAATTTTTTTGTAAGATACATATGATATATAGATAATTTCTATGTAACCCGATTTTTTATTTGAGTATTTTTAATATTTATTGTATCTTTTGGCCTAAAAATAGCTAGAAATTAGGGTGAAAATGTGAAATAAATAGAATTTATAAAATTAAATGGTGAAATTGACCTATACTGATTTATAGTGAAGTAAAATGATGTTAGGATAGGTTGAAAATAATTTTGTACAAAAAGAATCATATTTGGATAATTAAGTGTAATTTAAGAGTAAAATCGTAATTTCGAATATATAGGCGATAAATCAATAACACAAAACTAAGTGATGACTAAATTTCCCATATTTTTAGGAGTCTATAGAAATTTTTGGAGAATTATTTGGTAACTTAGGCTATTTATTGCAAGTTTACGTAGTAAAACAGCTTAAATTATGAACAATGACTCATTTTTAGTAACAATAGGCTAAATTGTGATAAATAATTAAATAAAACACTATCTATATGTATACTAATTAGATTTGATAAAAGCATATTTTTAATATATTGGTATATATTTAATGACATTTTGATGATTGGGATATGTTACATGTGTACTAGGATTAGATAATATTTATATTATAAGGTCATGTAGACAAATTATGTAAAATAGAGTTTAATTATATAAATTACGTATAATACGATAATATTTACTTAGATATGTATAACTATGTTAGAAATTCGAACTACCCGTTAGATGTCATCTCTAGAAATAAGATCCGTAATATGTATCACTAAGTTTGTACATAACCAAAGACATTATTTATACAAAAATCGGACAATCCTAGGTAATATAACTTATGTCAATATAATATTACGATAACCTTGCCATAATTGAAATATGATTTAATTGATTAAAAGTATATTTCGATACGATCGAAACGATTTATTATGCATAATAGTATAATTACGTATATTATTAATAAATAATAACTTAACTTGACTTATATAATAAAACTATATATTATTATTATTATTATATACTTTAGATAAGATCCTAATGTTTTCATAACTATTACGAAAACTGAATTTAGGTTTTGTATATATAGTCTCCCAGTTATCAGACTGTTGATGATACGAGTTTTCTGAAGTAAGCGTTAGGATAGGTAAGAATGCTTCATAGCATTTTGGAGATATTATTTCAGAATATTTAGGGACTTTGGTATATATTGGCTTCTAATTGCAGTTAACTATTTTTACATATGCAGTGCTTATGATTGGGTTTTGATGGCTATGATGGGAGATAAGCTCCATGTTGTAGTTGTTAGATTCGCTCAATATATATATATATATATTGTGAATACTCCAGCAAGTATATTAGGTCGGAATCAACTAATAAGGAGTGAGTAAAGTTGTCGATCCTCTTCGAGGACTATAAAATTACTAAACCTATTATAGCTCTTATCAATATTTAGGCAATTGAATTTGGATTTTGAATTAACTAATCTAATAATTACCCTAAAACTGTCAAAGAGAAAATCATAAGAATATATCTAAAATAGAATAATCAATTGAGAATGTAGGAAAACAGAATCCATCATAGTTATGCAAATCAAATTGTCATCATGCTACATAGATAAATAGTTATATGGTCATTTAAGTGAAATTATTATGCTTTAAAATTTAAAGACTTAAACCTTTAATTAATTGGTCAACTCCCGCATCTTCAATTAATAGTGGACTCTAAATTACAATCATACATCTCCTAATGCTATGATCAACTAATGCTCTAAATCAATTATCTTTAATGTTTTAGCGAATAATTAACTTGAGACATTACATTAATCCCTAGATAATTTCTAACTAATCTAATTAACGCCACTTCTACATTAGCTAATTAGTTTGATTAAGAATTTCTAACAAACCTTATATTAACTCCCATATCAATAGTGTTTCTAACAATTACAACCAATAGAGAATTATAATTGAAATAATAGAAATTGCAATCATGAATTATCTGGACATCTATTAACTATATAATATGACTACAATTATTATCTTAGTTATTTAGGGTTTCATCAATTTCCCACAATTAAAACTTAGCCAGCCATGGAAATTAAAATAAAAGCACTTACCATAATAAAATTTGCAAGGAAGTTCACGATTGGAAATAAGAACAAATTACGGAATTGCATAAATAGTAATATGATAAAAATCACCAATTTTGTAATTATTATGAAAAAACTTCAATTGCAAAACTTTAAGGATGATCTCTATAGCAATAGCAAAGTCTTCTAAATGATCTACAAAATACTAAAAGCAAAACTCTTCAAAAAAATCTCTTAACTTCTTCTAAAACTCTCTAGGTAAAAAGAAAATGTAAAAAGTCTCCTAAAATATCAACATATGCTTATTTATAGAGCAAACAAGGGCTAGCTCACAACTAGCTATTTTTTTATTGAAGGCCAGCAGTGCTGAGTTGTAGGTTACTGGTGTTGAATGTAAAAGTTGGCGGTGTTCAATTTAGGTCAACTGCCTTCAATCCTAAGTGCTGCAGGTTGATTTGGGCTTCCGTTTAGATTGCATAAAACTCCTCCAAATTGCTCATATTTCCACTCTAATTCCTTTGAGACTTGAAATATCCAAATGAAAATACTTAAGTACCATTTCTTAATGATTTCTATAAAATCAATAATAATTTAATATAATTCACACATTGAAATATGAGTAAAATATGCCTTTATCAATGTTCCATGAATATTATGCTTAAATTGTTTAAACTTGGTTGATCATCTTAAAAATAAACTAACTTAAACTCAGCTCAACATCTAACTTAATATACATCACAACCTACTAAGGGTAACGATTAAGATTCTCAGGCCAAGTACGAACTCCCTTTGATAAAGATAGCTGAAATGGTCATTTTCCTACCCTTAGCCAAACTAAGTGATAGGAGAGAAAGTCGCGGCAAGGTTAGGGGCCATGGTTTGAAGGTGGTCACAAGAGGAAGGTGTTCTCCATTGCATAAGCCCCAGTTTAGCTTTGATTTGTGAGTATGTGACATCAATCTTCTTAACTCGAATTAAAGTAGGCATAATTTCTTTGATCTCACGACGGATTGGATAATGTCATGCAATGGCATTTGCTTGTACATGCATTGCATTTAACCAATTTGGTTGAAAACCTTGCTTGTGATGTGTTGAATGCATATTTTTGTCTCCGCCCTACTTATTGATTGTTTTATAGGTTTTAAATGGATTATAAAAGCCTACCTAAAACCAGAATACTAGTAAACTGGGATAGAGAGTGAGATACAACAAGAAATGGCTGGTTATTGCCCTTAGAAATAGCTTTCTTATTTTTTAAGAAAAACTATACAGGACTCTTCAAGGGGCTAAGTAGTTTTCAATATTCTAGTTTGTATATGAAATGATAGTTACTTGTGGGATTTACTATCACTTTTTTATAAGATCAAATTACAAGTTTATTTTTAACAAATTATTTTAAATGATTACTCTGAAGTTTATATCAAACAGATATCGAATTGGACTCTTCAAAGGGGTAGATTCGAGTATGCTTGGTGTAAACTAGGTTTAAGAAAGCAGTTGTAAGGACAGTTTCTGTCTTAGGATGGCTCACACGGTGGGACTATAATGACTTTACCTTTTTAGGGCATGATACTGTCTACCTTAGGTCGATATTCATCCCCAACCATATGCCCATGTTAGTAGATACACTAACTCCATAGGCCGCATTTCAATCATCAGGTCATGATTTTACTACGCTCTCTACCTTAGGTCAATATTCATCCTTGAATGCATGCCCATGTTAGTACCTACACTAATGCTGCGGGCCACCTCCTCTCTTTCTCATAAGTCCTTACTGTGCCTTTATACTCAGGTCGGCAATCTTCTTCGAGTATGCTCCTGTATTAGTACTTACGCTAACTCCATAAGGCTACATTCCAATTATCAACCGGTAGCCTACACCACATGAGTGCACAAAGGGCTCTCTTACCCATTTCGCATAAATAATTATAAGAACAAAAAGAAAAACAACTTAAGTGGAAGCTAGACAAATAAGCATTAGCAAAATATAAGAACTTTATTCAATAACTAGAGATTACACGGTTTTTCCAAGTCGTCATCCCAATTAACCCCATAAATAAATGGGCATACTGCTTAAACTACCCATAGTATCGTGAACAAAGATATAAAAAAAAAAAAAAACAAACAAAACAAAGCTAATTAGGCCTAATCTACGAGCATGTTCTCGTCCATTTCCTCCTCCTAGCTAGCCTCCCCATCCTTCTCTCCTTCCTCATCATCCCGGGAATCCCCTTTGTTAGAGCTCTTTACAGATGTTATCACCAACAGCCCTTGGATCATTAAGGTAGTTGAGGAACATTAGGTCTGCATTTAGGAAGTGCTTGTACTTCTCCTTTTGAGCCTTTATTGCTTAACGCTTTCTCTACAAAGGGTTGTCTAGTGTTTTGAATAAAAGCTTTCGCTTCACTTCAATAGATAAGCCTTCACCCCTTGTAGCTTGGCCTCCTTCCGAGCAAATCTAGCTTAAGCACTTTCCGGCTCCTCCTTCTTCCCTTTGAGGTCTACCTTCACCTTGGCCAGTTCTTCCTCGAAAGTTTTGTATAAGCTTTAGCTTCCTCCAGCTTGGCTTTTAACTTCCCCACTTGCTCTCCCAGCTCCTGGTATTTTTACTCCAACTTTGCATACTTGGTGGAGAAGCCCCCACATAACTTCTTCTCTTCCTTGATAGCCCCTCGAAGCCTACTTACCTTGGGCCTCACCTGACTCCACTTTAACCATTGGTACTCGCATTTGAATGCGAGTACATACTTAAGCAAGTCATACAATTGCAACAAAAAACTACCCCATTTAGGAGAACAATACAAAATATTTACATAAGTAATAAACATAAAACCTACCTCATTAGGCTTCCAGAGCAAATCAGTAGAGGCCTCCTGGCATGAAGTTGATCAATCCTCTACAAGGGTCTCCATTGTACACCAGTTGAAGGCTCAGGCTCTTATTACACCTCGGGTTGCTTGTCATAGGGTGCCAAAGGCAAGGGTTCCTCATTGTCATTTGGAACCTTTATCACTTCCATCCTAGCATTTTATGGGGTTGTCTTTGAGTCCCTTTGCTACTCTTGAGGATGACCATCCACCCGATGGACCAACCTATAGCACTCACCTGGGTTAACATTAGACCCACTAACTTCCACCTCTTCAATCCTATAAGGCCCCTCAACTTGTAGAGCTTGACTACTATTGCCTCTAGGTACAACTGGTGCTTGCCTTGAACCTTTCCCTACACTTTGCACAATTAGGACTCCTTTAGGGTTCGTCTGCTACCCACTCTTCTTTTGCTTCTTGCTCTTCTTCGAGTGAGACTGTGAAGTCGACCCTTCCCCCTTTACAATAGGCTACTTCCTCTTCTTCCTAGTCTTTGCTACTCTCTCTTCATGCTTGGCCTGAAAAGCTTCTACTTCACTTTATTTGATGCCACTTGCATAGCTATAATAACAATAGACAAAGTTAATGAGGAAACCAACAAAAGCAACTACATTCACTAAACCAAGGATGAGTTGGCTCGACATCCCTATTGACAATGACAATGAGTTACGATAGACATGTAACTACTCTCTTTTGGCAAGAGTTAAGAGATACCTGTCTTTAACCCAAAACTGATCCCTCTCCTTGAAATACTTCTGAATAATGGTAAGGCGATAAAGCTTTTTCCAATTAGTGAGGTCTAACACCTTAACCTTTGCCTCTTTATCTTCAGCACCTAAATTGTTTAAAGGTTAGTTGTAGATCGGTACTTTCCATTTCATTAGGAAATTAGGCCACTTGGGTGTTCGGATATAGAAGAAATACTCCTTCCAATCATTCACTTTGTTCGAAAGCTTATAAAAACTTTCAATGGACCACCTCGACTAAAAATATAGACCCAACCATCCAGTATCCTCTTCACTTAGATTAAGTGCTTGAATAGCTAGGCTATAGGCCTTCACCACTACCACAAACAGATCGCCTTGAAGGCGAGCAATTATGCCCAAGCATTGGCATTAAATGAATTGAGAGCTATTCAGAACTAGTTAAAAACCTCAATAAAAAACCTGAGAATGGTAGTCGCAAACCAAGTTTGAATGGCTTAAAGTACATGTAGAACAACCCTTCATCCCCTATCTCAAAGGCCCTTCCCCAATTCATAGGAAGCTCTACTAAACCACCTGAGAACATTTTTTACCACTCGATTGACTAACCTTAGCTTGGCTTTGTCTTCCTCAAAGTAGACACGAGCATAAGCCTTCTTATTAGTGTTAGTCCTTCGCAAGGCCTCCACAGCTTGCTCGTCTTCATTATTTAGTAGGTAGACATCTAGAGGTCTCTTGCTTGCCTACATCTTCCTCTTTGGCCACGTTAACAACACCTAATCACCATCACCAATGTTTGCTGCTATCGTCACTATCATTTCGAGAGGGGGGTGAGGGGTGAATAGGGTTGCTTTTCCTCTCAAGCACTATTTGCTTGCAATCCTTGTTGACTTTTCACAAAATGGACCCATGTGAGGACTCACCTTGAGAATTGGATGCACTCTAATCATTCATTGTCAAGGAAGGGCTAAAGGAATAGTAGAATAAGGTATCAACTCACAAATGAAAATTCTAGCAAAGTTTCCTTTAGAGAAATGCAGAAAGTGAAAAATAAGGACCTAAGTACCCCCTTACAAAGATAAGCTCAAAAGGAGATGAACAGTTTCCCTTGCACTTGGAGTATATACTTACTATAGGGACATGCACTGTATCCTAGCCATATAAGTGTCCTGCTCCCTTGATGAACAGTCTAGTTTGCTACATACATACGGATCACTGACATGGCCACGTACGTTGGCCCCTTACGTGCGCAACCGTTTCCCGTGAAACAATAACTACACAATGCTCTTCTAAAAAACAATCATAGCACCTTGAGCACTCTAATGGTCATATTAGTCATACCGAACATCACTTCATAGTCCAGATAACCTAATCAACCATGTTAGACGTCACACCACCATTGATGTAAATAAACTCCTATTTGAAGTCATCTCTCTATCGCCTTAGGCCAAACGGCATACCTACTTTCCTTATGTCTTTGACGTTGAGGAGAGTGTGTGGTTAAGGGGGGGAGGGGAGGGGGGGTTAGGGGTGCGCATAAATGTTGATACATGATTTTCGTTTGACTTGAAGCCCAATTCTAATGAAGGGCCCTTAGAAGGCCTATTGCCTCCTAACGAAAGGACTCTCCTCTCTCTCCTTCTCTTTCCATGTGCTCTAGCTTGCCCTATTACCTCAGCCATTCATAGGCCCTGCAACAAGCAATTGGTTAAGCACATGCCTTGAAGACTTAAGCGAGCACCATTGCAAGCCTAAGGTTAGAAGCCTCATTTAACATGTAAGGACCTTGCCTATAGGCTGATCGAGTTGAAAATGCGAAGGACCCTCCTCTTGTTAGTTCAAGCACTACAGGTGAGGATACCTTGAGCCTTGTGAGCCCATTAGATGCTTGGCTCACCATCTAATATGCACTTAGCCTCGCTCACCAATCTCCTTCCTTTCTCTTTGTCCTCTAGTGTCGGAGTCCCATTTTGACTCGTTAATTGCAGGGTAATATTCATGGTACGGTCGACACCTCTAACAAGCCCTAAAGATGTTAGAACTCTAGATCATCAATGTGACTGCCAACATGGTCGTGGCCAACCAAGTCATGGAGCCACCCTATCAATCCTGCGACGCATGTCCCTTGCCAGCTACTAGGATGGATAAAACCTAGATTGATACGTATCTAGTAATTGTACTCTCTTGCATGATAAATAGTATAAAGGGATCAATAAGTAAGGAGATTTTTCTTTTTTCCATTTCTAGCCCTAACCAAAAGACTTTAGAAATCCATTATACTCTCTATGTTCCCATTGGACTCGAGCATGTTCCTTTAGGATTTTAGTGCTCGATCATTCCCCTTTTTCCATTATTCTCATTGTCTTCCTTATTGACTTGAGCGTCGAAGAGCCTTAGTAGCCATACCTACAAGGAGCTTTTTGCAGGTATTAGGAGCATGGAGCCATACAAGCTCACCCCCTATTAGACCATACACACCATACCATTTAGAGTTGATTCAATCACAATCAATAGCTTCTATTACCAACTTGATAAGAACTCTTCTACTTACATTTCCCATTAGCTTTGTCTTCCATCTTGTAAGTTTATTTCTAATTTTCTCCAAAATAAAGTTCATATCTCTACTTCTTATATTTCCATCATTGGTAATAGGGATTCATAGGTATCTTCCTAATTTAGCACTTTCTTTAAAATCTGTTTTATCGCAGATCTCTTTTTTTAAGCTCTTATCAACATTTGTAGAAAAAATTATTATTGATTTCTGCATTAATTCTCTAGCTAGATGCATCCCTAAATTGTCTCAATACTTTCATCATAAATTTAACATTTTTGATTGATGCTTCTCCTATTAAGAGAATGTCATCAGCGACAAAAAGATGAGAGAGATCAATTCTTGAGTTCATAATCTTTATAGGCTACCAACATTTAAGTTCAACAAATCTTTGGATCAACCTACTGAGGAATTCCATAGCTAGGATAAAGATTTAAGGGGATAGGGAATTCCCTTGTCTTACTCCTCTTGTGGTTTGAAAAAATTCTGTTTAAGCTCCATTAAGGATGATGGCACATTCCATAGTAGATAAGCATGAAGATATTGACTTTACCCATCTTTTGGGAAAATTAAGAGCCTTTAAAACCACTAGAATAAGGTCTTATTTTATCCTGTTGTAAGGCTTCTCAAGGTTAATTTTTATAAGCATCCATCCCATTTTTGCTTTTTTCTTTGGAAAAAGATTCATAATTTCTTGAATAACAATCATGTGACTAGTTGCATTTCACTTAGGAATGAAGCTAGCTTGGTAAGGACTAATAAGGGAGCCTAAGGACGGCCTTAATCTATGTACCAAAATTTTTATAATAATTTTATTCACTGTGGTACATAGATTGATTGACCTAAAATCCTTTAAATTATTCACTCCTACCTTCTTCAGAATTAAAACTATAAGAGTCTTATTTATCTCCGAATTAATTTCCCCTTTCGAGAATGATTCTAGCACCATGTTTTCAATTGCCTTTCCCACTATTTTCTTGCATTTTTTAAAAAACTCAGCGTGGAATCCATCAACTCTTGGCGTTTTGTTTCTTCTAATACTAAAGAGGGCCTTTCTAATTTCTTCCTTTGATATCCCTTTATCTAGCTCCTTCTTTTCTTTATCACTTGATATCCCTTTATCCAGCTCCTTCTTCTCTTCATCACTTGCATTTATTTCATTTAAGTTACGGAAATAACTAGATATATTCTCACTTTTCTTTTCTGTAGAGAACTTTAAAATCCAGTTTTTAACTTCGGCTTCTTCTGCAAGCCAGTTCCCCATGTTATCATAGAGGCCTATGATCCTAGATTTTGCTCTTCTTGTTAAGGTCATTTTATGGAAGAAGTTGGTATTCCTCTTTTCCTCAACAATTCATTCACTTCTCGCTTTGTTAGCTCATAGGATTTCTTCTTTATGGAGGATCTCATTTAATTCTTTTTTCATGAAATATATTCAGTTGAGGATATTTTGTGAGGGATTTTCTGCAAAAGGCTTCTCCAAATATTCTAGCTTTTTCGTTATATTCTTTTTCCTTATTTTAATGATTCCAAATGTCTTTATATTCCACTCCTTCAGAACAATTTTTAAATTCTCAAGGCCTATGAGCAAGTCCATGTTTAGGTTTGCCTAATTCTTTTGGATCAGGTCCATGAAGTTTGAGTGTCTGGTCCACATTTGTTGAAAACGAAATGGCCTACTTCCCTGTTGCCCTTTCCAAAAGGATGGGGCCGAGTTAAGCAGGATGGGCCTATGATCCGATCGAGAGTGGGCTAAGTAGAAAACCTTTGTTTCAGGGAAGTCCATCCTCCATTCACCTAGGCCTTATCGCTTGTTTTTATAAGGGAACCTACAAAGCCTATATCCAACTTTTTGCATGTGTTCATATATAAATAGGCTTTACTCCGATTAACACTTTGTCCGCCCCACTTTTCACTTTCTGATAAGATCTCATTAGAGTCACTTATAATGATCCAGGGTCCAGTCAAATGATTAGCTGCCTTTTCTAAATTTTCCCATAGAATTATCTTTTTCGAGAATCTTAGACTAGCATAAACAAGTGAAAGATAAAAAGATATATTAGAGGAAGATACTTAGATTATCATGTGCACCTCTTATCTGGATGTAAAAAGCTCGGTAACTCCAATGCCTCCCTCCTTCCAGAGGATAAGGATTCCTCCGCTTAGCCCAATAGCTTCAACATCAATCATATGCTCGAACTCGAGGGTTCTGGTCAGATTAGTCGTTACCTTAGAATTAAGCTTTGTCTTCAGCAGCACTAGAATGTCTGGACTGTAAGCAAGAAGGAGTTCGTCCAGCGCCTGTCTCCTCCGTTGCATATACGCTCCCCGTATGTCCCATGAGAGTATCTTTAGGGGGACACCATGTACATCCATTTTATCCACATCCATCATTGTTGGGTTTAGAGCATTTGTTGTGATTTGGTACTAGGACGTTAGCCCAATTTCAGGGTCTCTCATTCTCAGAATCTGCATCCTTAGCCAACAACTCCTGAAGCTTGTCATTTGAAGTAAGGGTGTTGGTTCGTCCTAGTTGAAGAGCCATGCGTCAATTTCCCCTTTCTCCATTTCCTGTACCATTGGAAATATTGGAAGGTCCAGAAACTCCATGTTCCTCATTAGGATTCCTTTTGTTATCATCCTGTATGTCTACTCGAATTCCTCTAGGATTTGTCCGGTTCATCCATGGATACTCTTTTTATTGTTGTTATTGTCAGTTCCCCTTCCTTCATTGCTTGAAATATTGGCCCCCAATTTCCCATGAATATCCTTCCGCTCGGCATGGTTGTCCCGAACTGTATTTGAGGTACTTGGAGACGCCTCCTTGTTCCTCGGTCCATCAACTGGATTCTCACTATCTCCACCATAACTCCTACGGATAAGGGAACCCACTAAATTATTTATTTGTAATTGGTTATTGGTCCCTCCGAGCTTTCATGCAGGATGCTTTCTGTCAGTGTGATCTTATGGTTTCTCACCATTGTTTCTTGCTATGCTTTAACTTGGTTGAATCCTTTGCTGCTTTTCCCCTTTTCATCACCACTGCTTTTAAATATGAAATTGCTTTCTTCATTTAATTCTTTGTAATTTCCCTTATCAAATTTGTCTTCCTTACATGCACTTGTCCCTTCACCTACCTTATCAACTGCTTGCTCTTCTTTGTCTTTTGCATTTCTAAAGCTCCCACTTTAATATTTTTCTCTCGGGCATTGCCCTATTAAGTTATAGTGTTTTGGTGTTTTCCAATGTCTCTCTTTGATTCTGTCTCTTCATGTCTTTTTGCCTGTCCATTCTTCTCTTGTTTGCGTTTGTTCAGTTGCCTCCTTCTGTTCCTCACCACCATCCACTCTTCGTACAGTTCTTTACTATTTTCTTCTTCTACTTCCTTTTCTTCATTAACATTGTTATTCTTTGTGATTAATATGTCTTGATTCTCTTGATTACTTTATTGGGAATCATTACCGTTAAACTGGATATCCATCACCTCGTTCTTTTTTTCCACTACTTTGCTTTCTACCTAGGGTTCTCTAGAATTAAGATTTACACATATATCAGTATTATGCCCCCCAACACCCGCATTTTGAGCACAAGGATGGTAGTCCTTCGTATTGCACATTATAGGAGATATCATCTATTATAATTACTCTCACCATAGGTTTGTTGAAGTTAACTTCCACGCATAATCTTGCGAATTTTCCCCTTTCTTCCTCAACCGTGTATGTATCAAATCTCAACACTAAACCAGTGACACTACCTATTTTCCTTAAGAGTTGTCGGTGAATAATATTCAAATGGTAACTCATAAATTCTCACCCACACTGCTATGGAGTCAAAACTTACCATTGATGGCTTGAAATTTGGGACTCGCCTTTTGATTGCTAGGAAGTGTCCCGCTATGAAATAGGGTCACCCTCTTATGAATGTTTGGACATCTTCATCTAACTTGAATGAGGCCATATGAAAGCCCCTACCAACACTCACTAGATTGAACACGGCACAGCTTCTCCATAGAAACTGAAGTTTATTTTAGAGAAACTTGTATCCAAGGTTTGGGCCAATTATTTTTAAAATGAGAGTATTTTTCCATGGAGCTCTTATGCAATCCTTCTCTAGTTTTGTAAATCCTATCCTCCATATCCCTTGTTCCACTTCCTCCGCTTCTTCTATGATTTCTTCTTCTTTGTTTCAATCTTCCTCCATGTCATGGTTTATATGATTGAAAAAAGCTCTTTTATACGCCCCTAGAATGTTGGCAACCGCTGAGTCTCTATATGATTTTGAGAACCTTCTTGATATTCTATTTCTCTTAATCCCGCAATTGGTGTATCTACTCCTAAAGCTCTTTTTTCCTTCTTCTTTTGATATCGCTTTCAGAATCTTTAGAAATCTTTTGAGATTCTCCGCTAGATCTCTTAGAGTCGTGATTGTTCATCTTCACGTACCGGTTTCAAGATATGCACTATGAATCTTATTCACGTGACATATAAAAAGTGATTTTTCCTTCACTTGGTAAGTGTTGGCTTTCCTTATTTCCTTTGTTATGCTTTCATAGCTTTGCTTCTTTTTTTGTATGCAATTCTCCATTTCGAACTTCTTTTAGAATGTCCTTTGTATAGCCTTTTTGAGATTAAGGGATTCATCATTTATTTGGTTTGCTTTAATGTGAAGATATCATTACGTTGATCTAGTGTGGGTCATTTCAAACTCTCTCATCACTACTTTCTTAAGCCTTTAAATAGACCTGGATGGTTGCCAGTGAAGATCAAGTCATCCAAATATGAATGCATAAGCAAAGGTATCTCCATTCACATGCTAGATATAAGATACATCCTTGTGGAAGTGCTATGAAAATTATTTTCTTGATTATATTTAATCTGCGTAATTGTATGATGTTCTTCATGCTTATTTTAAACCATATTTAACCGATGTAGAAATGGTCAGCGACGAACCAGTCATTGATTAACAAGTTTGGGCACCATGACCCATTGGTTCTTCAGGGTCAGGTTTTGTTGGGCTTGGGCCCCCTTGCCATGTGTAGATCCGACAATTGTAGATATCGTGCCTATTAGAGAATGCAATTAACAAGAAGAACAATTTCTTATGTATAGTTTTCTAACGAAGCAAGATTTGTTTATTCTATGTCAACATCAAATGTTTAATGAGCCATTAGAGTCGATCTCGAACACAAATCATATTGCAACTTTATCTTTGGAGATGGAAAGAAATGCTAATAGAAAATATCTCGATTGTAGTATGAACAGTGTAATGCTAATTAGGCTAGTTGTAACAAAAGTATGTAGGATGTATATAAATTCTTGACTATATTATGACGGTGATTATTTATATTGATAATTTAAAACTGGATATAGGCTCCACCATATATAGTATAAAGCTTTGAAGAAAATATATATAGATAGTATTTGGATAACATAACAAGATAATATAATTCTTCCTACATTGTCAAGGGGTCAAGGGTCAATGAACTGAATTAGGTTAAACCTGAGGTTGAACTAAGGTAAAGAAGAATAATAAAAATATATGATATTTTAATTATAAAAGATAAATATATACATATATATATGAAATTACGTTCTTGTTCTAAATAATTATAGCTTATTATGATGACAACCAAAAATAACTAATTTACAATCCAAAGGCGAGGTTAAAGTCAAAAATAATACTTGAAAAGCAGCAAAAGTTCCATTCAACAGTCAACACATGACTCGTCGTGTGCATAACATGAAATAGGATAGGACATATTAAATACACTTTATTATTTTTATTTCCTAGGAAACAGAGTTATTATTTTTATTTCCTAGGAAACAGAGTAGGACATGTTGTTTTTTCTCTATACCATTGACTTTTTACTTTGTATTTTTTGGTTTTTACACGTTAGTTTTCGAGTTTTACACAGATTGTGCATTCATTATCCTGCCAAGAGAAGGATTTCTTTGAATTTTTTTTTTTTTAAAATTTGGAGCAATTTGACCTACTTATTTTAACCGATTTTACCAAGTGACTTGCCTCTAGCTCACTTAAAATACCGGTTTAATTTATGTTATAATTATTAGTTTTGATTTGACTCGATTTGACTCAACTAATTAGGTTGATCTTGATAACTATGAAGAGATTTAGATAGCACAAAAACCTGTACAAATGGGTTTTTACTTATGGATCTATCTGTTTAGCCGGTTTTTAAAATAGATTAGGATTAAGTTTTTTTTACTTATATAAATAGTAGGCTAATTTGGGTTAGAATGGGCTAACCTGTGATGAAAAAAAAGAAAAGAAACATTCATGAATCACACATTATACCGATAATAATTGGCTGATTGACATTTTACTGGTAGCAAAATTATTTGCAATGAATCATAACGTATGATGCTTCTGAAGATTTCATTGTATTCTAGATTTTTCTCGTTTCGACATTTCTACATTTCGTTGAAAGCTGCAAAATTTCAGTCTTTTCAAACCAAAAATGCATGTTTATTGTTTACACCTTTTCTTTCGATATATTTTGAAATGTTTTATTTACATATTCCCATCAAATATCTTATGCTTCACATATGAACATATATAGCATATACGGACGAGACCTAGTACACGTATATATAATTTGGCAATAATATTCGTTGAGGTAAATCATAAATTTAATAATCAATTGTGTTGCATAATAACTAATTACAACACGATATAATAATGTTTATCATTTTCTAGCTAAAAATAATTTATGGAAAAAAAGAAAGAAAGTTAAAAGGTTAGCTTGTTTAACCTATTGGCCAAAGTGACTGAGCCAAAGTGATCGGGTTGGGCTAATAAAATTATGATCCATTTATAAAGTAAGTCAAAATTGGTTGGTCCATTTAACCCATTAATCAAAGTACGTGAAGTTAAGATGGCTCATTTTAAGTCACTTGTACACCTTGCAGAATATAATGAAAATACGATATTAAAACTCTCTTATATCAAGTTTAGTTTATACAGTACTAGACATGAATTTTTATGACATCTATTATTTGATATATATAAGTACTACACTGGAAGGAGGGGGAGAGAAAGAAAGAGAGAGTTTGGTGTAACATTATTTTTAGAATTTTAAAGATATATTTATTTATATTATGAAATGGATTTTTGTGCCACTTATAAATTTTTTAGTTTTAGTTAAGTTCCTTAATAGCCTTTTGGTCTAGTAACTTGTGGCAATATGTAAACCTAACAATGGATTAAAAAATTTATTAAATATTGTACTATAAAAGTGGGGAACTACTAGGGTTTTGTTAATAGGATTGTTTAGCCCATGATCTAACCATTGAGATAATTATGGGAGTTAATATAACAAAATATTCAATGATTAGATTATGGATTGAATTGGTTTCATAAAAAAGTAGATGAGATCATAGAATTTTTCATAAAATTATGATAACCAAATGATACTTAGAATGAATTTTGACAAATTAGTACAAGATAACAATAGTTTTCTTCTAATCGCACTTTTAAAGTATACTTATCATGAACATGTGTTTCAAGCATTATTTAAAATGTATAAAAAGTCATACCTAGTAGATGGTCTTCATTCATGATATATTGGAACCATATAATAAGACATGCTTGAGAGCAAATTTACATTTTTCAAATATTGAAACACGCAATTATTCAACTTGGGCCAAGTCTTCTCCCTTTTGTTCTTCGCCTTTTTCTAACATTTTCTCTAAATCAAGTCAAAGTAGTCTCCGAATTGTCCACTTACTAATTGGGGGTAGACTTTGATACCATTATAAAACATTAATAAGCCTCTTTTTTAATCATTTGGCGTAAAATTTTTTAATTAGTATTCTTATAAATCAATATTAATTCTCTCATACAATCCATATGGGACTATCTTTAACATGGGGTATTGCATATGAATTTTTGTGATGTTCGGTATTTCATATACATTACATATATATATATATATATATATATAGAGAGAGAGAGAGAGAGAGAGAGAGAGAGAATCAATGATTTGAGAATTTGGTATAAGTTTTTTTTTTTTTTAACTTTGAAGATATATATATAATACCTTAGAATGTTAAATTAATAAAAGGAATAAGGAGAAGAAAATAATAAAATATTGGATAGGGCAAGGAAAGTGATATTAAGAGGGACAATGTGGTCTTCCCTACCATTAATTATAAAAAGCGTTATTTTCACTCTAGACGTCATTCTACACTATTATACCTATAGAAGGCTCTCTAAAGAACTTATAAGAGTGAGATTGAGACCCAAGTAATACTATACAAGTTAAGATTCTTATTCTTGATTATTGGATTTGTTTCTACATTAATTATAGAAGACTTGTGATATTGTAAAAAAAGTCAATATTAGAGATAGAATAGAAAGCGGAAGTTGGGAAACATGGTAGAATAAGGAAAGAGTGGAACCTTAAATCTAATAAGCGATCCATTAATAAATTGATGAAATTGAGTTTGTGTTGATGATTTGATTAAGAGTAGCAATCGTTTCTTATCCTAAGTGTATCGTTTAAGCATCTAGTGGCATAGATTTCAATCGCTTCACAATCCCTAATGTAAGGTATGTAATGTTCTTACGATTGGTTTTGATTTTGTAATTGGGAATCGGAACACATTCGAGTGTTCCTTGTTGTTGATATGGTATAAAGAGTCTAAACTTAGGGTGATTTTGGAGTGATTTATGCTTTGGAATTGTTGTAGGATGGATTGAGGAAGGTTGAAGTTGAAAAAGAGAAGAAGAATGGCGAATTAGAGGAATACGGGTAAAGATCACAGCCATAGTCCTACCCATGTACCTCTTGTCAAGAATTTTGAATGAAGTGAGGTCCTAGCCATAGTCATGCAATACCGTAGGATCAAGGGCGTGAAAGTATGAATTAAGCGTAGTAAAAGACCACGATCCAAGATCACAACCTAAGATCACGGCCATTTACCTTAGGTGTGACCTTGTACTTCCCTTTTTCCTTTTCTTCCTTGTTTTTTAACCTTCCTAAACCTTATTTCAACTAAACCTAAACGCATCCAAAGATGTAAGTTGATCCTAAAACCTTAAATTAAGCTAAAATTTGGATTCAAGAGCATAGCAAGATAATTAAGTGAACCTAGTTAGAGAAAGAAAATAAGGAAATATAAACTAAAATAAGTTATTCTTGTATGTATACTTTAAGTGATGACATTAAAAGGATTTTTGAATTAGATACTTTTGATCGTTCTTGTCATGCCTTGAAATGGTAGAGCTATAACAGTTTTGCCATAGAAACCATTCTAAAATAGAAACTAATCATACAACTGCTATCTTAGACCTGATTTATACCAAGCATCCACAACTAACTCACTATGAAGTAAATAGTTCATAATTTAAATAAATTATTTACTTATGAACTTAAGAAATATACTTACATTAAAATAATTTGAGTATGTTTACAAGATTTAGCAACCTAACATAATCTACTTGAATAATTCGTAAATTAACACTAAAAGCTTTAAAGATAAATCTAAACTCGAGAGTATATCCAATCTTCAATTTATATTCTCAATCTTTAGGATCTAGCTGTTACTAGCCTCATGATAAATATAAATCGCTTCTTAGCTAACACCTACAACAATATCTACAAGAATGTGAGTAACCACAACTTAGTAAGTTGGGACGGAGACTTAAAACTATACAGCAAATATAAATAAGGTTATTAACCAAATTAATTAGATGTAATGTACATTCAAGAAAATTTCATCGCACGACGTTGTCCGACCAGTTATGAGATTAGAAAAATTGCATTTGTTTTAATCTGGGTTGAGGAGTTTCCGTTTAATGCAACAGTTTACAACCAAACTTTGACTTGTGCAATAAAGACACTGATTCTCCCGCGACTACCTTTGAACCATTGACTTTACTCTTATTGTGACCTCCTCATCTGTCACTTAGTTCAACTAATGATGAAGAATAAACCAATTATGTTAGTCAGCGTTATCTCTTTCAAAGGGATTGGTATTTGGTTGGAGAATCTTAATGTTCTCCTAATGAGTTGCTATGCAAGTCCAGTTTAGATTTATGAGTTAAATATTTAATTAAATCCGGTTTAAGGTGTTCAATTATTTCAAACAAATTATACAAATATAAGCTAAAGTAGCAATTTATAATCATATAATCCGATTAAAACAAGCAAATGCGTATAGTAACTATCTAATAAGCATAATCAAATACAATTTCAAGTCTCTAAGTACTACAAATTAGTACTTTGAAATACCGTAACGTATTAATCTTAACTTATGTAGACTCCTCGCTTACTTACTCGAGGTGCGACTCTCACTAGCCATTGCTAAAAATCCCTATAATACAAATATTATTTCAGTTTTCCACATAATTGTTATAGATTGGTTTTATCCTATAATACTTATTGTTATATTTGGTTTAGGGTTTAATATACCAAATTATCTAGGTTTTCAAGTTTTTTTTTACAATTATTCTTGATTTAGGCTAAATTCCGATTTAGTTTTCGAATTATTTACAAATTAGGTTTTAGTTCTGTTTCTGAGTACAGTTTTATATGCGGATTCTAAAATTTTATTTCAACCCATAATGCGAAATTAATCACATCATTTTTGGGTAATTTAAATATCATATTTAATAACTAGTATTTTAGTTTGTTTGGTATACCCCATATACTAACTTAATTATCGAATTTACTCCCAATATGAGCATATTTTACATTTTTCATATAAATACATAAATTTAAGTTTCTTACTAGATTTATTATATATTTCTATTATTATTATAATATCAATTTTCAATCTAATATTTTCCTTCTCATTAATTCCCTTTACTTACATATTATATATTATCACTTAATATGTACATAATATATACATCTAATATTCTTATTACTTCAAATATCATCTCTCAATAAAAACTAACATCTCAAAATACCTAAATTCATCCTAAATTAGAATTTATATCTAATTACCCTAAATTACAAAATTAACTTAAAATTTATCATTTTTACTTATTACAAATATACTACATAATACCCTAATAATTTCATCTAACACCCTAAATACTACAAGTAGCATACTACATCAGATTTCAATATCCTAAAACATATAATTATGCACCAAATCAATAACTATACCTTTAATTACCTAATTAGCCCAAAATTACGTATTCTATGCACTATTTTAAGGCTTAAAAATCATCTAAAATTTTTAAAAATTATTTTTTAAAAAAGAGTTTCATAGTACTATTTTATAACCCCTAAGTAGTCTACACAAAAATTTTCAGCCTAAAACTCACTCTTAAGGTCATTTATTTCTAATTCAAATAAAGCTTAAGTTTATAAGATTTTTTAAGGACAATATATTTATAGAAATAAATTCATCAAAATAAAATTTTTCCCTAAATCTATATACTTAAAAACCTTAAAATACCAAATTTCACAATTTTCTAAAAATATTTAGTATTTTTAAGAAAATAAGAAAAATCGATAAGAGGATCGAGCTCATTAGATTTGGTGGCTTCGACTACCATAGCTTTGTTAGTCGATTTGGGCGTTGCCACCACCGTGTGGTGGTGGTGGCCATCCACTCCTAAGTTGCTGTCGAGTTGGTGATTTCCTTATATGCCCTATTTGCATTATAATTTTCTAAATTTTTGTAAATTTGGTTTCTCCTCTTTTCTCTCCTCTTCCTAATTTTTTTTCAGATTCCTAACTATCCAAAATGAGGTGCAAGAGTGATTTTTAAAATTTATAGAGCTGCTTGGATTTTTTTTTTTTTCATTAAATTGACTTGACATTTGTCTTATCTTCTAATTTACTTTTCATTTGGCTAAATTTTATTGGTTGATTTTTCTTCTTTAATTTTCTGCTTGCCATGCCCCAATTCCAAACATTTCCTTATGTTTCCATATTTTTCATGATTTTTCTTTAATTATTTATGAATTTTCTTTAATTATTTAGTATTATTTTATCACATTTCGGATATTTTAAGTAATTTCACATATTTCTACCTACATATAAGTACATATATGATATAAATAAATACTCCTAAATATTATTTAAGTTATTTTATAATTTTTAGTATGTATATAATTTATCTTTATCGATTCGTTAGTTATTGGAACTCATTTTACACGTTTTCGATAAATAACGGGAAATTTACATATAATTTAATGTTATAATAATTAATTATTTTATTATTTATTTTCTTAAATTTAAACTCATAAGATCACTTTTACTAATAATTCTAACTTTATCATAAAATTTGGATTAGATCAAACAATTTGTTTGTTTACCCTAAATTCTACAAACCGAACTCTAAATACATAATTGTTGATCACAAACTGTGTTCTCAATGGGTTATTAAAGAATGGTAATAAATAAGCTATTTGATATTTATATTGTATTGCATTAACGTATGTGAATTGTGTGTGATGTATGGTATGCATGTGTGGTTGTGGGTATTTGTACTAGGCTTCGAAAATCATTAAGTTAAAATACTGTTACTAAGACCATCAGGATGGGGAATGGTCATTAAGATTATGAATACGAGGTTGACTCTTGAGTTAGAATAGAGATGATTGTTGTTTACGATAAGTGTTTATTATTCAAGCATATTAAAAAATTTATATGGATGTTATGATGAATTAAATTAGAGAAATAATTTGTATGGTAGTATGTAGAGATTTTTAATGAGATTTTTCTTTTTTTAGATATTAGTTACTCATTTAGCTTGACGTGTTAGTAGACTAAAGACATGTGGTATTTTGTAGCGTTCCTGAGTTTGGAGCATTACAATATGTTTGTTTTGTATTATGAAGTATAATTTTGAGACATGAGCGCATGCATGCGTGCATACACACACATATATAAGGTATAATATATATATATATATTTTATGATCCAATATCGCGATAGCCTTTTTGAATGTAACTTGTGTGAGCATGCAAATTGAATAATGAACCAAAGAATTTGTCAAGTATTGTATTATAAAAATATGATAACCAAACAATTTTTATTGGAAAATTTGGACGGATTAATAAAAGATAATAGTGGTTTTCTTATGACCACGCTTTTAAAGCACACCTATCACGAATATGTTTCTTTTTTTAGCATTATTTAAAATGTATAAAAAGTCGTACCAACTAGATCGTCTTCATTCATGATACACTGGAATGATACAATAAGACATGCTTGAGAGCAAATATTACATTTTCCAAATATCGAAACACACAAATATAATTCAAATTTCAGAACTAATTGACCCTCCTACAATTCTTTCTAATCTCCCCCGTCTTTCCAGTGAGTGGTTTGATGTCTCCCATCTTGATCATGGCTGATGCGAAATCTTTACTAAATGTGCTAAAGCTTTTGCTATATTGTCGCACAAATGAGTCAGTGGAAACACCATTAAATAGTTGTTGATCAGAGTGAAGGAGACCTCTTTTATTGATGAGGTTATTGTAGGAATGGTTGTCAAAGCATGTGGGGGTTCGGAAATCTAATGGGGCCAGGTTGTTGTCGCCGTTGCCGCTGGCTTGGGGGCAGTTGCTTCGCCGTGTCACCGCTAGGGAGGCGTCAAGGTTGGACTCGTTATAGATGCGCGCCCGGAAATTTGTGCACCTTGCTTGTCCAATTGTGTGGGAACCTATATTAAGTATGCAGGAAAACAAGCTTAAGGATAAGTGTACCAGAAGTACCATGACTATACCCAAATACTATTATACCCTATATATTTTATGTGAATCATTTAAATATTCTATATTTATACCTTGGTATCGAATAAATTCTCCATGTATTATAATTATAAATCATTTAAGATGTCACTAACTAAATTTTAATTTACATCTTTTTTAATTTTCTCATGATACCAAACATTGAATTGCATTAAAATTAAAGCTCCTCGCCACGAATATAAAAGTTTTGTTCTCAAAATCTTAAATACGGCCGAATAGTGAGCGTGCAAAAACTCTATCATGGTATAATAATCATTTATTTAACTACCTTCGAACTGAATGAAGCCATTAGTCTCTCCAACATAGTCAACTAGAAATTCTTGTTTATTCTAAGTTACTGTTCCCGAGATTATTTTATTTTGTTAATAGATAATTCTTAATCATTGAAAATCTAGCTTCATAAATTATATGGACAATTATATATTCGAAAGTGACTTGTACGTCCAAATTTGAATAGAATTTTGTAATAATTTATTGTATAATCGTTTGGTTAAACTCAAACACCAAGGTAAGTACTTGCATCACCTACTTTAGAATACGTAGCTAAGAAAAATTGTTGATTTTGATTTCAGCATCGCCATTTATGAAGCAAAAAACCATAAGGAACTTGGCAAGTAATATTCCGTACTAGCAAGCCTCCAATATTTCATCCTGTTTATGTGCTGCCATCAAACGGACTTTTTTTTCCTTTTTTTTTTTTTAATTTATTCTTTGATTTTATGCATTAGAAGACCCTATGACAAATTTGTACTGATACATCAAGAGCAAGGATATACTGAAATTCTACTACATATTTACTCAAATTCAATTCCAGTTTATTGAAGTCAAGTTAAAATATTTTGAGTTAAAGTTACATGAATATTTATTAGGTGTTTATGATATCCTATTCAAAGAACTCATAGGTCTAATTAAACTTGAGTTAAGTTCATGTGTATGTAATGTTTGAGTCCAATGACTATTTTAGTCGGCAGAAAAATATATTTTAAACAAAACGAGAATAATCATGAGTTTGACCGAATTGAGCTCATATTTGTTGACCAGCAGCTCAAACTAACTGGATTTACCTACATCCACCATAAGAGTATTCATGTGATAACAGAAACCCCGTATAAATATAATTAACATGCATACCTGATAAAGCTACCATATCTCTAGCGGAAAGCCCGAATCTTGAGAAGGAGGAGATGAGTCTACTGAGGCTAGAAGTTGGAGGAGGAATGCTATTGTTGGCAGCTCTTTGGCTTGCTGTTCTTGCATCTCTCCTTCCTAATTTCACGTCCCAACTGGGGCCTCCAAGCTGCCACGCAAGAAAGTATACATAAACAAGACTATATACTTTTGATTTGCAGTAATTAAAATGTGCTTAAACGCAATTATGTAATTGCTTACAATGACAACAGAGTCTCTAGAGGTGATGGCCAGTATATCAGCGCATGATACAACGCCGGGGCAAACCTTCTCCACGGCAGATTTGATTTTGTCCACCACATCGAATCCCCTTGCGGAGTTGCGATTCGGAGCTGCGTTTTTCTCTCCGATGAAGCTGGATGTGTCGTCAAGGAGAATTGATCCATCACAACCCTGCAAGAAGAACATTGCTTAGGAGGGGATTGCCAAATCAAAGGGTTGTTGACGTATATATTTGTTCCTAGCTTACAAGGATGTTTGTTTGACTGAACACGTTTTCTGGACATTATTAGCAAACAATAGACAATGTTGGTTTAAATTGCAATGTTGTATTAGAAATAAGAAAAATGAATTTATTTTCTCCAAAGGTAGAAATTATTTTGCGATTCATAATCACGTTGATAGATTAAATGTCTTCTGTTAAAAAATGTGGTGGAATATTGATATGCTAGGAAAATTGTGGTAAGAGTGTTTAACTATTTGGTTCTTTACAAGTCTTATTTTATTAATTCTTTTTCCCTGATGCATTTACACTGGCTTATTATTCAATCAAATGATGGCACGTGCCTTAAAATTAGATCTATAGGATCTACTTTCTTTCATCGGAAGCGCTTAAATTTATTGAATCCTTTGAACAACTTCTTGTCCTTTGACCACATCAAATGATAAACTCAATTTATCAATTAAAGAGTATCCTTTTAGAGTGAAAATCTCAAAGATTCTACGACGTGAATAGCTAAGGTAAATAAATATTTAATAGTATTAATATGTTATATAAATTAATAAATACAATATAAATATCAATAAAATTTAGATATATAATAATGAAGAAATATATATTTTTAAAAAATATTAATTATATTTTTACGTATTAAAATTTTATTAATATTTATATATTACTCATTAATTTATATAATGGATTAATATTTATTGAGATGTTTGCTATTCTTTTGACTACTATTGTTGGGAAATCTCAGGTCAAGGTGCAGTGCTGGTCAGAGCACTGAATATGTCTTTTTGTTTTTTAAATTATAAGCAGATGAAAAAGTAAATTTTTATAATATATATACCAATATATGCATATAATGGGACCCATATAAAATTTAAAAATCCTAAGGAATTTTAAGGAGAGAGAAGAATAGTTACATTGACGAAGCAATCATGGAAATGCAGGCGGAGGAGAGACGCCCCCATCCTGGTCTCCTTAGCAATAGCCGAGCAAACTGTGGATTTCACAGTCTCAAAGTGCTTCGGACAAGACTTGGAGTAGAAATTTGTTGAAAGTTGAGCGTTTGAGCTCCCAATCATTAAGAGCACAAGACAAGAGAAAGTCAAGGAGACTAAGGAAAGCGAGCAACTGGATAAAGAAATAGAAAGAGAAGCCATTTGGCAAAGTAATACTAGAGAATTTATTTTATGCACTAGTGTCACCAAGTGAATAAGCTGCGTAGAATGTCACACCAATCATGATTTTATATAGAGGGAGCCAATCAATCAAGGCGACATATATTTTAGCAGGTTACCTAACACGTAGACAATTCCATCAAACTACATGCAAATAAGAACATTGCTGGCCAATTTATATTTATGTGAAATTAAGATTTAGTCAAGTTTTCGATTTTTTTTTAATATTTATATTATAATTCAATTATTTATTTATTTATTTTATGTTCCTAGTGGATCATTCAGATTCACCATGTTTATTTTAAGACTGTTAATACTGGTTTTTAATAGATAAATTCAACATTCAAATATAAAGGCCTTCTAGCACATCTTTCCTACAGCATCACAATAAATTCCAATTCCTTTAGGCTTTACGGGGGAGCAAAAAAAAAAAAAAAAAAGATAACAAAAGGAACAAAAACCGGATCAAAATGTAAGTAAATTAAAGGAGATCATGGAAGTTTTAGAAGTGTACTTTTGTTTACAAAGGGCATCGATACAAGGACTAGTGATGTAGTTGGTGCATGTTTGTCAACGGTCTATCGGGGTTGTTATACGTTTTGTCAAATGTGGGGCATTTTAAAACATTCATTTATAGCTCCTGGATGACCGTATAGAGATTTTGGTGAATCCAGAAACAAAATGAATCCCTTTCATCGTAGGAGTGAAAGGCCTAGCCATATGCAGTTTTGTTTGTAGACTTTGTTATCCACGCTTTCTGTTTTCGTAAAAAGCTTGGACTGTTTTTAAAGGTCTAAGTCTAACTCTGTTTTATCACTATTATTCTTATTTTATAATTATGTCCCTCATTATTGTGATAAACTTAAGTTTTAAGCCCCTAATTTAAGGCATTAGACAACATTAGCCAATTTAGATCAAATTTTATGATAAAATTACAAAAGCTAGAGGAAGTAATCCTATATAGTTCATTTGGTAAAATGAAGAGTATCAAAGTTTAATTTAATAAAATGTAAATTTATCGATATAGTTTATTATTCATTGGAAACTTGAAATTGGAGATACGATATATGGTGAGATCTTAAAGATAAATTATTTGACTTGTAAAAATAATAAAGTGGAATAAGTTTCATATAATATAGATATGTTATTAATAAATATACATGATATGTATTAAATATGCACAATTATTAACATAAAGCCCTAAATTAAAGATAAATTATACTCTAAAATATCAAAATAATCCAAAATTGGATTGTTGAGTCATTTAAACTTATTTAAATCAGTCATGGTAGGTTCGGATTAGATTTGTTAAAATTGATGAGTCATTAACAAATAAACAAAAAATGCCACCTCATGCTTAGGAGCATTGGAAAAGTGACATGTGGAGGACACATGGCAATATTTTCTCCAACCAAATCGAGCTAAAGCCTCTAAATACCTCAATAGTAGTCCATTTTCAACATTTTAGTAGTAAAAAATCAATTGGAAAGAATCAATAACAAAAAAATTTAGAATTTTAGAAACATATTAGAAACTTCGAAATAGAGGTAGAGTAAAGAAGGAAGTGCCATCAAATAAAGACCCAACATCTTAGGGCTTGGGGGTCTAAAAGGTTGCTGTTGTGGGGGATTTCGATTGATATACCTTTGTCACTGACGAAGGATCAAGGACTGGAGAACTAGCCTCCTTTATTTTCCGCCAATGAAGATAACCACATTAAATAGTGGAATAATTGTTAGCTTAGGTGAGTATCATTTGCTTAGTTGTTCTGTGTTTACATGGTGGCAAAAAACATAGACCACTCATCTGCTTGCTGTGTGCAGTTGTGAGGTTCATTTAAGTATATCACATGGCTTGAAGTATCTATACTTTGACTTATATTGTTCATGACAAATTGTTACGTGGTATAGTGGTTAGGGTAATCCATATTTGTGATAATCAATTAGGTATCATTAGATATGTGACTTAGCTAAATATGATGATGGAATTATGCTTAGCTGATGAGAGCATCTACTCATATATGACAATCGATCATATTTTAATTGTGACTTGGAGAATCTTGAATGTGAATTGAATGAATGATAAGACAAAGCCTGTTTATATGAGTAATTATTGTATCGTGTTATGCCTACAATTGTGATATTTGATTGTTGAGTTAAAAGTTAAAATTGGTTGCTCTATTCTTGGTTTGTGGTATTTGGCTATAGTTTATACTAAGCTTGGTTAACTTAAAAATTGTATTTGATTGGGTTAATTCAAAACTCATACTTAGCTGGGCTTAATATTCTGTTTGATTGCATTTATGGCATAGTATAAAATGGACCTATGAATGTTGGGTTTTGAGCATATAGAACTATATTATTCAATCAATTTTGGCCACTTCATATGGTTTCACAACTCCTTGTAGGATCCTCAACTCTGTATCTAGATGCTTGAGAGTGTTAACTAATTAGAAGAGAAATTAGGTTGGGTTAGGATATCGATACTGGTACATGTTACTTGCATTAGCATGGTATCCGTGTGATGCATGAATACTTGCTTGTATGCTTGAGATTATTTTGATATTAGAATAGGATTTGATGATGTTGGGATTTTCAAATATATGATATAGCTTTATAATTGATGTTATGATTTAGAATACCTGATTGCTAGACTTTTTATATTTAGTTTTATACTTATTTGGCTCAAAACTTGAGTCGAGGGGTTAGCTTATCTAACCTTAGTATTGAAGACAAAGTAAGCTAAGACCTAGGAGTTGAGTCAAGTAGGAGAGAGCGATTAGTTGTAGAGTTTCGTATTAAGTTTTTGAAAGCAGCTTTGTAGGAAGGTCACTGTATTACTATATAAGTTTCTAATATTAAGGTTCTAAATATAAAAGTTTACCATCCTAATTGGATTATGAATTGACCTGTGAAGTGAAATGTGATACTCTAAATAAGGCTTATATTTTTTGAAGTTTCACACTGTTACCTTATATTAATTGATAGAAGTTTTATTAGAAATTTGTCTAATGGAGTTGAGTAAATAGGTTGATTACATTTTAGCCTCATCCTAACTTAAGAATGATGTAACAAACCATCTCTCATGTACTAAATTTTAAGAAAAAATATATGTCTTGAGAGGCCAGGCGTACAAATATACATGATACATGAATTGTTGTACTCATTTAATTGAATTAGATTACGGATATTAATTTGGTAATAAAAGTGATTAGTCATACGGACAATGAAATGATAGGCAAAAATAAGTTTAAAAACAATAAGTTAACGCTGGTGGGAATATTTATAGTTATTTGTGGTAATTATCATGACATGATGGTGAGTATTAAATTCTCATTTGGTTTTTTCTATCATTAAGTAATACATATGACACATGACTCCTAATGAGTCCTTTTTTCCTTAAATTAAGTTAACTAGATGCAATCTTGTCCATGCTTTTCTAAATTAGAAGAATGAAAAAAATTGTAAAATATGAGAGTACATAGAAAGAACGTAGAGTATGGATCCCTAAGTGTCCTTGTAGGTGTCGATTTTCAAGTATTGGAATAGAAAACTATCTCAAAACATTCATAAACTACCCTAAAACTTGTATCTTAATCTACAGGGTATAAGGCATCATATAGAGTTTGTGATTTTTTTTTTTCTATTACCTTTATATAATATTAATTTTTCAAAGTAAATTTCTGTAGAAGTACTTGTCAATGTTTCCACGATTTTGTAACCAATACATTCATCAATTTATAATGTGATACTATCACAAATTTATAATTTATTATAAAATTTAGATTCACTTGCTTAAAAATGTAACAACATCAAATCCATTAAAGTAAGTTTACAAGTATAAGAATATCCTATAAAAGACAAAAAAATAATACAATAAAACAAACAAAGTTCAAATAATTTCGTCTAAATGAACATCCATGTGTTTGTGAAAGTACAATTTGTCTCTACAATTTAATTAATATCCAACACTTTTTCAATAATGGAACTTGTTTTTACAAAATTGGGAAAATATTGAAGTAAAAGTTATTATGTATGGAACATAGAGTAGTGCAATAAAATGGATTGATATAAAGGGAAAATAACTAAATGTTAATACAATATTGTGTTATATTAAATATTATTAGCATTTAATAATTTTTATAGGATAGATATAGGATACAACAATACTTGTAACTTACATATCCTAGAGTATAAGTTTAAGGGTAAGTACAAGGTATTGAGAAGTTATACTTTAACAAATACTATAGAAGCATGTTTCGAAAAATTGTATCTAAACTTACCTGGGACCTTCAACATCCACTCGAAATCTATTGGATTAATTAATAAGTAGGATAACAATAGAGTATAAGTTCCAATAATATTACCTACCTATCCCTATTTTGAGTACCTATCCCTTGTAGGAATTAAGTTGTAAGTTACCATGAAGTCACATATAGTGTTCTAAATGTAAGAAAGAGATTATTGTACTTCTTAAGGAACTTTGAAGGAATTCATATCTTATTGCATTGAAAAGATTGTTTTAACCTCAAGTTAGTAGGAACTATCATTTTCCTAAATAATGCATTAAATCAACTAATGAGTTTTAAGGAAATATAATTCAATTGCTATAATCCTCAAGTGAAAAGTAGTGAATAATTAAATTAACAAATACTAATGAGCATTTTCGAACCACTTGGCAAAATATTCTTAATTTGTGCTGATAAGATATTTGCTATCATGACTTTATAAACCAATATTAATTCTTTCTTGCAATCCATGCAGGACTTCTCTTTGCACGAGATCACGATCTACCTCCTTAAACATGCGATATTTTTGTCGCAAGACCTTATAATTAGGTTTAGTTCTTTCCCCGTTTTTGATATACGATTCGATTGATTCTTATTACTCTTAACCTATAGGTTATTTTGGAAGCATAGTATGAGTCATATCTTGATCACATTCTTTGCTCTCCTTAGATCTCTTCTTTAAAAAGTGTCAAAATGATCTATGAATTGTCCGTCACCTATTAGAAGGTTAGCTTTGATACTATATGTGACACTTTAAGCTAAAAAAGTAGTTAAAAAACTAAGTCAACAGGTACTAGTAGGCCTTTTCCAACTACTTGACATAAAATTTTTTAATTAACATTAATAACATAATCACTACAATGGCTTTATAAATCAATATCAATTTACTTCTGCGATTCCTGTGAGCTTTCTTTCAACATGGGATAGAGCAATTAGTTTTTGTGAGAAAGCCTCAATAAGTATTTTGGTGTTCATCTTTTGAAGATGATTCGGTCATTAATATGAAAGATGACCATTGCATTGAAGTTCTATTTATTTCAAATTGTAATGACGGCCTTTAGAAGAAAAATTTCCACTTATGAGTAGAACTTTTTAGCTTTAACGAACTTTGGATAGAGTCATATGATTGGAACAATTATTTTTTTTGGCCAACCAATTTCTATTTTATTTAGATATTAGTAAATGGTAGATTCTAGAGATCATATTGCGTTCGCATGGAGGATTTGTTTCTTGCGGCTCTTTCATATTTAATGATGGACAGCCATAGGTTTTTGAAGGTTTATAATATGCTATTAATCAATCAATTTTTTAGATGAGGCGTTTATGGTCTAATGATTTAGTTATTGTTTTTCACTCCAAATAAAATTTTATCTCCATAGTTGATGATAAAACAAAGTCGTATTTTAGTTAAAAATCCTAACCGATGTACGATTTCCCTTTTTAGTATTGTCTTTTCGAAGTTGATACGCACATCAAGCGCTTAAATTGGAAAAACAAAAAAAAAAAAAATTGAAAAAGGATATTACAACGAAGAGTTAAACAAAAACTCTAGACGCTGCAGGATCCAATCCTGAAAAAGAAAAAGGGAAAAAAAAAAAAATAAATAAACAAGGAGGGACATGTGACTTGCATGAAACCATTACCAATCTGATCATATTTCTAGCGAACATTTGGATTTGTCTTATGCCTACTCTTAAAGCAATTGTTTGAGTCAATTTCAGCATTTTTTTTTTTTCAAAGCAATCGCGCAGGCCCATGAGTTAGACTTTTGATCTATCTGTAAATGCATGTCCTCGGAACCAGAGTTTAAAAAAGAAATTTTTCATGTTACACATCTTTTTATATAGAGATGAAAGGTTCAATTATATAATTTTATAACAAATGTCCTTACACGATGGTGCAAATTTTGTCCGGTCTAATCTAAAGATTAATCAGATATATAAGAGAGTTAAATATCAAAAAGATGAAATCGGATTTATTTAAGAATAAACTATGGAAGCAATCATCATTTGGGTAGATTTTGTTCCAAACAACTAATGGAATGCTTGTTTCATGGAAAATAAATTTTGGATTTTTTTTTCATTTTGATATTTTTGTTATGAAAAAAAATTAGAATCATCGAATTCATATCAAATGGTGGCATATATTCGAAGTAATATTCCGTTAGCAAAGCACAACAATATTTAAAAGTAAAAACTTATTCTCAAAGATAAATAAAAAATAACTTAACCACACTTATATATCCTCATTACTCGGTCCTTACTCATTATTATTTCATGAAGGGATAAAAAAAACCGAGTCAATAATACTAATGCATGGTATGTTTGGATCAATAATCCACAATTATCATTATGATATTTAAACACGTGTTAATAACTAAAGCTATTATAATTTTGATGGAATAAATACTAATCTCTCAATATGATTAATCAAGTTCGAATCCATATTCTTCAAGTTATAATATAATATTATTGGTTAAAAAAAAAAGAAAAGAAAAGAAACATGGTTTAATAAAAAGAGTAAATTTTATTAGTTTAATTTTTACATGTTATAATTTTCTAAGTATTTATTTATTATTAATTTATCTTGATGTTTTGTTAAAACAATTAAACTTTTTTCCCATTCACGAAGCCCTCCGAGGAATGTTTCGATGAACAGGGCCAGTGAAGCTCTGTCGAGGCATCAAAACACTCAAAAGACTTCCTCCTCTATTTCTATAGATGCATCATCATTATTATGATTATTATTATTATTTTACATGGGGAAATTGTATTTTATGTTGTTTTCATAGATATTATGTGAGTTTAGGATCGTAGTTTTTACATGTTTTTGGATAATTAGACTGTTTAGGAAACCCTGGATTGTCAGAAGGATGGTCAACAGTTTCGAGACCAATTGTGATTAATATAGAAATAAATTTTTCTTACCTAGACATATTTGTTGAAGAGAATTTTAAAATTTAATAGCTGAAAGTTTTACTTTAAGAATCAAAGTTGAACACATAATATTTGTAAAAGGAACACAATAGTAAGATTTGATATGAAATTTGACATAAGACGGCAAAAGCGAAGAATTATAAAGGAATGGATAATTAAGGAAAACTTTAAAAATTTATAAGAATAATATCAAGAATGCAAAGAAACCACCAAAAAAAAAAAAGTTTTTTTTCCCCTACTTTCTAAGGAAAAGAATGGAAAGATATACTTATTAGCCCCACATTGTTAGATTAGGTAGCCTCACATCTTAAACGATTTTAGTGGCCTCATCACATGATAGTTTATACTATGGTTTATAACAAAATTGCACCATTAGTTAAGAAGAAAAGGCGTCATACCAATTTCTTATAAAATAGTTTTACTTAATATCAAATCATTCCATCATAATTCATAAATTTATTTTGTCTTTTGTCTGTTTTTAGGTATAACAAAATTCAATATTCTAGGGTAATAATTTTTAAGAATACTAGAAAATAAAGGATTTGCTCTCCTAAAAATAGAAATCAGTCTACTTAAATTTTAAAAGGAAATCTAATCAAATAAAGAATAATAAAATCATATCTAATCTAAATAATATAAAATAAAATAAGATTCACTTACTATCTAATCATCACTACTATTACACAGCAGATTGTCTCTTTTAAGTTTCTAATCTAATAATACCACAATCCTCGTAACAAGGATAATGCCCTTAATAAACAATAGCGCATTTTTAATTGATAGCATGATCTTTTAGAATGATGTTCACGTTAGACTTATTTTATGTCAGAAATGGGCAAATTAGATCTTGAACATGTAAAATCAATTAAATACAATATTGTGGTCAATGGGGGTTATGTTAGATCTACTAGTGTACATGAGTTCGGTTTCAAAAGGTATAGAATTGAGTTGAGTATTCAGAAAACAATTTACTACTTCAAATTATATATCTGAAATCGATGTGTAATTGCAATTTCTATATCTGACATGTCTTTTCATTTTCCCCTTTCTTATCTTAATGAGATTAAAGCTTCTCACAACATGGTATAATTAGGGATTATTAGTTCATCTTATTCAAAGTTCTTTTGTTCCAAGAAGGAGATAAAAATGTCCCGTTGACTTTATCCAAACCAATCCTCTTACCCTTTTGTTGATTTTTAATAATTTTATTTTCGTTTATAAACTTTATAATCATGTGCTAAGAGGGAGTACCATAGTCAGTTTTTGCAACTGATAACATTATTTTCTGTTGTTAATTCTATATAACTTAATTTGGACATCTAGACCGCTCCAATTTTCAATTTCTCATTTAAGATACTGATAATGACCTTGTGACAATGTAAGACTTGGTCTTCTTCTCATATCTAAGTTGTTTAATGCTTTAACCAGCTATGATTATCCTATAGTTTTTTGCTTCACAATTCTTCGTAAATGAAAGGCCCTGCATTGATAAGAGAGAGGAGGGGCACAATTAGGCCGAAAAAGGTTTTGGCTTGATGGCCCAAAACTGAGATTTTACATGGAATCGTAGCCCACTTCATTAGATGGAATGTAACAACTCCGCTAATATTTTTGACTACAGTGGTCACGATCATGTAGAGGTCGAAAGGGGCCAGACCTGATGGGAATCCGACCTCTAAATCATTTGTTCCGATCTGTTCGCATGATGTGCCGATCTCTCCCGAGGCATCACCATTCCCCGACTTGAGATACTATGCTTTAATCCACTAACACGAGGCCGACTGAAGGGGCTCCAGAGCTTAGTCTCCCGAATACTTGATGAGCAAGCAGACGAGGATGAGTTTGAGTAAATTCAGGGAATTTGAGCCCATTACATGCCAAGCTGTCGTACCATTACTCGACCTAGGAACTCATGGCTGAGCAACAATCTACACTTGGACAGCTCTGGTCTGCCGAGCTTTTACTTATCCTCCAGATGCTTGCACCAGCTCAACCCAATACCTCCCTTCCTGAAGACACCGGCTATACTAGTTTATCTCTTCTACCAGATGCCTATCCAATGAAAGACTACCATATGCCCCCATTGAGAGCGTGAAAGAATCTGCCAACAGAAGCTTTTTTGTCCATGATTCCTTTTGTGCCCTTGACTCTTTCTTATATTATACTTATTTTGGAATGTACCTTTTTAATCTTTTCCTTCTATAGTAAGTAGCCCTAATTGTTAAGTATTTAAACCCTTGATAGAGGTAGCAACCATACGAATTTTGAAATATTACTGAATATTTTTCTCTTGCCAAGCTTGTGTGCTTTCATCTTCCCTTTGCTCTTATCTAGTTCCTATTTTAGTTAGGAATTAGTGGCGAGTATCCTCAATACTACCATTCGTGAGTCATATCGACTAGGTGTTGTGAGTTCAATTGTGAACTTTGACGAGCCATATCCTCGATTTGTCCTTTAGTTATGCTAGAAATCCCTCTATTCTATGTCTTCTCTATGAGAAGGACACATTCCCCTAATTTGAGGTAACCCTTAGTAGTTGACGATCACCTTAGGTACATTAACTTTATTCTAGCATTAGAGCTTGAGGTTTCGACCAAAAGTGTGTATGTTGATGAGTTTCTAATTGAACATATTTTATTTAATGATTTTTCTTGATATTTAAGTTTATTTTTAGATAATAATACTTAATTGAGCAAAATTTTGTTTTTTAGGTTTCGAAATGATCTATGTACGAAAACAAGAAGATAGAAACAAATTTTACTCAAATCAAAGTTAAAATGAGTAAGTTATGAAGATTTAAAGATCGATACAGCCGAACAATACAAGTTGTGTCATTTTTAAGCAAAATAAGAATTGTTTTCCAACTATTACAACTTAGGATACAATCAAAAGATATGATTTGTCGTCGATTATGTCATTTCCCGATTAAAAAGAAAAGAAAGACAAATGTGAAGCACAGATTGTTATATAACCAAAAGACATTATTGTGTCCTCGATCGTATCTTTTCCAATCAACTTATTTTTTTTTTTAAATTCTTCATATATAAAGCTTTATTAGGGTTTATTTAAAGGGAACTTTTTGGCACAACTTTAAGAGAGTTTTTGAAGCCAAGAATAACCAAAAAAGCAAGGAGAAGTGAAGATTTCAAGATTTCAAGATTCAATCTTGTTTAGATTTCATGATGATTCTTTCCATTATTTTCTATACTTTGATTTTTGATTATTATTTTAGGATATATAGTGAGTAGAATTTTGGTATCTAGGTTTTGTGAAACTTAGATCTATTCATATGACATGATTAGTATTAATTAATTTAATTCTTTATTATTTTCTTGATTTAACTATGTTTGCTTCGTGATTTAGGTTATTATTTCTATGGATAGTAATCTAGAATTTAATATCTTATAAGAGAATCAAGAAATTTTTTATAAGATTAAATCTAGATATAATTGATGAGAATTATTGCAAAATTAGAGATAACTTACAAGATTTTTCTAGATTTTAATCTTACAACGTAGAGAATTTATTGTTCAATAATGTAATCTCAAGTCATACTATTGAAAAGAGATTCTAATAGATGATTCTAAGGTTAGGGTTAATTAACTTGAGAGAGTGATTAATTTTAGTAGAGAATTTTGCCTGATCAAGAAAAATTAAAGAATAAATTATATTATCTTTAGGAAAATCACATAGTAGATCTAGGGAAAACAAGATCTAAATATAGTGTTGAATCTTCAATTAGTTGAATTGCTTTCTTGTTAATTCATGAATTAAGTCTTAGTTAATCTTTAATTTAGTTTTAGCAATAATTTAGATTTACTTCTTTAATTTTCTTGAAATTTAATTTGTCGGTCATATAATAAAGATCTAGTAAGTATTAATAATCGTACTAGTCCTTGAGGGATCAACACTTGAACTTAATTCGCTGTATTATAAACTGATAGGTGCACTTGCTTACATCATATGTGTTATGTTATTATAGTTGAAGTGTTGTGAAGTAGTGTTGTATAATGGTATTGTGCTTGCTGTAGTCGAGAAGTAATGTTGGATAAGTGTTGAGTGTGTATTGGTTGTGGGTGTTGCGGAGATGTCATGCTTTGTTATGCTCTATTCTTTTCACCTAGAACAAAGCAAGTTATGGTGTGCAATTGTAAGCATATGAGTTATGAGTATGAGTTTGGTTTCTTTCTAAGCCTATTGCTTTGAGAGTAGTTGTGAGATGCTGCGTTAAGGATAGATGGGATTGGTTGTATTTAGGTTGGGTCTAAGCTCACAAAAAGCTTGAAATATTACATGGAGAACATGTGAATCAAACACAAAACTACGAACGATTCCAAGGATTGACATACCAAATAATTTCATGGACTCATAAACTAACTCGATATGATGCATGAGTAGCTTAATAACGTCACTTGCCACCTAGTCTTGCTCAAGGGTTAAAATAAGAGTTGAAGAGATAGTAAGCAACAAGCTTAACACCAAGAGGAAGTTTAGTATATTCAATGGTGATGATCATTGCGGTTGTTTACAAGAGTGTATTTATACTTGAAATATTAAGGAAACTTGCTAAATATGGAAAAGACTTGAAGGGCATTATTTAAATTAAGTAAAACAACAAATGGAAAAGTGATATGAATTAATTCCTTAGACCAATCACACATAGTCGAGCTAGAGGATTATAAGGACTCATACGGAGAATATTAGCTCTAAACCTCATTTAAGACAAGGATTCTTATTCCAATCTCCATCTTTTATACTACTGTCGACTTAAGTATCAAGCTATCATAAGTACCAACATAGTTTCTAAGCTTATGTTGACATGCTAAGCATGCATACCGACTAGTCAAGCAGCCATACCTATTATCGAGCTCATACAATGATCCAAGCTGCTCCCAAGCTGACTAGCATCATACCTTTGTTTAAGCTAAGCTACCTAAACACCCGACCTTGAGAGGATTAGAATGCCTTTAGTACTCAAGCTTTGACTTGAACTATACTAGGTCAATTCTGACTGCTGACTTTCTTCTGACCCGGTTCGAATAGTATCATGCAACTGCCAAGTTGTCTCCAAATTCATTTTAGCTTAGTTAACCGCACTACAAGTCTCTAGTTGCCTCTTAACACATATCTTCTGGCATATTATTCTAAAACGATCCTTTACTTTTGGGTATAATGTATTATTTGCCATCTTTACCCCTTTTAAGAATGTTTTTGGAATCTTTTGTACATTATCTATTTTTGTCTTTTCCTTATTTAGTGTAACCTTAGTTGAGGTCATATAAATATCTCACTTCCTTGTACATAGACAACATATTAACACTCTATTATATTATTGATCATTACCAATTTCCTTTCTTGAGCAACCTTAGTATTCTCACACTCTCTTAACTCTTATATATTCCTTTTAGTAAGTAGTAGTGGTGAGTGACCTTATAGTTTGGACTTATGAGTCACATCTAGCAAATTGCAAGCCCAGTAGGACTAATTGTTGTGTCATATCCGATTAGTAGCTACTCGGATCTGCTAACCCCTTTTACTTTCTTTTAGTTCTCATTCATTGTGGTGCTTCTTCGTATATATGACCTCGAAGACACATCAACTTCACTGATATCAGAGTATGGTTTTGAGAGGGAGTATGTGAAGTTACAATGAAGTTTTGTTCGTGTTTACTGTTAGTGGTTACTATGTTCCTTCTGTAGCTATTGTAGTGTGTTTGAGTGAAGTTTTTAAAGTTATGAGTTGTAAAGTAGAGGTTCGTGAATTAGTAAGTGTTGTTCCCATTTTTCCTTTGTTTTACTTTATTTTTTACTACAAAAATAGACCAAGTTCATTTCTATTGTAATCAAGTAGGTGTTGGGTGTTGAAGTTGTTAGTGTGTTAATAAGGTTTTGGGTAGTAAGTAGAAGTGTTTGTTGTATATTGTGTTGTCAGCTTGTTAGAGAAGTATTATACTATATCAGATTCAAGTATTCAAGGTGCTATTGGTGACTTGAGTAGTGGTGCTTATGTTGGTTGAGGTTAAACTGACAATAATACCCTTGGGTTAGTCAATAACAATCTTGATAGACTCACCAATCTTGTTGAGGGTTTGGTTACTACGATGCAAGCTAACAGGCAGCAATCACGTGGTGTACCTCTAACCTACTTGAGAATGTTCCTAAGAGATAATATAGTCAAGGTGGTGGAGCTAATTGCCCTATTTGACCCCATTGAGCTAAAGGAATGGTAGATCGAGTTGATAGATGAAGGCTGGAGTTAGAGAAGATAGAGGAGCATGTTGATGAGGAAGATGTAGAGATTGACAAAGAGGAAGAAGAAGAGGTTGAATATTACTAAGCACAAGAGCGAAGATGCCGAGCTCTTCAAGGACATGATAATGTTAAGATCTAAATCCTACCCTTTAGTGGAAATAGAGATGCATATGAATATTTAAAGTAGGAAGAGAAGGTATTTGACTGTTATGGGTATATAGATGCAGTTAAGGTTTGACTTATTGCACTTAAATTTTTTGGATATGCTACCATATAGTAGAAGAATCTGAATGCGGCTAAAGCGAGAGATGGATGATGAGGTGTGCGAACTTAGGAAGAGATGAAGAGATTGTTGAGGGGAAGATTCGTATCTGAGACTTACTTATAGGATACATTTTCCAAGTTGCAAGAGCTTCGCTAAGGAACTCGATCTGTTGATGACTATGTGAGAGAATTTCATATGTTGATGATTCGGACAGACGTAGATGAACTTGAGGCCCGTACAGTGTTGAGATTCATCTATGGACTTAAATATGATATTTGTAACATTATAGAAGTACATAGATTCTATAAATGAGAAGAGTCCATTAAAGTAGCGTAGAGGGTTAAAAAGCAGAGGAGAAATACTCCGAGTAAACTAAGGCCAAGTTTTTCCTAAGCTCCTATTCCGTGCCAACCTACTTAAGCTTAATCGAGGAGACTTTCTCGAGTTGAGGAAAAAACATGACTAACTTGATGAAACTCGAGCAGGCTAGAAGAGCCTGGCTAAAAATAGGCTGATGCTGAGGACATATGAGAAAAGACAGACCTTTAGACGGAAGACAAGTGAGATAAAATGCTTTAAATGCTTGGATTTTGGGTATATGGTTATTGAGTGTTCGAACCGACATGCCATAGTGCTCCAAGGAGGTGTAATAGATAGCACCGACAAGAGCAAGCCAGAGGAGGAGGAGAATGTTGGAGGAATTGAAGCTGAGGAGGAAGAGGAGACCTATGTCTATGTTGACTAGGGAGAGGTGATGTTACTAGTATTAAGAAAAGTACTAAGCTCCTTGTTGAGCTCCGAGTAAGACCAAAGAGAAAAATTATTCCACACCAAGTATACCATTAAGGGATAGTTATGCACCATTACTGTGGATGGAGTGAGTTGTACTAATGTTGTTGTGCAGTCCTTCATACAGAGATTAAGACTGCCAACTTTTAAGCACCCCCAACCTTATAAGTTATACTAGCTTCATGATAAGGGTGCTTTTCGTGCAAAGATTAAGACTGTCGACCTTTAAGCACCCTTAACCTTATAAGCTATATTGACTTCATGATAAGGGTGCCCTACACATCACTAAACAAGTATCTGTACATTTTATTGTTGGAAATATGTATAGGGATGAAGTGATATGTAATGTCATCCTTATGGAAGTTTTACAATTACTACTTGGACGACCTTGGTTGTTTAACTGATGTGTTACTTGTGACGGATATAAGAATACTTATGTCTTTGTCAAGGAGGGAAAAAAGATCGGTACCCCTATAGCTACTGAAGAGAGTCAATCTGGAGTCACTTGAGCTAAAGGATTATAAGAACTACATCGGTTCATGGTAAGGAAGATCACCAAGGTTAATAAGAGATAGCAAGAGATTGGTAGCTGTGGCTATTAAATTATTTCTTTCAAATCAAGTGACTTAGTATGGATTCACCTTAGTTGAGAAAGATTTTCGCACCTGAGATAGAGCAAACAATCTCCATGAGCTAATGGTCTATGTAAAGTCCTAAAGAAAATCAACCGTAATACCTACCGGATTGAATTACTCAAGAATTATGGTGTTTCCTCCATCTTCACTATATTTAACTTGATTCCCCACCAACCAAAAAAAGACCCAATAGATGCTAGGAGAGGATAAGAACCATAAACCTCTTTGGATTTGAGGACAAATCCTTTTGACCCCTAGGCAGATGATAGGAATTAACTCCTAAGGACTTATACAAAAAATACTAGCTCAAAACCCCATTTAAGATGAGGATTTCTATACCGATCTCCATCTTTTACACTACTACCGACCTGTATGTAGAGCTTTAATAAGTACCAACACAATTTTCGAGTTGCCAAGCAGTCATGTCGACCTTCTAAGCATGTATATTGACTAGCTTAGCAGCCTTACCTATTGTTGAGCTCTTACCATGATCCAGGAGGCTCTTAAGCTGACCAACATCAGACCTTTGTTTGAGCTGAGCTACCGAGATACCTAACTTAGAGAGGATCATAATGCCTTCAGTACCTAAGCTTTGACTCGAACCAGACTAGGTCAACTTTAATTGCTGACTTTCTTTTGACCTCGTCCAAGTAAGATCATGTAATTATCAAGTGGCCTCAAAATTCATTTCAACTTAGATAACCGCACTACAAGCCTTTAATTGCCTCTTGATACGTATCTTTTAGTACATTATTTTAGAATGATTCTCTACTTTTGTGTACAATGTATTATTTGCCATCTTTACACCTTTTAGGAATGTTTTTGGAATCTTTTGTACATTATCTATTTTTGTCATTTCCTTATTTAGTGTAACCATAGTTGAGGTTACATAAACACCTCACTTCGTTGTAAGCAAACAACACATTAACACATTATTATATTATTAACCATTACCAATTTCCTTTCTTGAGCAACCTTAGTATTCTTACTCTCTCTTAAATCTTATTTATTTCCTTTAACAAGAAGTAGTGATGAGTGACCCTATATTTTGAACCGGCGAGTCACATCTAGTGAATTGTAGGCTATGTAAGATCAATTGGTATGTCATATTCGATTGGTAGCTATTTGGATTTGTTGGCCCTTTTTACTTTCTTTTGGTTCTCGTTTGTTGTGGTGCTTCTTCATGTGTATGACCTCGGAGATGCATTAGTACTAGTCTATTTGTCATTCCTACCTTCCTTGTACTAAAGAAAGATAGGTCGTGGAGGATGTGTGGATAGTAGGGCCGTTAATAAGATTAGTCTAAAGTATAAATATCCAATTCCCCAATTGAATGACATGTTATATGAGATACATGGAGCTCAAATGTTTGCAAAAATAGATTTGAAGAATAGGTATCACTAGATTAGGTTAAACTATTTGAAGGAGTTGAGTAGAAGATTGCCTTTAAGATACGATACAAACTATATGAATAGATAGTGATGCCATTAGGGCTGAGCACTTTTATGTGACTAATGAACCATGTACTACGTAATCAGATTGGTAGATGTGTCATAGTTTACTTCAACGACATTCTTATCTATAGTAAGAGTCTTATTGAGCATGTTGAACACCTTAGAGAAGTGATTGACGTACTTTAAGCTAAAAAGCTGTATGATAGTATGAAGAAATGTACCTTAAGACTAGTCAGTCAATAGCTGTCCACTCTACCACTAAGCTACTGAGGAACAACAAGAGATTAGATCTCATAGAGTTCAATTTTGTTCTTAACTCACAAGCAGTATGAGCTTGAAGTTTCCTTAGTAACTCCTGGAACTTCTTCTATGAATAACCTAGTATTGAATACTAGTAATAATATTAGCAAAAACAAACTAAAACAAACAAAAGAAGAAAAATAGAAAAGAAGGAAGGGGATTAAGTACTTTTTTTTTTGTGCCTAAGGTCATATTTCTTAGGTTTGTAGTCGGGAAGGATGAAGCCCGAATGGATAAAGAAAAAATCAATGCCATGTCAACTGACCGACCCTACAAAGTATGATCAAGGTTAAGAGCTTTCATAGGCTAGCATCCTTTTATAGACAGTTTATCAACAACTTTAGCACTGTTGTAGCCCCTCTTATTGAGTTGTTTAGGGGGGGTGTAGAGTTTAGATGAATAAATTGAACCCACTAGAGCTTTGAGGAAATCAAGAGGCAATTAACTACTGCACTAGTAGTTGCTTTATCTAGCTTCAAGAAAGTATTCAAGCTTAAGTGTGATTCTTTTGAAGTAGGGCTCATGCAAAAGCAAAGCCATTATATACTACAGTGAGAAGCTTAGTTGTGTTGTTTTAAACCACTTAGGTATAAGAGAGAATTCTATTCCCTCATCTAAGCTCTTATTGTCAAGCAAAATTATCTACTATCACATAAGTTCATAATATACACTGACCATGAATCCTTAAAATACCTTTAGGGCCAATAGAAGTTATCATGGGGTAAGCAAAATAGGTGGAGTTCCTTGAGATATTTTCATATGTAATCAAGTATAAAAAGGTAGTGCCAATTCGATGGTGAATGCATTATCAAGAAGACATACGTAGATTAAGATACTTAGGCTTGGAATTTTAATCGAACTCAATGAACAGGATGAATTCTTTGGTCTTTTGTAGCTGAATGTAAGGATGGAATGGTTATGGGTGGATACTATTAAGATAATAGGTACATATATAAGAGAGGTCATCTATGCATCCTAAATAGCTCGATACACACACTTTTGGTTTGGCGAGTCCATGCTAGAGAATTAATAGGCCATTTTTGGAGAAACGGACTTATGAACTACTTAAGGAGTAGTTCTTTTAGCTTAGATAATGAAGGACATTCATCAAGTGTTGGAAAGGTGCTCGAAGTGTAGAAAGACAAGTGAAGAAAGAGCCCTATAAGGAGTATTCATCCCTGTCAATATGGAGCTGGCCTTGGACTGACTTGAGTACAAACTTTGTGCTTGGCTACATTACCTAACGTCATGGTTCCATCATGTAGTAGATAAGTTCAGTATGACGGCCCATTTCATTCCTTGTTAAGAGACCAATGATGCTTTTTATATTGCCAACCTTTTCTTATAGCAGATCGTGTAGTTACATGGAGTTTTACATGGCATTGTCTTAGACCGAGATCTAAAGTTCACTAGTTTCTTCAATAAGACATAATGGTAGAAACATGGGACGGAATTAATGTTCAATACTACTAGTCATCCCTAAACTGATGGATAGATTTGAGTAGTGAGCAGGATCCTTGGACTACTACTTTAAGATATAGTGGGCAAGAACTTGCATGATTGTAATATATTTATCTGTCCATTTTAGAGTTTGCATACAATAGGTACAACTCTACCTTAGTACTTGTTTGAAGTTGTTTATGGCATGAATCTAGCCTTACCTGTTGGACTAATATCTGGTCTAACCCTTAAGATAGAGAGGTTAGAAGACGTTTACTAGGCTGAAGAGTTTGAGACGTTATATTAGAATGTCGCGAAACAACTCATGCAAATAGTAAGTAAAATGAGATTGGAAGCCAAGGAAGAAAGGTTGTAAGCTTTCTACCAGGAGATTTAATGTGGGTGCATCTTATTAAGGATAGATTTCTTAGCCATAAGGTTAATAAGTTGTCACTTTAAGTTGATTCCATTCAAAATCATTAGGAAGATTGGTGACAACACCTATGAGCTGGATTTACTAGAAGGATATGGTGTTCAATGTGTCCGACTTGACTCCTTATGTCCTAGATGAAGTCGCACATGATGATTTGAGGCCAAATCTTCAACAACCCCGAGTTTATGGGAATCCGACCTTTAAGTTGCTTATGTTGACCTGTTCACATGATGCATCGATCTCTCCTAAGGCCAACTGAAGGGATACCTATAGACTCTCCATCTTTATGCCTCCCCCCTTTTGTTTTATTTTTTAAATAACAAAGAAAAGTCCCTAATTAACAAAAGCATAAAAAAGTGGAAAGTTTGAAAAATACAAAAAAAAAAAAGGAAAACTATAAAAAAAAAGAACAATTGGAAAAAATATAAAATAAAAGAAAATAAAAAGTACAAAAATATAGGATTTTAAGAAAATAAGGGTCATTGGATCTCATTTCAAGGGTTTTTTAAATTTTCAAGGTTGAAGTGTCATGCTCAAAACCGAGGAGTCATAATAGTCTCGTTATGTAAATCAACCTAAGTTAGAAGCTAGTTACCTTGGCTATTAACACAGATATAGTTTATACAAGGCAATTACAACTTAATCCACTTTGAAGCAATCAGGTAGGCACATGTAATATTTAGTACTTGTGCAGTAACTTTGCAAAATATGATTTATTATAATATAGATAATTCAAGCCCTTTACACATAACTTTACATACAATAGAAGTTCAAAAGTTTAAAAAAAAAATTTGTACGACCTTACAGGAGGACTTCATTATATGTATTTAATATACTAACAAGCCAATGAAAACTATAAAGCCTCTCAAGAAGACCCTCATAGTTTTCTCACAAAAGAAAACAAAAAATGGAAGGAAAAAGTGATTAGTTCATTGGCCTTCAAATATTTACTCCCCGGCCCGTCGGAACTAACTTGAGGGTGATTGTATCGAGGCACCTTTAAGTATTGATTAACACCTACAAAACAGTCTTTTAAGATATGAGCACAATTAGTTTAACAAGATGGATGGAGTCATAAGAATACAATAACAAACATGGTTAATAAATTTAGAAATCATTAATTAGGTGTAAAAGCAATAAGCAAATGATAGTTCATTGCACAATGTTTAATCTATCCATTGTGAAGTTAGAGTAAATGTGTTCACTTTAACTCAAATTTGAGGAGTTTTAACGTGATACTATCTAATTAAATAAGGGCTTATGCAATGAAGAATAACTTTCTTTCTAGATAGCATTCAAATTACGGTTCCAAATCTTACCGCAACTTTCTTTCTTATCACTTAATTCGACTAAGGGTGAGAAAATGATCATTTCTTTTATCTTCATCGAAATGTTGGGATTTGGTATGACCACCTAATTGTTATCACTATTGGTTTGTTATGAATGTCTAGTTGGTATTTAGTCAAGTTATTGTTAGTCCAATTTTTAAGGTAAGCAACCAAGTTCAAAACACACCACACATGATATATTCAATTAAAGAATAGCACTTGGAGATCATCTCCTAATCACAAATTAGTATCATAAAAATACACACATACCACATGTACATATAATTTAGCTACAACTGCTAACAAACACTTTTAATCCTTTAAGTATTTCTGAAATGATACTCCCACATACCATGAAGGATCGATCCTAACTTACTTGGTGTCAATGCAATTTAACCTTGCTTCTCATGCTTAATCCCTTCACAAGTCCCTAAATAGTTAATATAAATATTTTAGTTTTTGCTAAACATAAAGTATATGGATTCTTTTTAAGGTTTAATATACAATCTTAATTTAGTTTAGATAGGTCTATTAAGTCTTAATATAATTTTTGTTTGGCAAACCCCTGAAGAAGTATTTGAAAACAACTTTACTAATTAGGAACTCTCTAATCAACCTTTTGATGTTATATTAATTAAGTTATTCATACTAGTCAACCTTTTGATCAAGTCTTTCAACCTAGAATTGAAACCTTCTTTTACCAAATTAACCCTCTAAGAACAAATTCAACTTACAAGTTCCCTCTAAGTGATTCATTCCAACATCATATTTTAGATTATAAACATGCTAAAACATGATCCTACATTAGGTTCATCATACTGAGTAACACTATACTACTAAAACTTTCAAATTCTCATATTCACATCTAATGCTTTAAGCCCGTAACTAGTAACTTGTACATATTTCAACTCTAATTTAATCCACTCAACTCTAGACCATTTTCTACATTGGAATATAACATAAATAAACTTCAAAATTGATACAAATTGATTTCCTCAAAGTTAATTACACAAAAATTTTGAAAAATAGCATTTTTTTTCTTAATCTAGAGGTTAAAAAATTCCTAAAAATCATAAAAAATATTTCTCCAAAATCTTTTCATAGCATTCACACATGCAATATAAGGATGGTTTAGAAAAAGTTTGATTTCGAGACTACAACAATAGGATCATTTAAAATAACTTCAAAAATTGCTCGATTTTGGGCAATTTTTTAAAGAGGCCATATATCTGCTTAAAAATTTTACAAACTAGTATTTTTCTCAAAAAGTACATGTAAAAATATCTAAAAATAATTTTTTCATAATTTTTGGAGTTAAATTATTATTTAAAGAAAATGCAAAAAAAACCTTAAACTTTACCTTAGGTACAATTTGATCTCCTAAATTTTCAAAATATAGTTTTTGGTCTCTAAACTTTTATAAATTGGCAAATAATCCCCATAACCTTTTTAAATTTTGATTTTGGTGTGCAAACACCCCCTAAACTTAAGCAATGTTTACACACCAAAACAAAGTTTAAGAGATTATTCTCAATTTTGAGGATTGTTTTGCCAATTTGTGAAAGTTTTAAGAATAAAAAATCACACTTTGAATGTTTAAGAGAGAAAACCACACCTAAGGTAAAGTTTAGGAGAGTTTTATGCAATTTCCCCGTAACATTTTTACAAAATTTAAGAAATTCGAATATAAATTTGACTTACTAGAAAAATGAACTTTTGGCCACTAATGCCGGCTACCCTTGCATTGACCCCTTTAGGTGCTGCCACTATTGTAGGGTGGTGGTGGTGGTGGTTTACACACAATATCCCTTTTGACAAGTGTTGATGGAAATAGAGTAGTTTGCGTGGTTTCTCTTCTTATTTTCCCATAATTTTTCCTTTATTGTTCTTCCTCCTTCTAAAATTTTTTCTAGATTCCTAAATCACCTAAGAATCCTAGAGAGCTCCTTGCAAAAATTCCTATGCTGCTTAATATAAAATAAGAGTTTTTCTCTCTCCTCTAGGTTTATATATCCCAAATCCATGCATGGTTAGGTGTCTATAAGATCACTACTCTGATCCAGAGTCATCAAATGCCTAAGCCATGCCTAAAATAGTGAATTTTGCTAGTTTGGTGATTTTTTTATTAATTTTAATTATTTTTCTTATAAATTTTGAGCTAATTATGTATATTATCGAGTATTTGAAGTATTTAAGGGTATAAATATATATATATATATATATTTATGTAATAATTATGGTCGAAGGACATGAATTATTTTTTACACATTACTTTATGTCATTTTATAATTTTATAATAGAGATAATTTATTTCTAAAGTTTACTTAACTTTCATTACCTAAATTATGTGTTTACGGCATGTAATATACAATATAATATGATTTAGTAAAATTAATTATTACTGGTTATAATATTATTATTTTATTATATTTCGATATTCTAAACTCACGGGGTATCATTATTTAACTCTTAGGACTTGCCCATGAATTATCAATTAAATCGGATTATTTTTGCATGTGCCCTAAATTATTCGCGCGGAATTCAATACGTAAGACTATAAGGCTTACAGGAAAGGCTTAATTGAAAGTCAAATAAGTACTTACGATTTGATAGGATTTCATTTTCTTGGTCAAAATGGATATTTTGTTGAAAATTAACTTTTTAGGTTGGGTTCAGCTTACTTTAAAATATTACGATAATAAACAATTTAAGTTGATTGTGGTTCGAAATGGTACCTCAATTGTACTTAAATGACTATTTCTTGAGCAGTTGAAATTTAAGTAATGTCGAGTATTGAACAAAATTGAACTGATAATTCTATCAAATTGGTTTATTTTTTAAAAGACTCTAACCAATTTTCAAGACCTAAAGTTCATCAAGCCTTTTATAAAAAATTTGTTTAGGAAATAGTCATATTATTTCTTTTGCCACTCATGATTGAGAACAGAACATGCACCAGTAGTCAAGGGCTTGGTTTAGGTGCTAAAGGGATTGCAAAATCCTAGGTTCAATCTAACAAGGGGGTTACGTGGCTCATTTTCCTTCTTTTTATTGATGGTGCCACGTGGTGCTCTCCCATTAGCCAGGCCTCCATTGTTACCTTCTTTAAAGCTTGAAATTAGCAAAAAAAAAAAAAAAAACCCCTCTATTCTTGGCCATTTTTTAACTTGTTTTTCCCTGATTTTATTTTTTCAAACAAAAGAAAAAAATGAATTACCGACATGGAGTACTTTACACTCTTAACACTTTTTGTCTCTTCATTCATTTATTAAGAGGATCAAATTAGGGTATGAAAATCGAAGAAACTCACAAAACACGGTTTTTCCAACATGTCATTTTTTGCTCCAAAGGCAAGAACCAAAGGCTCTATCACTTCTTTAGGCAAGTCCATGTCTCTTTCATGTATAATCATCCATCAATTATCATTTTTTCCTTCTTAATCAAAGGAATTGAGTGAGAATAGATATTGGCCATTAATGGCCTTTTCAAGTGTGTTTCAAGCTCCATAAGTATAAATAGGGTTCTCCAATCTTCGTTTCAACATGAACTTTCACCCAAATGACTCTCCATAAGCTCTTATTCCAACTTTCTCACTCTAACTTGAGGTTCACTTTCTCATTAGAAAAACTTTGATTTTGTTGGTCTTCAAGAAAAATCACCACCATTGTCAAGTTTCTTGACCCTAAAAACTTAGGAAACTACTCTTAGCTCGCTTGAATTCGCTTCTATTCAAGCTATATCTTGATTATCTCTCTCTAACCCATTCGAACCACCATGAATGACTATCCAAATCGCCTCTTCTAGCAAAACCAACATCACCAATGAACTCCTTGACCTCGAAAACATAGGAAAGGACTCCTTACCTACTTAAAACGGCTGTCGGAAATGCTTGAAGCGACCCTTATCAACAACTTCTCTTTCTCTCTACTTGATCACACGTGCTTAGCATGTGATTAGGCTCCAACCTACTTTTCACCTAGATTTGTGCCCATTACCTAAACCTGCGTGTTTGAATGAGATCCAACCCAAGGTCCGTTTTCCTCTCTCTTTTTCTTTATTTATTTTATTATTTTGTCCTTTTTGAAAAAAAAAACCAGTAATAATAATAGTAGTAATAAATATAATCTTAGGAGAGGGACATTTGTGTAGTCTTGGAGAGCCCACTCGTTTATTTAAATAACAATAAATAATGAGATGAAAATAAAAAAAAAATTCTTTTAAAAAAATAATTTTTTTTGGAAAAATAAATTAGTAGGCCTTTTCAACAAATTAAAAAAAATTTTTTCTTTGCTTTTATATTGTTATAAATAAGTACTTTTTCTAATGATTGTTTTTCTAAAACTTTTGTATTGGAAAAAAAAAAGTTTTGAAAAAGAAAAGAATTTTCTTTTAGGAAAAGCCAACAAATCATTTTGAAAATTTTAGGAAATTATATTTTTTTTAATTGAAAAAAATCTTTGCCACTTAGAAAAATTCTTTTTTTTAGAAAATAAATCAATGAACCCTTTTTCCAAAAATTAGAAAATAAGACTTTTTCAAGCATGTATGAATAAAATTAGGTTGTTTTATATATTTTCTTCAAAATCAAATAAAGTCGATTAATAACGTAAACTAGGCTTATTTTCAAAATTAAAAAGAATTAAACCACTAAAATTTTATAAAAAAGAAATATGGTGGTTTGATTTCAAATGGTAGATGCGTAGGCACTTATGAGGTGATCATAAAAAAACTAAAAGTTTTATTTTCCCTTTCTTTTTTTTTTAAAAAACAAAAACATTTGAAAAAAAAAAAGCCAAAAATTAAAATATTGAAGAGAAAAAGAAGAAAAAAAAAAAAAGAAAATTTGTTTTCTTTAAGTTTAAGGGGTATTTTAAAAGTTAAATCCCAATTTAATATGTAGGAAAATACAAATAACTACCTTAAACTTTGACGTTAGTGTGAATTGATTCTTCGAACTTTCAAAATATGGTTTTTAGTCTCTTAAACTTTGACTATAAAGTGACTTTTTTAACTAAAAAAGAAAATATTATTTATCTTGCTAATTTATCAAAGTTTAGGGGGTTAAAAATCATATTTGGAAAGTTCAGGGGATCAATCCTCATCGAAGTCAATATTTAGAGGAGTTATCGGCAATTTCTCTTTAATATTTTAAATGTGGTAACTTTTAAGTTTTAATAGGTTAGCCTTCAAATTTGGTTTTTCTAATTTCTTTGAAATTTTTCAAAAAATAAATAATAGTTAGATTAGAACCAATCCGCCTAATTAATTTTAATTTAATCTTTTTTTTTCGATGTTACTTGGTAGCAACTCTAATTTCACAAAACCATAAGAAACCTTTTTTTTTTTTTTTTCTTAACTTATGTCATAGGTTTAAATTAAATAGGCATAATGTTCAATTTAAGCCAAGTTAAGAAAAATAGAAAATTGAATTTTAGGCTCGACAACTTTAGAGCTTAGTCACTTGTGTACTTAGTGGCCGAGCAAATGGAGATGAGCTCGAGTGCATCCAGGGATCCTAAGCCCATTGCATGTTGAGCTATCGCACCATTACCCAAGCTTTAGAGCCTTTACTCAAGCTACAATCTCCAATTGGATAACTTGGGTCTGTCAAGCTTTTACTTACCTTCTAGATGCTTAAATTGACTTAAGCCAACGCCTCCCTTCTTGAAAATTGAAACTATAACAGTTTGGCACATAGTAACACCAACTATACTAGTTTGTCTCTTTTACTAGATGTTGTTTAATGAAAGGCTATCGTGTGTCCCATTGAGAGCATGAGCGAATCTACTAGTAGAAGCTTCTTTTTCCATGATTCCTTTTGTACCCTTAAGTATTCCTTGTATCATATTTATTTTGTAAGGTACCCTTTTAGTTTTTTCCTTCTATAGTAGGTAGTCCTAATTGGTCAGTATTTAAACCCTTATAAGAGGCGGCAGCCATAAAAATCTTGGAATATTATTGAACATTTTCCTCTTGTTAAGCATGTGTGCTTTAGCTTTCCTTTTCCTCTTAGCTTGTTCTTGTTCTAGCTAAAAATTAGTGGCAAGTGTCCTTATTACCACCATTTGTGAGTCACACCAAGCGGGTGATGTGAGTTCAATTGCAAACCTTGGAGAGCATATCCTTGATTTAGCCTTCAATTGTACTAGAAAGCCCTCTGTTCCTATTTCTTCTTTACAAGAAAGATCATTCCCTTAAATACAAGGTAAGTCCTAGTCGTTGAAAATTGCTCTATGCAAATCACAACCCTAATCTAATTGTATGGTTCTGTGTCTGTCCTTAGTGTATTCTATCATGTGATAATTGCCTTATAAATTACAAGTCACAAAGCTCTACTAAATTATTTTTCATTACATTTAATGATATTACATATAATTACACCGATAAGAAATTAACTATGGAATCTAATGTCCTATGGCCTTCTAAAATAAGAAAAATTTGGAATCACCTACTAAGTAATAAAATGGCTAGTCGTTAAAACATTCTTGATTTCATAAAATAAAAAGAGATTTATTTCTATTTGAATTGCTATAATAGAATATGTAATTCTACAACTAAGATAATACATATCTTTTATCATGGTCATAAGTCTTACACTATTAACCTTGACTACGCTAACCCTCATTCAAGTAGAGTTCTAACTTATCTCATGCTACCCATTAAGGGACATCTATTTGTTGTGACCTAGAGAGATGAGAGTTGTCTACATTCTCATTACTACATATACAAGTAAGGTTGAGTAAGTTGTTAATCATATGTTATACATGAGCAATCATGTGAATGGAATTTTCACATATATCATCAGGTTGTCCATAGAACAATAAATGATTCATTAATGTAAACTCTATGGTATCTTAGCATACCCTTAAATTCATAAAACTAAGATCCAAGATGTTAAGGTGAGAGTTCTCTCTCCATCAATAGAGCTTTTGGATAGGGAACAAAATGTAAAGAGCTATTTTGATGATTAGGCTTTTAGTTCAATTTAATGCTATATACTGAGTCTTGAGAATTGGGTCTAATTTAGGGATATCTTAGAGAGATTTGTCTTGTTAAATTTGAAATAGGTATGATAAATCAATTTTTTCGTTTTCAACCTTGCTTAGTTGTCTCATGCATAAAAAGTAGAAATATAAAAAAATTTACGAGCATATTGAAGCTTCTTTTGACTATAATAGACTTTAAGAGGGCTAGAATCAATTTTAAGCTTATTTATAAAGAAGATGGACTTCTTTCATTTCTTATAAGCCTTTAGGCTTATCCAAACCCATATTTAAGCCCATGAGAATTAAAGAGAAAAGAAAGATTTCAATTTTAGTTATTAGATTTTTAGGAGCGATCTAACAGTTATTTACAATGCGTGTCCATCTAGAAGCTATCCAATAATCAAGATCAACCTCTAAACCATAAATAGGAGGTTAATCTTTCATTTCACACATTTTGAAGGCTATTAAGTTGATACGCACACCAAAATCTTCTAAAAGTCCTCCATGAAAAATCAAAATGCTGTGATTGTCAAGAATGGATCAACAATCTTTAAGAACACCAAATTTGATATATAGCCACTTACATACACTTGCGATATAAAGTTTACATGTTCCTCCTCTCATACCTCTTTTTAAGATATCCCTTTATACGTTATTAAATCAAAACTTTTCTAGGGCTAACTACAATAATGGCGTACAAAGGTCAATTCAAAAATCCAATTTCATCAATTGAATATGGTAAGTTCGTCTTTCTTTTCTTGTTAACTAAGTGTTCCAATGTAAGTTTAGAAAGTTTAATTATGTCTATAAAGTATATTTTAAATGGCATGCTATATCTATATATAGTAATAAATCACATGGCTATGTAGACATAACACGAGATGGTTCCAAGATACGTAAAAGTAAGCATAAGCATTAGGGAGTCTAGGGCCAAATCTATTTTTGTCTCGGAGGATTCCACGAATTGAAACTATGAAACCACCAAATGTTCCTCTAAAGAGAACTTATCTAGCCTATGGTGCTGAGCTCTGCACAAGCACGTGCCCATTACAAGTTGATCTTTTCAAGCATTTAAGAAAGTCTACATGCCATTTTCAATGACAAATTTGCCCATTAGGGTATTATGAATGAAGAAGTAATCCATGTTCCATGAACAAGTTCCTCATGAACACAAGAGACTGGTGCAATTTTTTCAAATAATTACAAATTGTCATGTTGATGTGTAGTGTTGGTTATTTTTGCATTTACAACTTTTGGAAATAGTTGTTTCCAGTTCAAATTTTGATAAGTTGTTTATGTTTAGGCAACATCTATAAGAGCTTTCTATAATTATCTATGTTATTTGAACCCTGGTAAGTTTTTTTGTTTTTTCCTTTCAAAATTGCTATTAGAGCTTTAATCATTTAATTTTTAATTTTACCAAACAACCCTTAAAATCTTAATAACATTTATGCATCAGCAACAACTCAAGTTCATTATGGTAAAGAGAAATATATGTTTTTGGGCCAAAAAAGACAAATATATATTAAAATGGTATTTTGCATGATTAAACTTTACTAACATATGATATCTCAACAAGAATGATGATTTTTTATTATTGCTACAACTTCAATAGTTTTTTATTTAAATTATTATGAAATAGTTGCATCCCATTTTATTGTCTATTCAATATTCTACCTCCTTTTTATTAATTTTTTTTCATTAACTTATCCTTTTCTTTCTCAACAACCTCACTAAAACATCATTGCTATGAAATGAAGGAACACTTTTACTTATGTAATTCGTTTTTTTAGTTAACACTTAGTTTGTTTATAACTTTTCCTAATCATTATAAAACTTATTACAATTTTTCATTGCTATTTGATATATTTTTCAATATACATTATTATTACCTAATTGTTATTTTATATGTGCAGTTTAGTATCTTTTCTAAAAAACTTTTAATGTATAAAAAACCATATATGATTATTATAATTGATGATGTACGATACAAAAATATACAAATAAACATTAACATGTAATTAGTATTATTTATTTTCCTATTTATAAATTTAGAGCATGTATTTATGTGTAGAAAGTCAAAATGTTCATATACAACTAACATTAATAGATTTATACATAATTTCTAAATAATATGTTTACACTTATACGGACATTAGTAATAAGTGTATATATGGACATTATATGTTACCATATGTATTGCTATAATTTAGCAACATTGTCATTATTTTCTTAAAAGTTGGAATTGTTTGTATTGTAAAAGGCACCGACTATGCATGATTGTCAATTTTTTTTTTTTAAATAATGCATTAGTCATTAGTAATAATACAATTTGTCATATTTCTCATTAACAATACGTTTCAATCTCAATCAATAATTCAAATTTAAATAATAGTTTATGGTTTAATTATATTTGCCATTAATAACACTTTCAATTCCGTTAATATCAACACTTATTAAGAACATAAATTTTAAAATTTAAATAAAAAATATCAATCCTTTTCAATATCTCCCATAATATATCTTCTTCTTTATGTCCGTTGGTTGAAACACTTTCTCCATCACTAGAAAGTTTACGAAGAAAGTTCACTTATGATAGCGTAATTAAAAGACATCAATATCTTTTTTCACATTTTTGAAAAGGGTGCAATTGCATGTTGTATTTTTCATTTCACAAGATTGCGATGCCTCATTACAAAGGTTTAATAATAATATTGAGATAGAGATATGTTGAGAATGAAATAGTTATCTAATTCTAATTTCTTCTTAACTTACTATTTTTTTTTTCCTTAATTCTTTATATCTTACTACTTTTTTTTTTTCCTATCAAGGACATTCATATATTTAGTATGAGATATTGACCTTTTCAATTTAAATAATTTACATGAAATGTTTTCGTTTTTAAGTAAAAAGGAATGTCTATTATCAACGGGTGATTTTCACTATAGTTTGGAATTTTGTTAATAGTGCTCTTGCTCATGTGAGATCTCTTATAGAGTGCTTGCTAATGCCTAAGTTAGCATGGTTATAGAGCGAAAATGAAAATGATAGAGGGAGAGAGAGTCCTCCCCATGTCTTCGAGTGTAACACATATTTACTGATCTTTAAAAAAAAATTACACCAATATAAATCATATAAAAAAATTATATAAATATCATCGCAAAATCGTAAATTGTTGCATGTTGGAATTGCGACAAATAAACCGTTGCAAAATTGCATGCAAAATATATTAGTATCGTACTTTTCAATTATGACATAAGTATACTGTGGCAAAATTGCATTTATCAAGATACGATTTTGTGGCAGTACACCTTTGTTGCAAAACCTATTATAACAAAACAAATGCCGCATTTGATAAATGTAATATTCCTATACCATCACAAAATTGTAATTTCAATTATTTTTTTATATAATTAATATTTTTATAACTTTTTTTAAAAGAACAATAAACATACAAAAAAACTCCCTTATCTCCTATTTAAAGATCATGAGGCCAAGATATTTCTAAAAAGATGTATTTTGGTGTATCTTAAGTTGAATCTCTTTAAATTAGACAAGTGCATCTTGTTTAATTAGATAGGTATCTTTTAGAGATTGAAGCGTATTTTTATTAAAGATTTATCGAGGCCCGTATAACAAAAATGCCTATCAACATTTACTAAATTAAAACGAAATGGGTTTTTCTACAGTAATATTGCATTGCAATAACATAATAGTAAATCATACTTGATTTAAATAAATTATGCTATGAATGGTAAATTAGAAGCTATCAATAGTTTTGTTTTACTAGATTTCAATAAATCATATCTATCATTGGTAAAAATAAAGTTATTGACAGCTTCTAATTTTATCATTCATAGCATAATTTATTGAAATCGAATATAATTTATTATGACATTACGATAACGTAACATTACTGTAAAATTTCCCAAAATATATTATTAAAAGTTTCTTTAGCATAGTGTGAATTGGTTTGAGGTGAAAAGTACAATATTGAGAATTTAATAAGAATAACTCTCTCTTTTTTATTTTTCATGTAGTTTAGATGGAATTTCTAATCTTCTTTTTTCTTTTTCTTTTGCATCTTCTACATATCAAACATATAGTTTAATTTTTACAATATTATCACCACTTTTATGTTTCATATCATTTCTCATAATAAATATTATTAAGAAGTTTAATTTTTTTTTATACGCATCATAGGTATGTTACCAACTAATTTCATTAATAGGTAAAGTCCCTTTTCAAGAGTCATGTTATCTAGTTATTTAGATTGTGTGCTGTAATGAAGAGTTATCCAGTCATTTATAGCATCTAATAATCATATTTCGAATAATAAGATTAAGTCCTTCGTCTTGCAATATTTTCATATAAATTTTTTAAAAGTGAAGCAACTTTTGAGTAAATTTAGTTATGTGAAAATTAATATAAAGATAATGATATCATAGTACATTTCTTATCAATTTGCAAAATTTAAGTTCGTCAAACCAAATTTCCATCAAATACACCCCATTTCAAAAACTAAAATTCCTAGTGCATGCTATACTTATAAGTTTAAAGTTAGTAGAGGATCATGGTAATTACCATAACAGAAAATTGCAGACCCTACTTCTACCCATATTCATCCCACTAGCGCTTCATCATATCAGATTATCTTCAATCCACTCTCCTCACAATTCACTTCACTGACATATAGAGGTTGTTAAGCTAGCTAATGTGATTTAGCCATACAAACAGGATAAAAATTGGTGCATAAAATATATGATCATGCTCAAAATGGCTCTTATGAGCTAAAATTACAAATTTGAGCAATACGGTTGGTCTTTTTCTTGGCATAATAATTTCTGCTAAGCAGTAGAATTCGGGTTTCACTGCAGCCTAAAAAAAAAAAAAAAAAGCAGGAAAAGCAATAAATCTGAAAAATTCTAAATGCTAAGCCTTTTACAGGCACGTAAGATTGCTCATAACTTAAAACTAAAGTACTAATTAGTATGGCAATTTATTCATACTTGTAATCCTAGAGGAGAAGTATCCAGGGTTTTCCCTTCCATCTCGACTGAACCTTCCTTGATTTGAATAGTCTCCTCCTTGTAGATGTATCTGCTTGATGCCCACAAGAAGGCACCTAGATTCAGTGTAGATATCACCAAAAGGAACCCATAGTAATAGTCCAAATGCGAGTCATTCAAGTTGTTTCCAATCCAGCTTTTCCCTCCATACTTGACTGTAATCTTATCCACAACTGTGACTAGAAGGCTATTCAGAAAGTTTCCTACACCGATCCCGCTCGTAAAGAATGTCGTCCCTAGGCTCTGCATGTCTTCAGGGGATTGATCATAGAAAAACTCCAGCAAACCGATCGCATTAAATACGTCCGCTATTCCAATCAAGATGTACTGAGGCAGCAACCAGAATATGCTCATAGGGACAACATCTTTAGGACTTCCAATGTTGTGAAGGCTTATAATGTGCATCCGTCGAACTTCCACAGCATAAGCAATGGCAATTGCGAAAACTTGGATGACAAATCCAACGCCAAGCCTCTGGAGCATTGTGATCCCTCTAGGATTCCCGGATCTCTGGCGCATGAAGGGGACAAAGTAACGATCGTACATTGGCACGGAGAGGAGCATCGAGAATGTGACAAAACTTCCTAGTGATGCTGCAGGGATCTGGAAGTGTTGTCCGATTTTTCGGTCCAATGTCGTACCTTGTTTGACAAATAGGGTGTTGATTTGAGCCCAGATGGTGTTGGGGATCAGACTAACAACCCAGATTAAGGCCATTCCAAAGACAAGCTTGATTCCTTCGACCCGAGTTACCGTGCAAGGTGGTCTAGAGGAATTGGTACTTTCGTCTTTTGTTGCAGCCTTGTCCAGGAACCTGAGATAAGATGGATACTTGTGAGATGACGATAATTCTTTTTCTATAAATTCATGGTGAAAAAAAAAAAAAATTCAAGTAAATCTATCAAGATTAAACTGAATTTTAAAGATTACACTGTGCTTGAAAGTTGAACTGAGGATAGTTGAATAGACATATAATGACTACATTCACTGAGGATTCATGCATAATGTAATTACATCCAACAAATAAGTCAATTCATATAATAAGAAAAAAAGGTTTGTCATCATTACAGAACCACGTATACTTGAATGCGCACTGTTGCCCTTTTTATATGTGTCCCACTTAGATTAATCTCTAAAACAGTGGCGGCCACCATATTATTTCACACAAAACCTGGCAAAAGTGTAGTACACGCAAAGGCATTGAAACCTTCTGGACACCAACTTGGCTGCAAGATTATGACCCTTCACTAATGGTCCTTAAAGGAGCATGCAATGTTGAGCACATCGAAAGAATTTATGAGATCAGTGATCATAGTATTACAAAGGTAGCCATCTATTTTTCTGTTTCAACAGAAGATTTCCTAATAATGCACACGAAACATTGTAGGTCCCTGTTACCGCGTCATTGAAGGAGAGTGGAAATATTTCTCTCGCCCCAATCGACCTTACTCTCAAATTCTAGGTTCACATCATTTACATCTTTTGTTAAAAAATATGATTCCGTCCACCCATGATCCATGTCGGTTTTTCCAACTTGTTAGGAGCCTAAGCCTACCTCGAAAGTGAGCTTTGGAGGTGATCTTAGTTTCCTAATAAAGCATCAGGGTTGGTTTTTGCTATGATTAGCAGACCTGGTTGCAATATGCAACTAATTGGACCCTCCATTTTTACAAGCTAACATAAGCTAATTTCCTGTTTCTAACTTTGTTGAGTTGTCCTTAGCAAGAGAAATATGTGCTTTTTCCACATCTCAATCCAACACAACCGACCACCAAGGCAATTTGCTTATCATCTAATAATGCAGTACAAAAGCATGAAGAAGTGGATTCGCTTTGCTGGTAACTCTAGGATCATGCTTTCCGAAAAAATTTATCGGATCACTGTTACGTCACTTAACAGGATGAATCAATAATTGTACACGTCACTCAACAAGCAAAAGTGTTTCAAGTAATGAAAATTGAATGGAAAAACAATCACATCTGAAATTAATATGGGGAAGCTACTGAAAAAGCCTGTCGTTTATCCACGAGCCTACCTGAAAACTGGAGTGTGTTGAACCTGCCGTTTTCCAGTAGTAAGATAGTATTGCAGATCCAACTCATGGAGCTGTGATGGATCATTTGGCAGCTGAAGCTTCCTATTCCTTACAGCGGTGACCGGGACTTCTATCAAGTCCCTAGCAGGGCTTTTGGTCTTCCTAACTTTGTGCCTGTAAATCGGGGTACCTAAATAAAATATAAACAGGGATAACAGCAAACCAACCGTAGGTATACCGTATCCTAATCCCCATCCTAAGTTCTCTTGAATGTAAACGAGGCCAAGAGTTGCACATAAGGCACCCAAGAAAGAACTAAACATCCACCAATTGAAGAATGAGACCTTGAGTTTCTTCTCACTCGGGTCAAAGTCGTCGAATTGGTCTGCCCCGAAAGTGGATATGTTTGGCTTTGTTCCTCCAGCTCCAATTGCTATTACGTAAAGTGCACAATAGAAAAATGCAATTTGTGAGGATGAGGCCTTGTTGCAAACACCATTTTCGCACGTGGGCCTTAGGAACTTGAGCGATGCCGCTATTGTAAGTAGGATCATTCCCTGCTCATACAAATTTTAGCAGTATTCATATTCAATAATGATTGTGCAACCAAGAAAAAGAAGTTTCTTAAATTTCTCCTCAACTTGAAATAGAAAATTGATACAGCAATGAATCATGAGTTGACTTTAGTTTCAGTTATTTCATCTTCATGTGCTTATGTCAAATCCACATACTGTGATGCATCTGATCAGTCCAAATATTTCTTTATCATGCAACTGACGTTCCATTTTGCGTAATTCCAACATGAAAATCACAAATTTTGTGTGGGCCAAGGTGCAAATTGAGCTGGTGGAGAACAAATAGTCATTGCGTTTCCACTATCTCCATAGCAATTCATCGGTCCCACCATGAGTAATGCCATTTATTTTTAACAATCTAAGTAGGTAACTTGAAATACCGTCCAAACAATTGGTATATTCCTTCTAGAAGAATCATCAGCAGAGTGGATATCAACCAGATTTTGATGAATATTCATTCATGATTGAACTTTGGTCCAACTATATGCATAAACAACTACAAAGACAGCATGCAGTTAGAAATTAAAGCTGAATTTACCATAACATAAATCAGAGACGATATGGTAAATGTCCAGAACCGTCCTAAGTACGCATCTGCGATGTATGCACCGAGGATGGGTGTCATCCACACCGATCCAGACCAGTTATTCACATTCCTCACCGATGAAACCGTATCCTCACGTAGTTGTGTGGTCAAATAATTCACCAAATTCGATTGTATTCCATAGAAAGCCATCCTTTCAAATGCTTCGTACCCTGTAAAATCAATTTGAATAAACTAGAATCAACACTTATTTTCTATATGATATTACTTTACCTTAATCTCGATGGAATTGATTATTTAACATATATTCTTCTCTGCTACATGAAACAAATGTTTCATCGTGTCTTATAGATATGCTATAATATACGGGAAAATGTTGGATAGGATGTAGTTTGATCAATTATACTTACCATTACGTAAAATCCTGTGTTGGGTGCATGTTATTCATGTATTATACTTTCTTTTACTAACTTAGATGTATCGTATCGGGACTTGAAATTGTGAAACCACTAGGAAAAAAAAAAAAAGATTCATTAATATTAATACTATACTATACATGTTTCAATGATTTGTAGACAAAACTGATAATATTTAGATATATATTAATAATTGGTTTATATTTTCACATGTTAAACTTACCCACTAATAATCAGAATATATAGTGTGTTAATATTATTGAAATATTTTTCAATTATTGGATAGTGAAAATTTCTTCAGAGTAACGAAAAAGCTTTTCGCAACTTTTCTTTTATACTCGTATTAATCTTAAGCAGTTGGTTGGTATATAAGAACATATAAGGATAGAAGATGAAGGTAGCGGCAGGTGACCAATGTCCAGTAGTGATGGTGGTTATAATAATATCATTATCCATGGTTACTAACTACCACCCATTTTGGCTGGCTGGCCGATAGGCCACCATGCATTCCAGTACCACTTAACGTTAACAACCATTGGCATCTATAATAGCATTTGAGAATTTTAAAGTTTTGATTATCAAGAAAGAGAACGGTTTCTACGAAACTGACATACCGTAATTGATTTAAGTTTTACGGATGGATTTGCATCTAGGGACCGAGAATAACCATATTTACGCTCGACTGGGACAAAACATAAATGAAAAAAGCACGCAACTGTATGTTATCAGTGCAAGTTCAGCTTACCAACAAGGAAAGCACAAGCTCTCCATTTTCCGGTTTTGGAAGCAATAACAGGACGTCCACGAAGATCCACAGTGCCATCTTGTGTGTAACCTTTGGCTTCCATTGGCTGATATGTTTTGCTTCTTTCTGTTTCTATATGTTTCTCATAAAATTACGATCAGATTAGAGAGAAAGGTAGATACTAGGTTATATTTGTGGCTAAAGAGGATGAGTATATATAGTGGAGAGTTAAGAGTAGTGAAGATTGCTACTAAACTCTTGGTGGGTGTTGGTATATATAGACACACATGAATTGAAAGAAGTGTGTTACTTATGAGTTATGAGTGGATAAAAGATTTAGTAATAACTTTATATATATATATATATATATTTAAAAATTTATTTGGATAATATCAAGTGTATATGTGCACACATCAATTATATTTAAATACATTATAATAGTAAGTGATAGTCTTTTGTTGTCACATGTTCAAATATTATCAATATTTACATATTACTAATAATGCGCATCCACGTTAATATATCAAATTACTAAAAATGGTAGTATTGAATATTTTATTTTTCTTTTTAATTTAATGTAAGCTTCCAAAAGAGAGAAAAAGAAGAGGGAGAAGGGTTTTATTACTATTATCATCATCATTATTATTATTTGGTAGTCGTTATTTTAAAAGATGAATTTAAAATGATTTTTTTAATTGAAAAAATAACTGACATGATATGGTTGAATGGAATAGTAATTAAAATGGATGGTGTGAGAATATAGAATGCTAAATAATAGTTATTAAAATTAAAATATAAAATGGTAAAACATCAAATTTTAATAGTTATTGATAATATAGATATATACATACACGTGATTTAAATTATATTGGAAATCCTTTTTCTCCTATTTTTTAAACGCACGACTTTGTGAAGTAGTGGGCCCACAGCTATTGTTAAAAATGTTTGCAACAAGTTGAGGAACCTTCAATGGCTGGACACAAAAAGGGTAAACAAGAAAGGTTCACCTTGTCCTATTGCTATTTGCTAGGGGCGTAATTTAAAATCTTTAAGATTATACAATGCAAGTCAAAATGAATCGATGAATTCACGTGAAAAATGACCAGCCAAAACCCACTAATCCATAGAAAAGGATGTATAGAACATTATATGAGATATATATATATATATATATATATACACGGTATCTAAATAACAATAAAATTTTCATATAAATGATAATAAAATAGATAATTTCTAAAATTACTAATTTCCATGTTATGTACACCCTCTATATATTAAAACTTTGTTAATAATGCAATATGTGATGAATAATATTTAATAAATCTTTCCTCTCCCATCCATCCTTGAAATTAAGCATGGGCGGCTTCTTAGGTCAAGATTATCTTATGTTCATTTAGAAATTGATTTAAAGTACGCCACTGCAAAAAGAAAAGGTACGATATCTTTATGGGCTTATCAATTTAAATTAAATTCCAACACTAATCAATAACTTCCAGCGGGAAGGCATTTAATTACAAGGGCTCGAGTGAAAATTAGTTGAAAATAGATATATATAGGCGAGTTACATGGGGAAATATATATTCATTTTATTTTTCATTAATTTTCTAATAAATAAATAGTATTATTTTTTTCCATATGTCTAAAAATAGTTATAGCAAGGTATATCTATGACATTTAAGCCCTTAAGGGGTTTTTGGTATCTACACTCTTCAATTACAAATTAATCCCTCCATGATGCAGTTTAATTATCATTTCAATTGTTATAATATTTGTATTCCAAAACAAATTTAAAGTTTGTTACCTAAATTTCACTTGATTATATATATATATATATATATATATATAGTTTGCTTTTTATTTTAGTCAATTGCCTCAATAATGGTCTCTTTCTCTCTCTCTCAAATAGCTTCTTATGACCATCTTTACCTTCACTTTAAACTTTCAAACCCAAATCAAGTAACTTTCAAGTAATCAATCATATCTATTTTTGGAAGACACTTTGAGGATGCGCATCTATTATATAAGAATTTTTTTACGGTTCCATCCACATTTTTAACGAGATTAGTCTAACTCTCCATTTTATTTTTGATTTTATATTCATTAAGTTTGAATAATTGGACTAATTGTATTTCTAATGGTCAAGATATAAAAAATATAAATTAAAATTAGAATGGAGTATTGTACCAATCTTACTAAAATGAGAGACAATAGCGTAAAAACTCAAATTATATAGACATAATTAATTTCCCCGCGTGGCTGGTTAAGTTTGACTTGAAGGATAATCGTTATTGTCCACATATTATGTAAAGCCAATTTCTAAGCATGGGATATTTTTGTAATATGATATACCCTTTTTCTCACGCTCCAAATATGTAGTGTGTGTAGTGCCATGCTTAAGGCCATGCGCGGTCCAACACATCACAGGACATCCAGTTCATCGCCCATGCCCTTGTGGTTGTGGGGATCTATAAGCTACCCAGAGATGATGATAGCCAATAGGACAAAACCCCCATAACAGATGAAACCGGTAACCTGGTATGCATACTACACTAAGTAAAATCATTCGTCCAATTATGTTGGATCTCTAAATTTACATTTATTCATTCTCATAGTTGTTTAACTATACAATTTTATAAACTTATAATTTTACAATATTTTTTTTAATTAAAACATATATAAAATCATTTAAATGTAAACTTTTAGTAAAATTATAAATTCAGGTATATAATTATACAAACTTATAATTTTATTGATTTTATATGATTTCATATGATTATTTCGATTCTATACATTCAAAGACTTGATTAAATTGTAATTTTGATAACTTTGTTCATTTTTCTTGACTTATTTCTCTAAAATGTTGTTATATGTAATAAATAGTTGAAATCGCAAGAAATTAGATGGTGTCATAATAATATTATAAAGTTGTTCTAATTTTGAAACAATCTTAACCATTAATTAGTAAGTTGAGAGAAATTAGGGGAATGAAAATCGAAAAGATCTATTTTTAAGAAGAAGAAATTAAAAACCTTGAATAAAAATGTAAATAAACATTGAGAAATAAATTGACACTATTTTTTCTTTTCCAATTTATTAAAAACTATGTGCTAGTACTCTTTTGTATCTAAGTAATTTAAATATCAATCTGAGAAAAAAGAATCTAAAATTTGTTCTTCTAATGTCCACCGAGAATGTGGAATCTTTTTGGGCACTATGTATCGTACAATATATTGAGCAGGAATATAAATCCGGCCACTGGGCTGATTGGGCAGAGGACAAGCTTATCGACATAGCCTACAGGAACAGGACATGCACGTTCTCGAACATGGAATTCTTGATTGAGTGGATCTTGCATCGAGGACGAGTTTATGTTCTAGGTTTCTCCGATTCATGGTTCACATCCTACGACAAAGCATCTATGGCTGACAGTAACTGCCAGCCAATGGAGAAATTCCAGTATTTATGATGACTTACATTAAGTCCTGCCATGATAGCCTTTAGTTCACTTTTACATACCGATACAGATACAGCCTCTATATAATTCGATACTCGAGCTTTACTGATATACAATTAAGGTTGTAGAGATTTTTTAGGATAATTGTAAATGAAAAATTGAGGTGCCCAATAGATTTCTTAAACTTATATCATATTTGATATGTAAAAATGGTTGGAGATGAAATATGATGAAAATATAATGAAAAAAAGAGTGGAGAGGTAAATCTTTTTTTGGAAATGTTTATTAAGTGAAATGAAATGAAATAAAATATATATATAATAATAATCATAAAAAAATCCTCAATTATTAAATATCTTAGTTAAATTGAAGGTTAAATAAATAATTTTATTAAAAATAATAAATACAAAAAAAAAATAGAAAAGTAATTTTAACTTCTAAATACGCTTTTAAATATATAAAAAGAGAACAAAACCTAGAATCGCGGTTCAATTCCAATTTTTTCTAATGTACCAAATATTACATTAGAGTAATAGAGAGGAAATAGAATGATCATTTTCAAAATACTTCTTATTATCTTAATTATTTGAAAATTGGTCCAAAAATTTTTATTTCTAGTGTCTTTTTTATTCTTTGTTTACTAAGAATGGTTGTTCCCTTTTATAACATGGAATTTTTTTATCGTAGTAATAGACAATTATACCCTCAATTAATGAGAAAAATTAAATTACTTTGGTTATTTTTTAAAAAGATCAAAATAGGGGCATCTTAGTATTTTTATGTCATAACCTAATTTAATATTGTACTAAATAAGGTGAAGTAAATATTGGAACAAGTATACCTTACAATAAAAAATTACACACAGGCAAACATTTGAGTAGAAAGTTTTTAATTTATATATATTAAAAGTCATTTTCAAGACATAATTGTTTTATTTTCTGTTTATTCTATTTTATAAAATAAATAGGCCGTGAAAGAACTCTACACTTCTCCATAAATTTGAAATATATAAAAATAACTTTAGAATATATAAAAACTTTGAAAGCTTTTGCAAATAAGTTAGACATAGGGAAAATTGCCAAGTAATGCTAATTCAACTATCAATAAGAGATCAGATCTATGAATTATTGTAGCCACTTGAATCGCTTAATAGGTTGTGACGTACTAATAATACGATTGATATTCGAAGTCAACTGCCCCTCTTAGACAATTCTGTCGTATAGGAAGTCCAAATGCCAAAATATATTTCTACGGTCCATAAATATTGGTGTTGGATGTTTAATGCTAGGCTAGACTAGGGCGGCTCGGTACGGAATCGACCATGAACCATTGGTTTATAGGTTAAGGTCACGTTAAACCATGATCGGCCTGTGAGCTGGCGGTTCAAGGTCGATTCATGCAACTCATCGATTCACTGGCTTTGAATTAGTTTTTTTTTTTTTGTCTCCTCTCCTTAACCTTTACATTATTTTTTTTTCCTTCTCGCCTTATTAATCCTTTAACCATTTTTTTTTTCTTCAATCCGTCTATAAAATATACATTAAAAATGGAAAAAAAAAATAAAATATAAAGAAAGTCTTTTACAGTATGAATACGTGATGTCTTAATCTGATCAAATAGAATGGAGTAGTTGGAGGGAAAATATCTTTTATAGTATTTTACAATCACCTATAAAATACCTACGTATCCGATAATCGAAATTAGACCACCGTAGTTCGGTTTGGATTTTTAGAAAACCTTTTGTTTGTTGATCAATTTTGCGTTTTCAAAAAAATATCAAAATATATGTGACTATCTAAGTTAAATTTTTTGAATGAAAATAATTTCAGTATGTCATAATTTGAAAAAAAACCTAATGCTATATCTGTACTTTTAGGAAAACCAGACCATTTAGTTTTTTTGAACAATTAGAAGAACATATTTTTCTATGTGATAAAACATTTTCGTAAAAGATGAAAAGAAAACTTACTATGTATCATTTTGAGGTAACTATTTATGTTTATGAATAGGAGTGGAACCCAGGTGAGCTTGGGCTTCCATCTGATCAGTTCCAATCATTGAAGTAATTATTCTCCTCACTTGATGTCCTATATGGTTCTTATCGTCTATAACTCTTTTTGTACTAATCTTCTATATAAGCATTTGCCTCAACACTGATAATAGATAGGAAGGCTCGGCGTTTGTCAATGATTAGGCTTGCTGTACTAAACGCTTGCTGTACTAAACGCTTGCTCAACAGCGATTGTTGAAACAGGAGCAGCGAGTATTTTATGGGTGATGCGAGATAGCAGTGGGTAGTTCCTTCTTTGCCTTTGCCACCACCCTAAAATATTGAAGTTTTTTATGGAGATATTTTTCGAAAACTCGAAATTTATATTGATGTATTGTTGCATCTCAAACGTTGGACCACTAGATCATTGCCTCTTTAATTTTTATACCAATAACTGCTCACTTATAAAAGAGTAATACCACTCCTTGGTGGGTAGAGAAAGAGAGACTGATGACTAGCCACCGTACTGACTTTGATAGCAGTTGAGTATCTCCTTTATGTTGATTGTCCCTATCGACACTTCTTGCTGTATTTTCAAGCTATACATATCTTGAGAATTCGTTAGATCTTGAATGTAACCATAATAAATTTTCAAATACATTAGTAATAATTCCGTTTTACAATGAGGGTCTAGAATAGTTGCTATAAGATAAATATGACAAATTTCTTTATAATAAGTTAACCACTTCAACGTCATGTCGTATATGTATGTGTGTAGGTTTGGGTACTCACGGGCCTGAACTAACATGCCAAGTATATTGACAAGTAATATAACAAATAAGTGAATACTGGACCTGTAAACTTGTGAAAAAGTCTTAGTAACATCATGAAAAACTTTCAAAACTTTAACTAATTGGATACAAATATCCCAATTACTGAAGAAAACATCAACACCCTATATGTTGTACATTACAAAGTCACATGGCAATTCGCTATAAGGAGCTGTGCTGTATAACATTGAACAGCTTGTAAGTTGAGTTGTAGCAATGTTGCACATTCATCTTAAACTTTCGAGATCTCTTCCCTTGCTCAATGCAGAAGTTCCTCTACTTTTTGCGAAGGGATGGCCTATCTATTATTGTCTTAACGACGTTCTTGATTGGAACTATACTGTTGTGTAAAGTAACAATGCCATCCTTAACACACAAGTTAAGAATATAACATGTACAACATATATGGAAAAAAACACTCCCTAATGCTGGTTGACAGTAATTTTGTAAATAAGATATTGATGCAGTATTAGTAGTTGCATTATCAAAACCAATAGAAAAAATTTTCCTTACTAATCCGCATTCATTTAGGATTTCTTTAATAATTTTATAAATGTTTTATGCCATGTGTCAATCGTTAAATACCCTTAAAGTTAATAGTCGTTTAATAAGTTGCCAATTATCATCTACTAGTGAATAGTGATACTCATCTAAGAATTATTATGAAAAGGATCTATCCATATGTCTGTACATATGGATACTTGTGTATCGAGGGAAGCAAACTTACCTGCGAGCTCCCTCTTACTTTTGTGGTAGAACTTCTACATGACTTGAGTTATTGTTCTACGGTTAAGCTGTCGTGAATTAGGATTGAATGTTTCTTGTTCGTATTGACTTTGCTACTCTAATGCACCTACGTTGAATGAGAGGTGCATGTTCACCAAGTACTGTACCAAGTTATATTTTTGCCTCTCTTCATGATACCTCATTAGCATTTATCTGGATGAATCATCACCTTAGGTAATCTATTCTTGTATTCTATCTATTCCCCACCTCTTCAGGATGCTTTGACCTTAAGTGTCTATTAAGAGTACCATATTATTCTCTCATTTTCCACGAATAACTCGCGTTGCAATAGTTGTAGAATACCTTTGAGTTTCCCTTTTTGTCTATACCTTTATAAAAATGAGTAGTAAAAATATTAGACTTACCGGGTTTAGGGGGCTTACTTGAGCTAGATGGTCTCAAACTATTAGGCCCACATTATCTCATATGTTGCTCCTCTGTTTCGAGAATAATTTCAATGTCATCATCCTCATCCTCGAATATGCTTGCAGGATAACTCATCCGTAGGGGTTCAAATCTCACAGGTCATGTAGAGATGCTCATACGAGGAGGTTTGAATCTAACATGACATTCAGGGATACTTATGTGTGGAGGTGGCGTGCCCTGATAACGTCAAAGCCAGGAGATAATGTGCCCCGATTACTTGTATAATAAGGTTCTACATTGAAGCCCAGAGGTAGTGTAAATTCTTCTTCTACATTCTCAACCATATTTGTGTTCTTTACTCATTCAAGTCATACTTATTATCCGGATATGATTGAACGTCCTTAAACTGTAGTGGTATAGACGACGTATTAGATGATTCAACTCCTTTACCTTTACTTTTACCACTAGATAATGAACTGTGTTTTTTACTAGAAAAAGTACAGTACAAAAATCTTTCCGTTGGTGCAAATATTTATGAATGAAAGACAGAAATAATATATAAGAGAAAATATAACAAAAATTATGTAATCGGTATGTGTATATCAACGTTATTTACTTATGCAAATTGTTCTATATAGTGGAGTAGAGAATTGCGTATAGAAATTTGTGGTTAGTAGAAGGAAATATTTCTAATAATATTTTGCAACTAAAAAAAAATATGAAGGTAAAATGGTTGGAGTCGGAGAAATTTAAATAATTTGTAGAATAAGTGTTTTTATTAGGCTTGAAACTACTATTTATAAGAACCAAAGAATATGGGAACGAGTCGTTTGAAATTTGAAATTTAAAATTTTAAGCGGTTCGGCGTTATAAATTTTAAATTTTGAACTTAAAATTTAAAATTTGTGGCTCGTGTGCTAAATTTTAAATTGGTATTTGCAAATTTAAATTTTTCGGTGCATGCACCAAAAATAAATTACACAAACTAACAGACAAAGGATAGGGGTAAGGGTTTAGATGGGGGGGTGGTGGGAGGGGGCGGTCATTTGATCAGCTGAAATTTTTTTTTTTTTTAATAAATGTGGCTGTCCTTGAATCGCCGGTTGAGCAATTCTGTCTAGGGAAACTGCTTAGGCTCTAACAGCTCAGCGGTTCCGTCCGACCATTAATAGGTCGAGTCAGTTCATGGTTTGGAATTGATCCTTGCTCAAATCTATGCTAGGCTTTTGTGTGTGTGTGTGTGTGTGTTTTTTTTTTTTTTGCTAACTACAATTACAACAATTAAGGGGAGGGGAAATCGAGCCTGATCTATCATGTTAGGAGACCAGTGCTTATACTACTTGACTATAAAGGTCTTGGTTAGTTTTCGGTTAGATATTGACAACAATTAGGTTTTTTTTGCATTATAACTTATTCTTTGAGTAAACTCTCAAGTATTAGAAGGTTGCCATGTACTACAAAAAAATTGTAAGCATCAATGTAATTTCGAAAATATTCAAGATGATATTTGTAATTTATCCTAATTTTTTTAGTTTAGCAATATCAACAAAGTTTACGAATACACAATTTGTAATTTATGCAATTGCTAAGCAAACAAGCATTACAATTGGGTTGAAAAAATAAATAAATAAAGATGATGGGTTTGGTTGCATAAATGCATAATATTGGCATTCTTCGGGCAAATTTTGACATATTTGTATGTTTTGCTAATTTTTTTATGGATATAATTAATTAATTATTAGTTAATTTAAAAACAATACCCCTATTTCATTTAGAAAACAATTAGAGTATAAAAAATAGTCAACGAAGATAAGAATCTAAATTCACTGCCAACCAATGCCTTAAAGGCAAATGTACTTTTGTATGAATGATTTGTGGTTCTCTCAAGAAGCCAATAAAAATGGGTCTTTCATGGCATATTTATTAGACCTTATGTATTTTAATGAGAGGTGGACAATTAATAATAATATTTAGATACATGTTAGCAATAAAGAATTCATATTTTTACACATTAACATTTTATTGATTCTTACTTATCACTTATTTAAATACATGACGTGTTAATATCATTTATTCTTTTCTCAGCTCCAAGTGGGTGTTATTTAGTTTTTGGCTTAAGAGTTTGATTGGTCGGTTGAGAGTCTTTCACAGCCACAAAAATTCTATAAGTGGAGATACTGTTAAAAGTCTCTTAACATGATGAAGCATACGCATGAGCATTAATCTGTGTTGCCATCATTTAGGTGCTCTATAGAAGAAGCATATAAGTTGTCGATTATGGTATTCGACATATGTAATAGTTAAGTGCTGAAAGTGTTGGATGGACATCATATTGCATCACTTCATCAAAGTGGTATCATAATAACGTATTAAACTAAGTTAATTCAGTGATTGAATTGTTTGGTTCGAACAAGGTGAAGAACGTTCGATCAAAGTCATAGTGAAGTCGATTCTTAGTACACTTAAGAACTCTTGTTTCCTGTTTAGGACTCCACCGAAACAATTACAATTAAGCAAGTGCCGAGAATGGATGGATAATACGAAAGTCAAGTGTCCGCATAAAATGCTTATTGTTTGCGTAAAGTGCTAGTTAAAGCAAGTATCATTCTTTGTAATAGTACCAAAATTTGCTAAATCATATGTGTCTTCTCATTTAAGTGTATGTTCCTGCAATTCAATGAAAGGGTATATTGTTTAATAGATGTAATTCCGAGGAAACATGAGTCATGATCAAGCGACATTTGGGATTCAGAGTATTGGTTTCTGTTTGATTCCTTCGAATTTCATGTTCAATTGATGGTATTTAATTTATGGCTATAACAGGTTGAATTATCTACGAGTGTCAAAATTTCTTTTAGAAGTATATATATATATATTTTACCAAAATACCTTCTAACAATCCAAATTGACGGGGAAAATACTAGTATTATTAGTAATGTTTACCCTTTACTCAATTGTTTCCTCGTAAAAAATCCTTGAATAACCCTTTAACGAACTTGATGTGTTGACATTCAACTCCTTATTGATGATGCTCAATGCACCTTTAAGTTATTCCTTTTTATTTCTCGTTCTCTAGCCATTAGTAACCAAAATAAGTTTTGTCTTTTTTTAATATCTTGAAGGGTATTTTAATCATTTCCCTTTAATCTTTTTAATTTGTTTAATATATTTTCCATAATTTTCAAAAACAGACGCTCCCTTTGGTTAAGAGACACGTCCCTTGGGCTTTTCCCCTGTACAATTAAAAAGGGGATTAGGGAACCAACTACATATTCTCTCTCTCTCTCTCTCTTAAAAGTGTAAAACTTCTCTCTCTTCTCACTTTCTTAATTCCATGATCTCCTAGTGGTTCCCTGTCGATAGAATCATCTTCAGCCATTAGGTAATTAACTGTTATAAGTTTTGATTTCCTTGTTAGATGGTCGAGAAAAAGCAATCCAACCACAACATAGTTATTCTATAGGGATAATTTTAGAGAATTGGTGAAGAATTAGTAAGTCTTGTTTTTAAGAGTTTTTAAATACTTAATTTATGATCTAACACAATTTTAAGGTAAATGTGATATCAGACAAACACTTTAGGTTGCGTAGTGCAATAATTTAAGGAAACCAAGTTCCTCATGTTCATTGTGAGATATGTTTTTCTTTCCAATCTTACAAGATTTTAAGATGTTAATTGGAGAAAGAAACACGCTACAGTCAAGAGATCTCCCGCCGTGTTATTATTATCTGGCTATAGCAAGATTGAGGTGGAATTCGATATAGGAGAGGGAGTAACTTAATAATCTTGTTGGATTTATTTATTATTACTTCGCGCTACAAGAATTGTTGGATTTTAATTGTTGTGTTGATGATAAACTATAAAAGATGTTTGATTTTATGGATGGAGGAACGTATAGTTGGTGATTTTGGATGATCCTTTATGCAAAGGTTACATCATGTAATACTCAAGAAAAAAAAGAAGAAGGAGTAAATAAATAATAAAAGTCATATTTAAAAAACAAGTAATTAAGTTTTGAGTAAAGGGTATTAAGGTCTTAAGTCATAGTTTAATTAATGGTATTAATAGAATTTCAAAGAGATCTTAACCTCATCTTAACCTAGCTAGTGTACAAATTGACTCATTATGCACAATAGAAAATGACTCTCCTCCTATAAACTCTAGAAACTCTCAAGGTAAGGAGGAATTTATTCTTTTTATTAAAGAGGGGAAATTTTGGAATAATATGATAAGTGATATCGAAGCCCAAGTTAAAGGATTTATAGAATATATAAGCAATAGATCTATAGAGAGGTGAAAGAATCCAGCATCGAATAGAATTTTAGACCAAAGTAGTAGTTTTTTTGTTTAAGTTTTTTTGCTTTATTTAGTGCTTGTGTTACATTAAGTATTTGCTCTACTTTTTATTCAATTAGATTTTCTCTATTTCTTTTCTTATAATTTAGTTGTTTATCTTCTTTCATACTTATTCCTCTTGTAGAATACCACCCAGGAGAATCCCTATACTTAACAACAATGTTGGAATCGAACAAGATGCTCCAATGGAGAGAAACATAGAAGGGCAGCAATAAAGTAGCTAGTTTCCACTAATTGATGCTAGTATGCAAGGTGGTCAAATACCACAAGATGGACAATTGCCTTAAGGAGGTTAAGGTCAGGATGTAGTTAATAGTGTTGAACTACTCCATACTATGAACAACATGTTAGGAGTACCTATAGGGTGACAACAAGAACAATTCACTCTGGACAAGTTTGCTAGACAAATCAATTCCTTCAACCCCAAGAAGGAGGATGTAATTGAAGTGTACCATTAGATAGAAGAAACAGAGAAGGTCTTTATTGCTTTTAGAGTGTTGAAAGAGAGAAACATTAGTTATGTTACCTACATGTTGAGGGGTACAGCAGCTTTATAGTAGATCAGTAAGAGCAGATTGGTTCGGGGACCGTTTAACTAGTAGAGATTCAAAGACTTATTCTATGAGAAGTACTTTCCAAACAGTATAAGGGATGCTACAGAGAATGCATATTATAACTGTCAGCAGGGAAACAAGTCCATCACTAAGTATAAGGCGGAGTTGAACTGCTTGAGCTAGTTCTTGCTAGAAGTTATTCAAGCAGATGACCGATCATGAGCCCATAATTTCTTAAGAGTGTTGGAGGCAAACCTACAATATGAAGTGAGTTCTTTTCAACTAATAGCTTATGTGGACGTTGTGGAGAGAGCCAAATGGTTAAAGTAATGCATGAGAAGAAGAAAAGAGCAAAAGTATGGTTCTTGGTAAGAGACCAAGGCTAAGTGTCACTCATCAAGACTGAGGTAAGAGACCTATGTACCTAGTGTCACCAGTTAGACGTATGGTTAGGCCTTTCTAGCCTAGGCTAACTTATCTACTCTTGCCTTTACCTCTACCTCTACCTCCACCTCTAGCCCCAGTACAAAGGTCTTCATGGTGTATGGGGCTTCATGAGTTGAGCCAATGCAGTTGGCTCGAAGGGGCTTGTTTCTCTTATAGTAAGGTTAGGCATTCAAGTAGAACATGTAATGATAAATCCATCCTGCGAATCTTTTGCAACATTTGCAAGTAAAGAGGCCATAAAGTAGTTGATTGTAAGATAGTAGGAGGATAAGTGAATATAGTTCTGCAGTAGACTCCAATGCAACGCCTAGTGGGGGCATAAGCCAGGGCACCAACTATTAGACCCTAAGGGTAGAGACAGAGAGCTTTAGCCCGAGTGTTTGCCTTTCAACAGCGACAACACTAAGAGTATATCAAATAAGACACCGTAGCAGGTATGCTCCTTATACACTCTGCTAGTGTTTTTGTGTTGTTTAATACGGGTGCCACACATTCATGTGTATTTGATGTATTTATGCGTGCATGTGACTTAAAACCCAAATTGTTTTGTGAACCCTTAAGTATCGACACTCCTTTGGCAGTAGAGGCAATATTAGACCAACTTTATAGAGAAGTGCGCATAGAAGTTCAAGGTTGAGTGTTACTTGTATATTTATGGGTTTAAGATATGACGGATTTTGATGTAATACTTAGTGTAAACTGGTTATCCAAGTATCATGCCATCATAGATTGCCACAATATGGTGATGTATTTCGATCCCCCAAGAGAGGAATAGTTCTTCTTAAAGTTAAAAGTTCAAGGGCTAATATGTATCCCTACATATGAATTATGGGGCAAGGGTAGGTTGGCTGCCGTGATTGTAGAGGCAAGAGGTGATAAGAAAATTGAAGAAGTTCCAATAGTGAATGAGTTTATAGAAGTGTTTTCGGACGACTTACCTGATTTACCACCAGCTAGAGATATTGAGTTCGGTATCGATTTAGTATTAGGTATAAAGCTGATTTCAAAGTCTGCATATAGAATGGCATTAGTGGAATTGGTGGAATTAAAAACTTAGTTAGAAGAATTGCAGTAGAAAGGTTTTATTAAGCATAACATGTCGCCATGGGGAGCACTAATGCTTTTCATTAAGAAAAAGGATGAAAGCATGAGATTGTGTATAGATTATAGAGAGTTGAACAAAGTAACTGTAAAGAACAAGTATTCTCTTCCCAAAATTGATGACTTATTCAACTAGTTGCAAGGAGCTTAGGTATTCTCTAAAATTAATCTTAGATCAGGATACCATCAATTGAATCAAATAAGAGAATACTTAAAAGATAGCATTCAGAACTTGCTATGGTCTATATGAGTTTTTAGTGATGCCGTTTAGCCTCATGAATGCACAAACGGCATTCATGGATCTAATGAATAGGGTCTTCTGAGATTAACTAGATAAGTTTGTAGTTGTCTTTATAGATGGCATCTTAATATATTCTAAGAGTCATGAAGAGCATTTGAGGATTGTGTTGAGCAGGTTGCGAATGGAGAAATTATATGCTAAATTCAAGAAGTGTGACTTTTGGCTTGAGTAAGTATCTTTTCTCGAGCATATTGTAAATAAAGAGGGTATTTCTATTGACCTTAAAAAAGTTAGAGTAGTGGAAGATTGACCAAGTCCTCAAACGGTGACTAAAATTAGAAGCTTTCTTGGGTTGGCAAGTTATTACAGATGATTTGTTGAAGGTTTTTCTAAGATAACGGCATCTCTCACTAGATTGACTTAGAAAGGAGTAAAGTTTGTCTAGGATGATAAGTATGAGGCAAGTTTTGTGAAACTAAAAGAGAAATTGGTGACAACCCTAATATTGGCATTGCCCTAGAGTGGTAAGGAATATGTTATTTATAGTAATGCTTCTAGTCAAGGATTGGGGTGTATTTTAATGCAAGAAGGGAAAGTAATTGCTTATGCATCTCGGTAATTGAAACCATATGAAAAGAATTATCCTACTTACGACTTGGAGTTAGCAGTAGTTGTCTTAGCCTTAAAGCTTTTGGAACATTACTTATATGAGGAAAAGTGTCAAGTGTTTATAGATCATAAAAGTTTGAAGTACATTTTTACACAAAAGGAGTTGAATTTAAGATAAAGGATGTGGTTGGAGTTAATTAAAGACTATGACGTAGATATTCAGTATCACCCAAGTAATGCTAATGTAGTGGCAGATGTTCTTAATAGGAAAAAATAAGGTACCATCGTAGCATTGATCACATCACAAAAACCTTTACTAAAAGACACGTACAGTTAGGGTTGAAAATAGTAATGTGGCAAGTAGGGGCTAGATTAGAAAATTTGCGTATTTAACTAACTCTTGTGGATAGAATAAAAGCTATACAATTTAAGGATGTAGGTATTCAGGAGATAAAGAGAAAAGTAAAATAAGGTAAAGCAATTGAATTTAGCATTGATGTTGAAGGTATCTTGAGGCATGGGAATAGATTGTATGTACCAAACTAAGAAGAGTTGAAGTAAGAAATCTTGTGAGAAGCTCATTACTTTAGGCACTCTATTCATCTTAGGAGTACCAAGATGTATAAGGACTTAAAGAAAGTGGAACAACATAATGCAATAAATTGCATAGTATGTCTCCATGTGTGCTATGTACTAGATGGTAAAGATTGAACATAAGAGATAGACCGGTGGATTGAAACCTTTACCTATATTAGAGTGGAAGTGGGAGCATGTGACCATGAATTTTGTCACGTATCTTCCTAAGACTAAGGAAAAGCATGATACAGTATGGGTAATAGTGGATCAGTTAACGAAAACAACTCACTTTATTCCTATAAGGTTGGATTACAAATTAGAGAGGCTGGCTAAGTTGTATGTGCAAGAGATAGTGAAATTGCATGGGATTCCGGTCACAATAACTTCTAATAGGGATACACGATTTGTAAGGAGGTTTTAGAAAAGTTTGCAAAAGTCTTTCGGTATTAAAGTACAATTTAGTATGGCATTTCATCCTTAGATTGATGGATAGTTCGAGTAAACAGTACAGATATTAGGGGATATGCTACAAGCTTGTGTTTTAGACTTTGGTGATAGTTAGAGCGAGTATCTCCCTTTAGCTAAGTTTGCTTACAATAATAGCTATCAAGCAACTATACAAATGGCTCCATATGAAGCTTTATATGGAAGGAAGTGTAGATTGCCTGTTCATTGGGATGAGGTAAGAGAAATGCAACTTTTGGGGCCAGAGTTGGTGCAAGAGATAGCAAAGAAGGTTATAATTATTAGGGAGAGAATGCAAACAGCATAGAGTCACTACAAATGTTACACAAACAAGCAGCGATGACCTTTGGAATTTCAGGTTAAGGATAAAGTACTATTGTGAGTTTCTCTAGCTAAAGGAATTAGCAGGTTTGGACTAAAAGGGAAGTTAATTCCAAGATATGTGGAACCGTATGTAGTGCAGGAGAGGATTGGCAAGACAGCTTATAGGTTGATTCTACCCCCAAGTTTAGAAGGAGTTCATGATGTCTTCCATGTTTCAATGTTGAGGATGTTTGTGGAAAAATCTTAAGCAAGAGTTAAAATAGCTACTTGTATAGATTGTTGGGTTGGAGTTATTGGAGTTACAACCTAATTTAACATCAAAGAAATGACTTGTAAAGATTATGGATACTAAGAATCAAGTTGTAAGAAGAAGGACAATCCTTTATGTCAAGGTACAATAATCAAACAAGCCTAAACGAGAAGCCACATGGGAGTTAGAGGAAGAGATAAGAAAGAAGTATCCCAAACTGTTCTATTAGGCTTCGGCCTTGAACTGTTCATCCTCAGGTTAAAACAAGTCAGCATCTTCTTCCAAAGGGTCGGCGTTGGCTTTGGATAGGTCGGCTTAGTCTTGGACGTAGTCGGAGGCTGATTCCCATCAGGTTGGAATTGCCTGAGGACTATGGGGTTTCTGACGCTTTCAACATTGTCGATCTCAATCCATATCACCTTGATAGAGAATTGGGTAAACACCATTTAGATTTGATCCCAAATCTAAAACAACCCAGAGGGAATGATAGGAATCAGGCTATCGAACCTTCAACCCATAGCCGAGCTTGAGGATTAAAGGGGCTAGCATGATGAATCCTTCTGTTCCAACCAACCCCTGCTAAGGTCAAGTACTCCTTTGTTGAAGCCGAGTATTCCTTTGTTGAGTTACCTTTAATGCCGTATCGTATAGCTGCTCATTTTTCTATGGTATGCCGAGTTAATAATTACTCTTTAACGTTGAGCTAACTAATTACTTAGTATCTTCCTTGCCGAGAAGATGGGAGAGAGAGTCCAGATTGACTAAGCCATCCCTACTCAAACAAGCCCATCTATCCGTATTTTTTGTCCGCATATCCTAACAACTTCGCCAATACAATATCACCACGTATACAGTATCATATGTAAAATCTGTAGCACCAATGATTGTTTTCCTTGTATATTCATTTTTACCATTTTGTATCATGTACATTGCTTCTTTAGGAAATGTCATTTTTGTCTTTTCCCTTTTAGGCAAGTTGCCTTAACTTAAGGGCATAAATACCTTTATACTTATAGCTATAATAAATTAGATTATCTTCAATATACTTTTGAGTACTTTCTTTTTTGCATAAATACTGTTGTTTAGTCTCGGCATCACTCTTATCTTTTCCCTTAAGTAAAGTTAGGTGGTGAGTAACTTCATTGGACCAATTCGTATATCATATCGAATTGTGTCGTGAGTCCTTGAAAGTTCCATTGGTGCATCATATCCTCTGGAGTTGCTTATGGGTTTTTCCTTACTGTTTCATTTGTCATTTTTGCCCCGTTTCATACCTTTCCCCATTAACTCTTTTCAAGCTTTCTGCAAACTTAGACCCATCCAATAATCGACCTTGTCTGTTTTTGTTCATGGTTCGCAACAAGAACCTTTCCATGAATTTTAACCACTTGGCCTGCCTCTTGGAGAGTTTGTTTTGACTCCCAAGATACTTCAATGATTCACGATCAATGTAAATAACAAACTCTCATGGCAACAGGTAGTATTGCCAAATAGTGAAGGCTCAGAAAAGGGAGTACAACTCCTTCTCATACACGGAATAGTTTAGGGTGGGGCCACTAAATTTTTCACTATGGAAGGCGACGGGTTATCACTCCTGCATCAGGATAGTGTCAATTCCCACTCTCGATGCATCCCATTCCAATTCAAAGGGCTTGTCAAAATCTGGTAGTAATAGGACAAGTGCCAAGGTAAGCTTCTCCTTAGTCTCCCTAAAGCTTCACTCAGCTTGGTCGTTCCACCTGAACCCTTCATTTTTCTTTGTCATCTCAATCAATGGGGTGGCTATTGTGCTGAAGTCCTTAATAAATCACCTATAGAAAGAAGCTAAGCCATGGAAACTTCGAACTTCATTGACATTCTTCGACGTTGGCCATTCTAAAACAACTCGGATCTTCTCCTCATCTACTCAAATTCCTTCCCTTAACACTACAAACCCTTGGAAAACCACCTCATTCTGGCAGAATGTACACTTCTTCATATTCCTAAACAATTTCTTAGCTTATAGAATGCCAAATACTTCGCAAAGATGTTGAACATGATTGTTCAGGTCGAAACTATATGCCAGTATATCATTGAAGTATACAACCACGTATCTTCCAAGAAGAGGGTGCAACACATGGTTCATTAACCTTATGAATGTGCTCGGCGCATTAGTAAGTCTGAATGGCATAACTAACCATTCAAAGAATCCGTGCCTAGTCTTAAAGGCAGTCTTTCATTCATTGCCTAGCCTTATGTGAATTTGGTGGTAGCTACTCCACATATCAACCTTTGAAAACATCTTTGCACCATGAAGCACATCTAACATGTTATTAAGCATCTGTATCTGGTATCTGTACTTGACAGTAATTCAATTAATCGCTTAGTTATCGATGCACATACACTATGAACCATCCTTCTTCGGAACGAGCAGAGTTGGTACAATACAAGGGTTCATACTCTCCTTTACATATCCTCGGTCAATGAGTTCGTCCACCTATTTTCTCAGCTTGGCAGCTTGCTCAAGGTTCATCTTATATGTAGGTCGATTAGATAGAGCGACACCCAGCTGTAGATCAATAGAGTACTCTACACCTCGGACTGGTGGTAGTCTTCTACGCAATTCTTTTGGAAACAGGTTGGAAAACTCATTTAGCAAGCGTTAGATTTCTTCCGAGACTTCCTGCAATTCCCTCATCTCCATCATTCGTCTAACTAACAAGAACATCAGTTCATCAGTCTTCTTAGTAGATCGGAGCTTTCTACGGCTCATCACAAGGGCTTTTTTCTTGCTAGCTTAGGTGAGCTGATTATGGGTTTTATTTATTGTCACGCCTCGAAGCAGTAGAGTCATAATAGCCCCGCCATGTAAACCATTCTAAGATAGAAGTTGGCCTTACAACTGCTATCCTAAACCTGATCTACATAAGGCATCCACGACTAACCCGCTTTGAAGTAAATAGTTTGTAATTTAAATAAATCATTTACTTAAGAAAGTGAGAATATATATATATATACACTAAACTTTAGTTATTACAATTAACGTTTACAATATTTCTCTATAATATATTTCTTAGCCATTACATTATTTAGAAATGAAAAATTCTAAAATAAAAGCTTAGACCTTAAAAATATATGTTTATTCTTCAAATGTTTTTCCTCACTCCCCAAGATCCAGCAGTTGCTAGCTTCAGAGTAGTTGTATGCCGCTTCTTAGCCAGCACCTATACGACGTCTATAGGGATATGACTAACCATGGCTCAATAAGTTAGGATGGAGGACTTAAAACTATACCACAACCATAAACACAAATAATGTTATCAATCAAATCATTTGGTGCAATGTATGTTTAAGCAAATGCCATCGTACGACGTTAACCAGCACGTTATGAGATTAGAGAAATTTCGCTTGCTCTAATCCGGATTGAGGAGTTACCATTAATGTAACAGCTTACGACCAAACCCAAGCTTGTACAATGGAGACACCACTCCTCCTACGACTACCTTCGAACCATTGACTTCACCCTTACTGTGACCTCCTATCCTATCACTTAGTTTAATTAAGGACGAAGAAGGGACCTTTATGCAATCCTGCGCTATCCCTTTCGAAAGGGTTAGTATTTGGCGGGAGAATCCTAGGTTTTCCCTAATAGGTTGCTATGCAGGTCCAATTATGATTATAAGTTGTATATTTGATTGGGTCCAGTTTAGGGTGATCAATCATTTCATACAAATCATATAATACAAGCCAAAACAACAAACGGAATCACAACATCACTTATAATTAAGCACATGCACACCACCAACTATCTAACAAGCACAACCAAATATAATCTCAAGCCTCCAAAATACAACAATGTATTAATTCCTAACTTACCTCGACTCCTAGCTCACTCACTCGAGGTTTGACTCGCTCAGGCCATTGCCGATCATCCCTATAACACAAATGCAGTTTTAGTTTTTCATATAACTATTATAGATTCGTTTTATCTTATAACGCTTATTGTTATGTTTTGTTTAGGGTTTAATATATCTAATTATCTAGGTTTTAAGTCTTTTACAATTATTCTAGGTTTGGGTTCGATTTCCGTATCGATTTTTAAATTAGGTTTTGGTTCTAGTTCAATTTCTAAATATTGTTTTATACCTAAACCCTAGAAATTCATTTCAACTCATAATGTGAAATTAATCACATTACTTCTAGATATCCTAAATACCATCACTACCCCTAGTTAGTATTATATTCCACCCGGTACACTTAAATCCTTATTAGTGTACCGAATTTACTCTTGATGTGAGAAATTTTTACATTTTTTATATAATTATATAAATTTAAGTTTTCCATTAGTTTTATTATATATCCCAATTATTTATTTAATATCAATTTTTATCCTAATATTTTCTATTTATTATATTTTCAATAATTACATATTATGTATTATCATCTATTATATATATAATACACATCTAATATTTTTATCACTCTAATTACCATCTCCCAACATCAATTATCATTTCAAAGTAACTAAATTCATCCTAAATCAAATTTTACACTTAATTACCCTAATTTACAAAATTAACTTAAAATTTATTATTTTTTCCTATTACTCATTTACTACATAATTAACCTAATAATTACATCTAACACCCTAAATGCTACAAGTATCATACTTCATCGGATTTCAACATCCTAAAACATATAATTATTCACTAAATCAGTAATTAACCATTTAATTACTTAATTAACCATTTAACCCTAAATTACCCATTTTATGCCTCATTTTAAGGCCTAAAAATTATCTAAAATTTTCAAAAATTAATTTTTGAAAACGGGCTTCATAGCATTGTTCTATATCATCTAAGTAGTCTATACAAAAATTTTGGATTTAAAACTACATTCCTAAAGTCATTTATTTCTAAATCGAAATATACTCGATTTTGCATGATTTCTTAAGGACTATATATTACGGGACATATTTTCATCAAAATAATATTTTTCCTAAAAACGACACACAAAAATATTTCAGAATAACAAAATTCATAATTCTTTAAGAATAGTTACTATTTTTTTACAAAATTATACAAAATCGGGTTAAAAATCAAACTCATCGGTTTGGGTGGCTCCGGCTACCGTGGCCCTATCGGCCGGTCTAGGCGCTGCCACCACCACCCCACCACCATGTGATGGTGGTTGTGATGGTGGTGGTGGTGATGGTGGTGGTGGCCGTCCACTCTTAGTTGCTCGTTTGGTATTGGTTCCCCTTTTATGGCCCTAATTGTACAATTTTTTTTTTTCTAACCCTAATTTTTCTCTTAATTTCGTCTCTCTCTATTTTTCTCACTCTCCAAACTGATCAAATGAGCTTGTGAATTTTTCTTACTATTTATAGAGTTTTAGGGAAATTATTGTACATTAATTTGATTGGACAACTACCTTATCTTCTTCTAATTTGCCTTTTATGTTGTTCTAATTTAATTGGTTAATTGGTTTTCTTATTTTCCCTAGCTACCACGATCTATATTTAGATCATTCCTTATTTTTCAGATTTTTCTTTAATTAATTATAAATTTTCTTTAATTATTTAATAAGTTTTTTTCCAATTTAAGTAATTTCGTGTATTTTTATCTACACGTAAATACATGTGGAATACATGTGGGGTACATGTGAACATTCCTAATTATTATTTAAGTTATTCTATGATTTTTAGTATACATATAATATATCTCTAGTAATTTATTAGTTATTAGATTACACTTTTCGCCTTTTTGATAATTAATAATTATTATACTTAAAATTTGAAAATTTTATAGTCTCCTATTTTATTACTTATTTTCTTAAATTCAAGTTTACGAGGTTATTTTTATTGATATTTCTAGCTTTACTTTATAATTTAGGCTCAATTGGATTTTTTAATCGATCGAAACCTCAAGTGGTTAGTTGTGGGGCTTACATTTACTTGGGATGAGATTAGGAGTTGCAACACTATCCTCCTTCCATTCTTAACAAAGGCATAGGTGTTTTTATACCCGTCGTGTGTAACGCGTCAATCGAACAACTAAGGTCGTCCAAGCAATAAGTGTAAAGCTCCCATAGGGATGACATCGCACACCACTTCATCTTGGTATATATTTCCAACACTAAACCGTACGATCACTTGTTCAGTTACATATAAAGCACCCTTATCATGAAGCCAATGCAGCTTGTATGGTTGGGGATACTTTGAGGTCAAGAGACCTAATCTCTGCACAAGGGATTGTGTAACAACATTTATATAACTTTCTCCATCCACTATGATCGTGCACAATTGGCCTTTGATGGTACACTTGGTATGGAATAAATTTTCCCTGTGGGCCTCATCAGAGCTCAGCAAAGAACTCGGTACTCTCCTTAGGACAAGGGTTATCACTTCTCCCTAATCGATATATACACAGGTTTCCTCTTCCTCTTCAACCTCGAGTTTTCCAGCATCTTTCTCAGGCTCACTCTCATCGGTGCTATCCATTACATTTCCTCGAAGCACCATGATACGTTGATTTGGGCATTAAGTGACCATATGTCCAAAGCCCAAGCATTTATAGCACCTTACCTCACTGGTCTTCCGTTCGGAGGTCTGCCCTTTTTCATACATCTTTTAGGTCGGCTTACCCTTAGTTCGACCTAAATGACCGGCTCGACCTTGCTAGTTTCCTTAACTGTCTTCAGATCGATCGTTCCTCTCCTCAGCCCTATGTAGCCTTCTCGGCTCAGCTTGTATAAGTTAGCATTGTATTGGGACTCGCGAAAGTGTTGGCCTAAGTCTGCTTAGAACACTTCTCCTCTGCCTTTCGACCATTTACACTATCTTGATGGCCTCTTCTAAAGCATTAAACTCTGTACTTCTATAACATTGCAAATCTCATACTTGAGCCCAAAAATGAACCTCGACACAGTATAAGCCTCTACCTCTTCTACATCGGCTAGAATTATTAACATCTGAAACTATCGTACGTAGTCATCAACAGATCGGCTTCCTTAGCAAAGCTCCTACAACTTTGTGAATGTATCTTGTAGGTAAGTCTCGGGCACAAATTTGCCTCTTAATAACCTTCTCATCTCATCCTAAGTCCTAACACCTTATCTTCCATCTCTTGCTCTAGCGGCATTCAGATTCTTCTACTACATAATGGCATACCTAGTAAACTCCAATGTGGTAAGTTAGACTTTGACCGTATCCTCATACCCATAATATTCGAATATCTTCTTAACATTCTCTTCCCACTTTAAGTATTCATCTGCATCTCTACTTCTACCAAAGGGCTAGATTTCCACCTTAACATTATCTAGCCCTCGAGGAACTCAGCATCCTCATCCCTGTGTTTGGTAATAATTAACTTCCTCTTCTTCTTCACCAAACCTTTCAACATTTACCTCCTCATCTTTTTTCTCAATCTTCTCTAACTCAAATCTTCGTCTAGTAGCTTGACCCACTACTCCTCCAGCTCGCTGTAATCGAACTAGGAGATTGGTTCGGTTACTTAGCCATGGGGTCTCTCATGTGCATTCTCTTGTGGGTTAGGCAATTGTACACCTTAGGGTTATTGCCTGTTCACTTGCATTGCTATGATTAGACTCTCAATAAGGTTTCTGAGTCTGTCAAGTCTATCGTCCACAAACCTTGGTGTTTCTCCCATTACAACCACAACTAGGTTAGGCGTCACTACTCTAGTCACTAACAACACCCTGAATGCTCGAATCTGACATAGTGTAATACTTTTTAGAACAAATTAACAATTTATTAACAACCTTGTCGAGTCTGATTTTTCGTTTTCTATTTATTTAAAATTGATTTCTCATTTCTTGATTAATACTAAACCCTAACTCATTTAATATTAATCTTCGACTAAAGAAATTAAGAAATTCCGGTTTTTTATTAAAAATAATTTTTGGAGTCGCCACCCTACCGAAGTCGGGAAAAGAAAAAGAAACCGTAATCAATTGGGTGGATTGATTACGATTTAGCTACCGGTCTTTGATTTTAATTTTAACAAAGAACCAGAGGGTTCCGAATTTGGGAGCTAACCTATTAAACCCTAACAGGTACCACTATTTATTTGTCGAAATTAGGATTATTTTTTTAATTATAATATTTAAAATAAAAATAAATAAATAAATAAAATCAAAAGAGAGAAAAAAAGAGAACCTAAGTTTCTACATATTTTATTGTCGCCCCAAAGGTGCCTACGTACCTGCTAGCTAGGATCAAACGATCGTAGTTTTTTCAAAAAAAAAAAATTTTAGTAGGTTGGTTCTTTTTATAAAAAACGATTGGTTGAATTTACGTTTTTATTAACCATTTTATTTTTATTAAGAAAAATCCTTAGAAGCCTAATTTTTATTTCTAATTATAAAAAAAAAAATTAAAACCTAATTTTTGAAAAGGGCCAAATTAAAATTTTTATTTAAAAATAACTAAGTGATAATTTTTTTATTTTCAAGAAAAACCTTAAAGATTTTATGAAATATGCAATGTTTTACATGATGAAACTTTTATATAGAAAAGATGCTTAAAACATTAAAAAAGAAAGAAAGAAAAAAAAAATTCCTAATCATAAAAAAGATGCCTTAATCATAAAAAAGATATCTAAACTATAGAAAAGATATCTAAATTATGAAAAAGATGTTTAATAAAAAAAATCTAAATGATTAAAAAGACATCTAAATCATAGAAAAGAAACTAAAATAATGGAAAAGATATAAATTATAGAACAGAAGCCTAAATTATGGAAAAATGTCTAAACATAGAAAAGATGTCTAACCATGGAAAAAAATACCTAAACCATAGAAAAGAATTTTACACTATGAAAAAGATGTTTAAACCATAGAAAAAAAAAACTAAATTATAGAAAAGATGTTCAAACCATGGAAAAGATGTCTAAATCATAAAAAAAAAACCTAAACTATGGAAAAGACATCTAAACTATGGAAAAGATGTTTCGCCGTAAAAAAGAAGTCAATTAAAGATTTTTTTATTTTATGAACATTAAAATGATTTTCTTTTGCCTAGAAAACCCTAACATGCCTAATGCAATTTTTATAAATTAATATAATATGCAAAGAACAAGATTTTGTAAAATATGAAATTTTATAAAAATATTATTTTGAAAATATGAAATCTAAAAGAATAATAAAAAAAAAACTAAAATTTAACTTAACACATGTTCACTAGACACAAATATTTTAACTAATTACTAGCAATTAAGGGCATGATAAAAATAAATAAAAAAAATTAGTACAAGTTTTAAAAATAACTGTACAAATACTAAGTGAGATAAAAATAAATAAATAAAATAACTTATAGACAATAATTAAAAACCACTATTACGTACCTGCAAGGTAAAGCATGCAAAGCTGATAAATTGGATCTCCAGTCCTATCGTGCGCATAACTATAGAATTGGTCTAAGGAGTGGGTTCGAACGTGTTTTTAACAAATGTCTAATTGTTTTTTTTTTTTTAGCAAAAAGGGTCCTAATTCTTAAATGTTATTGTTTTATAAAAAATTTGTTCTAACAATCTTATTTTTTAAAAAGGGTCTTTTATTAATTTTTATTTAAAGAAAAACAAACTTCTATATGATAAATCCTTAAATAAAACCAAATTTTAAAATATAACTAATCCTAACAATCCCTAAACTAATGTATACAATTATCTATCAAAATAAATTAATTCTATATAATAAACTTGTACAAGAACTAATACTAAACTCCTAAACTAACACACACACACACATACACACACACACACACACATATATATATATATATATATTATATCACTAATAGATAATGTAATAAGGCATATAATAAAAATAAATTAAAAAAAAAAACAATTTTCTAAGGTCTATATATCTCTATATTATCATAATATACCTAATCTATATTAAAGCTAATGCTAAAAGAAATATCTCAAACTAAGAAATACACATATATACATATATATATAGCATAACATGTTAAACCATGAAAATCCTAAAAGCAATAATATAGTATGATAATAATAAATTAGAAATAGTAATAATACAGAAAAAACTTAGATAGAAACTGAACCTGATGATGCCCAGCTACGGCATACGTATACTGTCGTCTAAAGTAGCGTTGGATCGATCGGATGTTTACAGCAGTGATGGATTTACGGTTGTGGTGGCTTGCGTGAAGCATATGGCTGGACGTTGGAACTCGGTTTGGCTTGCTGCTGCAGACGTTGGTATGGCAGGTTAATCTGAAAGTTACGACAATGTTGCTGGCTGGGCTTGCTGTTTGGTAATACGATGAAGCTGTGTGCAGGAGCTAGGACGCAGTAGACGTGAGGCTGAAGGGCGTATGTGGCAAGGAACGTGGTGACGTGTCGAATGCAAGGAGGAGAATGAGCGTGGGGGGCTGCCACGTTCAGTTGCTATGGTTGTTGCAGCTGCTGTTAATGGTTGGGTTGTTATGGGGTCGGAGAAAAGGGTCGAAGATTTGCAGCAGAATCTGGTGCTGGATCACATCTGCTTGCTCTGTTGCTATGGTTATTGATAACGTTGACGATGAATAGTGGATGGATGAGGGATGAAAACCGTGTGTGCTTAATGACTGATTTGATTATATTATGCAGCATGTATTTCACCATGTGCTGCTGTGCGTAAGGCTCGTACGTTGTCAACAGTTTATATTCGTGTACTGTTTAGCCAGAAGAATAATTTTGTTGTGTTGTTCGTGTGCAGTAATGTTGTCATCGATTGCTTACCGCCAAACGGAGTTATATTGTTGTCTTTTTAAATCTAAACCATATCGTATCAATTGTATCTAATTAAACTAGATCCAAATTAATTCAAATCTGACTCAATAAAATCAAATTAGATTAAAATGTTTTTAATTAAATATGAATCCCGTTTATTTCTCTCGCTCTTGTAAAATATATAAAAAAAAAACAAAAGACATAGATACCTAACGAGCCTCGAACCCCTAACTTCACATTAAATCTAATCCAAATTCCGATTCTTATCCATTAAGTCGTTGGCCTATATATTGACATTCATTACCATTAAATTATATTTAAACTATTCAATTCCCTAAAATAAAATTTTTAACTAAACTAAAACTAAAACTAAAACTAATTATTCCTAATATAAATTACTTCCTAAAAATCTATGAAATCTTCATATTTTTCCTTTTCTTATTTTTTTGGTATTTTCATTATTTGTTAATTTTTATTATCTTTTTATGTTTTATTAATTTTTTAATTAGGTTTGTAAAAATAAAAATTAAGATTATGGAAGGACAAAAATTAGGTGTCTACAAACCTTAATACTCAATAGTCACTAAACAAAATAGAAACAAACTTGCACTATTTTCATGATGAAAAACAGAGTAACAATAAAACCACACTTGCTATCACACTAACACATTGTAGTAGCTACGAAAGAAACACAGTAGTCACAAACAGTAAGGCGAACAAAAACTTCACTAAAACTTTACTAAAACTTCATATACTCCCTTGCGGAACTGTGCTCTGATACCAACGAAGTTGATGCGTCTTCAGGGTCAAACATACGGAGAGGTACCATAATGAAGTGAACCGAAAAGAAACAAGAAAAAGCTAGCAAAGTCTGGACAACTACCAAATGGATATGATACACCACCTGATCCTACTCAATCAATAATCCAACCGATATGACACATCGGTCCAAATTGAAGGGTCACTTAGCACTACTCCTTGCTAAAGGGAATAGATAAGAGTTTAATGATAATAAGAACATTAGGGTTGCTTAAAGTAAATAATTCTGTATTGAAAGTTGGATATGATTTTGTGTACAAGGAAAGTAGGGGGTTTATATACTTACCTACTAAGATTATTTTACACGTATGAAAAGGTAAAAGGGTATTTTACAATCACATTACAGGAATCATACTAAAAAGGGGTAAAAATAACAAAGAATATTCAGTACGAAAGAGAAAGAATCATTCTAGAACGTTGTGTTAGAAGACACGTATCGCTTGATGGTTGGACGTTAGGAGTATGATACAACATAAGTAGAAACAGAAAGTACTAGTAGTAAGGGGTTGACCTAATCTAGATCAAGTCGGGAGCTAATCAGTTTGGTTAGGAAGTCAGCTAAATTGGAGTCAGGCACCAATGGTCGGTTGGAGAGCTTGGCTCGGCTAATCTTTCTCGGGTTACCTTCTAGATCAAGACTTCGCAGTTGAATAGGAGCATGTTGAACACACGTGAGGATCTAAGAGATAGGTCAATAGGAGGTCGGATTGGAAAAAGAGTCCTCGTCTCGGCTATGGCTTAGAGCTAGTATTTTCCGTGCAAGCTCGACTTCTTATGATAAGTCCTCTAGCTCATCTTCTTATGATCAGTCTAGGGGGTTGATTCCCATTGCTATCAATGAGTATGATATATGGTTATACGATATAATGACCAAATATAAAGTACTTGAATTTAGGCTATAAAAGAGTGCAACTATGAGTGATCCTACTTTTTCAACTACAATCTCGTGTACTCTTTTATGGCAAATGAGGAACATAATTGATGAAAGAAGCTAATGCATCGAAAAATATACATGATTATTGCGCCTATCTTTAGCCATAATCTAAATTCAAATCACTAAAGGAATAATGAAGTCATATGTTGATGTTCAAGAGGAAAAGTAAACTTTAGCCCCAATATAATACCAAGTTGTATAAATGTACTTGACTACCATGCCGTTTTCTCTATATGTTTTCTAGGGATGGTATTGAAATCACTACCTTAATTTTAAGTATGTTTTTTCAATTTGACATCTTAAGCATGAAGTTGCTTGATATATATCCATACAAATGTTTGCTTGCCAAATTAATTATGTCACTTGTATTCTTTAACTAATGATTGTTTGTCATGCCATTCTTTAAAAATGATTAAATAGTCAATTTGATAAGGAATAATTGAATTGAGTATGTGATACGCTTTGGAGTTATAACACATGGAGGGTAACGGAAACAAAGCTTAAACAAAACAAGGACAACAAGGGCTTAGTAAATCCATGAGCTATTCACCGCATTTGATTTACTAGTAAATCCTCGGCGGCCTAACACTCACTTGATATGTTACATAAGTAAATGTGAGGGGCATTCACCACTAACTCTTACTTTCTTGCTAAAAGAGTTAGACGAGAGTTAAGCATTTCAACAAAGATTTCCCTTAAGAAGAATATGGGTATATTCAATAATGAGATTATGGTCTACATCATTTACAACTGTGGCTTATAAACCTAGCCACTAGGATTTACAATGGAAGGGAAATGATAAAAGCAGCAAAAATATGCAAAGAGAAAAAGGAAAACCTAAGTTGCATTCTCAAAAGGGTGAATCCAAGAAAAGGAAAAAGTAAGGCATTCTCGGAATCTACAAAGTAGGACATGTGTCAAATCTATTTAAGGCACTCTGACAACAGTACAAAAGTGAATATCCTGTTTGTCTCTAGGCAAAAATGATGCCTTGCATGTCAAACAAGTTGACAACCCACGTGGACAACTTAGAAAGGATGAAGACAGTAGGGGAGTTAGCTTTCCTAACCTCCATCAGGTTGGCTTGGGAGGTCAAGTTGCTAGGATGATGGTTGGAAAGGGCTTAGCAAGGTCATAATCAAGTCATGAGCCATCCTTACTTGGATGGTTGTCCGATACTTAGCATGGATGAAATGACATAAGCCTTGGACTTGATAGTTAATCTCATCCCATGTTAGCTCTTAGGTGAGGACATGTAAGGTGAGACCTTGTAATCTTCTAACTTGGCTCATAGATCTAGGAACTTAATTCCTTTTAATGTGAAATTTAGTAGCTTTAAACTACATGTGTCAAATTTTAAAAGTAAAAGGTTAATTAGATATGACATTTTGCAACTTTAAATTCATGTATGAAATTGAAAAGTATATAAAGCTTAGTTAGTCATTTTGAAATTATCACTTTCCATTTTAGCATAACTTAGTGAATATGAGCGATGTTCATGTCTTATGCTAAAAGTATAATTAAGTTGAGTTGAACCAATACAATATTGAGTAAGCTCAAGCTTGTCTTATAAACTTAAAAATCGAGCTCAGTTTGAGTTAAATCGAGTTTTAAATTTTGAGCTTGAGCTTGACTCAAAGATATATTTAACAAGTTTGACATTCACTTAGTTTGCTCGACTAAGCTCGACCTCTTTACAAAATTTCTCTAAATAACCTTAAACTCTCTTGTATTTAAAACAATTAAAGATTATATCAAGCTAGATTAGACTCGCGACGAGCTTGATGAGCTTAACATTATAAAACTTGAGTTCAACTCAATTTACCACTCAAATAGCTTAAGCTAAGCTCTACTACTATAGAATCGAATTTTTGTAAAATCTAAGCTGAACTTGTGTAATTTATAAATTGGTTTGGTTCATTTATACCCTTATCTCATGCTACCTCATAGAAAGAAAAACCCTCATATTCCATAGTTTTTGTATCTTTCTATGCTAATATAGAAAAGAAAACAAAATTAGATATCAAAAAAACATTTTGATTTTTATTGTATTTTTAGTGATTTAAGTTAAAACAACGTAAAATGCTAATGTTTATGTCAATCTCATCATGGTGACAATTAACTAGTATTGTCAGGACTGTTTATATGCACATCACAAACACATTTTACAAAAGATATAACAAATAATAAAAGAAAGTAAGATTTACATAATTGATATGAAGTGAAACCCAAAAGAGCATGGGGTTATGGATACATTTCCTCTGTCAAGTTTTTAAAGTTTTTTACTCTTGAATATACTACTCAGTACACGATTTACTCACTTCTTTGTCTATTTATGTTATAAAATCCGATGCTCGTGCAAAATTAATACAGAAACTCAACAAATCTTCATCTTAAATTTTTACAGCTTAGTGAACCTACTCATGATCTACTTGCAATGTAGTTTAATAAGATGAACAATAATTCCCGAGGCATCATGGTCTTGCTTTCCAATATTGTTGATGGGCTCATTTAAAATCATACTTACCGGAAAATCAATCAAACGACTAGAAGAACTCAATTAGGATTTCGGACTTGTAATAAATCAAGCACCGTCCCAGTCTGCCATCACATGTCAACCGGCCTTCCTACTAGGTAACGTTGTCGTCATGCACGATCGACTGGACTCTCTATCCAGCTGATTGGCTCATACTTGTACTCACCTCCAATCAATTATACTCGACGTGAACCGTTGGATCTTAACCATATGAGCGACACTTGAATGGTCGTAAAACTTTTCGTCAGTGATCTTGAATGATGTTTACTTTATACAAAATAAATTGTAAATATATATCGGTACTAATATTGATTTTTTAATGGATAAATGGAGTTTTGATTATCCTCTTACTCAAAGTTATAATATGTACAGTAGTTGGCCCTAAAAAACATAAATAAATAAATAAAAGAAAAACTATTATTGTATTCCGTTTATTAAATTGTTATTGTATGACTCTTTTTTTTTTTTTAATGACTACCATATAAGGAATTGTGATTTCATTCTTAAGAGCAAAAGAATAGCTATCCTTTAATACTTCTCAACATGTTTCTACGCTGTGCTCCCAACAACCAAACCATGGACATGCAATAATCTATTAGTATTTTTAGATATAATATTTATCCATTACTAAATTTATTTTTAAGTGCAATAATATAAAGTAATAATTATTATTTTTCCATTCTATTCCTTTAAGTATTGTTGTTCTGTTACTAGGGTTTACCGAGGAGCTTTTCAATCGTACAATTAACTTGAATTTTTCGGTTGTGAATAACATTGGACGGCGAGCCAACTGTGCGTCATAAGCGTATACGGCATGAAAATGCAGATGCAGTACACGTTGAAATTATTGCTTGCTCACATTTTTAATATTGCCAAGATTGTGGGCACATTCAAGATACAATAATGCACAACTAGTCAACTTCGTAATATATGTCTGGAGAATGGGCCACCCTTTCCTTGGGGGCTATCGAGAGGAATCGCTGCGAAATGATACTAGGGTCTGGACATGGACTAATCACAGTAATAGGGTTAAATGCTGGACGCTGATCTTTTTCGAATCTTGGTGAAGAACAAGGCTAGGAAGATGTCCGGTGAATATGGAAGGTCTTGTGAGGTCGCATAAAAGAATGAGAGAGAGGAAAATTGATTCGTATCCTTGGCTGAGAAACATTAATGATAAGTTGATTGCGACTGAAAAAGCATCTTTCAGCAAGTGTCTTCTTGATATCAGCTAAATTTTAAGGTGGATTCAAAATTCTGTGTCTTAAATTTTACGGTGTGCTGCTTTTCTCTTGAAAACATTTTTATTGATTTTTCAATCGTCTATAGGTTCTTCTGTTAGAGGAGTGAGTGAAGTCTGAAGTTGTCTAGTGTAACCAATCCGAAATATAGTTCAATCAAGGTTCGTAAAAGTAAAGAGATAGTAAGATAACTAGAGCATATGAGAGTATGCGAGTATGTTGTTGATGGATTGCCCTTAGTTATATTGGAGGTGTGGAGATAAATGAGGATATTCACATAAGGATAAATCTTTTTAGCAAAAAAAAAAATTTGTTGGACTGAATTAGGAAAGTGGATTTTTGGATATGACTAGATTGCGAGAAATGGTTTAATTAGTTGGCTTTCTTTTCCTAGCATCAATCTTCCATTACTACCAAGCTCTTGCCTTCAGACGGATTCTTAAACTGATTGCCTATCTACTAAGAGAGGGTAATCCTCGAAAGTGGATGACCTAAGAGAAGGTGGATGGATCTAAGTTGGAATGAGGCCGATCACCTTGGTGTTGTTTGGTCACAAGTCCCTTGAGACTCAAACAAGATAATCATAGGTTGGAACATATCGATCCATGATCCAAACAGGTTGGTCAAGTCTGAGCAAGCCATATCTAAAATCTCTTATTAACAGTTATACTAATATATATATATATAATGTTCCTAATCTTTTAGAGATCATGGTAAGAGACACGAATTGTAATCAATGGTAGTATTGCTATCAATCATTATAAAAAATGTTAATGAGTAATGAGGAAAATGTAATTTCCATTAATAATTTTCTTGGTTATTTCAAATAGTCATTAGTAATCAATCACTATTATCACCTTCTACTACTGTTTATGACTAAAAGTCGCTAATATTTATTAGCTCTTGATTTTAAACAATATCATTTAACATTCATAAACTTTTCATTCATTTAAAAATATAAGAGAGAATATTGTGAACATGTACCCTTAATTGCATAAGTTTTAGAACTCTAACCTAATTAAAATAAGTTCTAAAAAAATTTGGCTAAATCCAAGTAACTCTTAAGCCAAAAATTACTTACACTTAAGCAGTCAAATGGCAATACAAATTCAATTAGAGGTACAGATTAAACTTCATTAAGTTCTATTTTAGTTTTGAAGGTAATTGGAGAACAAAGTGGGGTAGCTTACCTAAATTTGAGAAGACCTTTGTGGATGAAAAAATTAATGCTTCACATGCTACATTAATTGCATTGTAAGGCTTATATGCAATAAAATAATCGAAATTGTGTATACTTTATTATTTTGAATCCAAAATTAAAGATCGTTTAACTTTAACAGCAAATTTAGCTCAAGGATTGGAATAAGATATACACTAAAAGGGTACAAGTAAGAAAAAATAGCTATTACTCTATTTAGTTGTGCTTACAATAATATTAGTAGTATATTAAAAAAAATATATCAAACATATTGTTGTACCTTTACTCCAATTCATGACTTAATAGTTGGAACATATTATTGTACCTTTACTTCAATTCACGACTTTACGGTTAGATTAGGGTCTAGTGGTAGATTTAGAAAATGTTAAATAGGATTAAGGAAACATTTATTTGGTCTTGTGAATGAATTGTAAGATATTTTTCATTTTGTTGCAAAATGAATTCTACGAGATGATTATTCAACCAAGCAAATAAACGATAGATTTAAAGAGAAAAAATAATTATCTTGTTCCACTCTTGTAGAGTTATCAAAACATGCTATAATGGCATTTAGTCCCATTTAATACAACCATATAGCAAGTTAGCCAATTTCTTGGTGCTATACACACTTAATATATGAGGGAAAAAAAGGGAGGAAGCTATGCAATTAATTCTTGAAATTTACTTTTTAATTATTGTGCATATGGGTCCAACTCATATGTAAATCCCTAACTATTATCAAATAATAACAAGAAAATATGAAAAAGGAAACCTAATATATATATATATATATATATATATATATTTATGTGTGTGTGTGTATGTGTATGTGTATGTATGTGTGTGTTGGATATCATATTGGGAGATGAATACATAAGAAGACATATGGCCACAAACATTTGAGATATGGCAACCTGGGAAGAGAAGAAAAAAAAGAAATTTAAATTAGGAAAAGTTGAAAGTGGAACTTAAAAAACATATGGAATAGAAACGTTTGTTAGAGAATTGGTTAATAGGATTTGTGTTCTTAATTTACAATTTCAGAAGTGGAAACTAATCCAGCAGAATAATTTTAGATCTATAATCAGAAGGCTTATTGAATCCCAATTGTGATAAAACTTAAGCCATTAGATTCATGGCGTAGAGTTCTAGAAGATTGTAATCTCTGTTTGTAGTAAATCCTTCTTGGTGGTTCTCCTTGAATTTACATTTTTGTGATTTTGTGAATTTAGCTTATATTGAAAATTTGTCAATATCTACCATTTATGGCAAAGATTATTTATCTACTAGTATAATTAGTGAAAAGATACTCTATAAACCCATTATTGTTGATAATAAAAAGATTTTATGTTACGCGGTCCTATGGTTTTGTTCCTGCATTGGGGTTTTCTACTTTAAATCATGGTGTTATTTATCTTTTATTTTTCAGTTTATTATCGTTATTTTCTTAATAAGTAGTATTAGAGCCGAGATTAAAAAAAATATTATTGGTTTTTTATTGTGTTGCAATCATGGCGAATGCATTGGATTCTATGATAAAATTAAATTCAACAAATTATTCAATTTGGAAGTCAATGAAAACCTTTTATATTGCAAAGATTTGTATGTACCTTTAGATGGTGATAGTGTGAAACCTAAGGATAAATCTAATCAAGATAATGCAAAAGTTAAGTATAAATTTAATCAAGATTGGGCGATTATGCATAGAAAAATCGTCGATTATATTCGACAATGGGTAAATGACAATATTTATCATTATGTTGCTCAAGAAACCAGAGTAAAAATTGGAGTTCATGTATGAAAGGTAAACTACCTTGAATAAAACTGTAGTGAATTTGAAATATGAGAATGGATTAAATATGACGAAGCACTTGAATAATTTTCAAGGTCTTGTGAGTCAGTTGACTACTATGAAGCTGGTACTTGATGATAAGGTTTAAGCATTATTATTATTGAGTTTACTGCCAAACAATTGAGAGACACTTATAGTGTCTGTTAGTAATTCTGGTCTAGAAGGAAAGCTCGCTCTTGTCATGGTGAAAAATAGGTTGATGAATGAAGAAGCTAGAAGAAAAGAGCAAAGTATTAATTTTGACACTTAAGCACTTGTTACTAATAAACAGAAAATGCGTGAGAGAAGTAAGACGAGAGACTCATTTGATAAATTTGATAAATCTAGGAGAAGATCAAACTTAGGAAGAAGAAATATTAAATGTGATTATTGTGACAAGTTAGGACATATAAAGTAAGAGTGTAGAATATAGAAAAAAGAACAAGGTAAAGGTTAAGGTAAAAGCGATGAGAAAAGTGAAGATGAGATGATTGTTACAGTATATGATGAAGTTGTTGTTGCCTAAGATGATGATTCATAACAATGATTGGGTTATTGACTCCAATGTCTCTTTTCATGTGACATCACGTGTGAATTCTTCTCAACCTACACCACTAGTGAGTTTGGTAATGTTAGGATGGGAAACAAAGGGATATATAAATTGTTGGCATTGAAGATATTATTTTGAAGACTAACACTAGTCGTAGGCTTGTTCTCAAAGATATTAGACATATCTCAAATATTAGCCTAAACCTCATATCTACAGGAAAGCTTGATGATGAAGGATATAACAATTGTTTTGGTGATGATAAATAGAAGCTTATCAGTGGTTCTCTAATCATGGCTAAAGGAAAAAAAAGTAATACTCTTTACTTAATGTCAACAAAACTAAGTAAAGGAGAGGTAAATATAATAGATGAGACATCAATTGAATTATGGCATAAACAGCTTGGTTACGTGAGCAAGAAGGGACTACAATTGCTTGCTAAGAAGCAACTTTTCCCTAATGTGAAAAGTATTCATCTGAAAACTTGTATAGATTATCTTGCTAATAAGCAATATAGAGTTGCATTTCATACAAATCCACATCCTAGGAAATCTTATGTACTTGATTTAGTTCATACTGATATATGTTATATGAAAGATAGGACACTTGGTGGTGCACTTTATTTTATTTTTTAATTTTTATTGATGATCACTCTAGAAAGTTGTGGATGTTTGCTTTGAAATCTAAAGACTAAGTTTTAGATGCGTTTAAGCAATTCCATACTAGAGTTGAGAGAGAAACACGTAGACAATTGAAATGTGTCCGAGTAGAAAATGGTGGTGAATATAAAGGCCCCTTTGAGAACTATTGCTGAACTCATGGTATTAAACTTAAGAAGATAGTGCTGAAGGCTCCATAACAAATTGGTATGTTGTCTCATGCTAGGTTGCCTTAATCATTCTGGGGAGAAGCAATTATTGTTTTGATCAGTCTATCTCCTTATTATGCTCTGAATGGTGATATCTCAAAGAGAGTATGGACAAGTAAAGATGTTTCTTATAACCCTTTGTAAGTATTTGATTGCAAGGTATTCATGCATATTCCCAAAGATGAAAAAGCAAAAGTTGATGTAAATTCAAAGTAGTGTATTTTTTTAGGTTATGCACATGATGAATATGGGTATAGATTATGGGATCTAATAAAGAAGAAAATTGTTAGAAGTAAAGATGTAGTCTTCTTAGAAGATCAAACTATTGAAGATATAGAGAAGCTAGAGAAGACTAAATCACCAGTTGAGATTCTTACTAATATGGATCAAGTTTCTATACCTAAAGATTATACTAATGAAGGGGGAGAATTGCAAGATTCAATTGAAGGTAAGAAAACACCTCAAGAACCTGATCAATAGATAGGGTTGAAAAGATCCTTAAGAGAGCAAAGACCATCTACTAAATATAATCCAAGTGAGTATGTGATGCTGACAGATGGGGGAGAGCCAAAATGTTATGAGGGGGTTATCTTAAATAAGCAAAAGAAAGAAATGGTAGAGGACATGCAAGAAGAGATGAAATCCCTATATAAGAATTAGACTTATGATTTAATTAAATTGCCTAAGAGTAAGCAGCCTCTAAAAAATAAATGGATTTACAAATTGAAGATCGAAGAGAATAGCTCATAATCAATGTACAAAGTAATATCGACTATGAAAGGGTTTAATCAAAAAAAGTATTTAAAATTAGAAAAGATTTACACTGATGACAATAGTCTAAACATAATAACCAAAGCCCTATACAAAGAAAAGTTCATTACTTATCGATCGATAAGCAAAGTGATGGAACCCCCATATAAGTTGGAGGGAGAGATTGTTGGGCATACAAGTCCAATTCATATGTAGACCTATAGCTATTATCAAATGATAAAAAAGAAAAACCTAAATATACATATATATGTGTATGTATGTTGGATGTCATATTGGAAGATGAATAAATAAGAGGATGTATGGCCGTGAATGCTTAAGATACGACAACTTAGTTAGGAAAAGTTGAAAGTTGAAATTAAAAATCATAATGTAATGGAAACGTTTGTTAGAGAATTGGTAATCAAGATTTGTATTTGTAATTTATGATTTTGGAAGTGGAAACTAATCCAACTTAGCTACTTCAGATCTATAATTGATAGCCTATCAAATCTCAATTGTGATAAAACTTCGACCATTGTATTTATAGCATGGCGTTCTAAAAGATTGTTATCTCTGTTCTTGATAAATCATTTTTAGTGGTTCTTATTGAATTTGTGTTATTGCGATTTTGTGAATTTAGCTTATATTGAGATTTTATCAATATTCACTACTTGTGGTGGAGATTAATTATCTACTAGAGTAACTAGTGAAGAAATATTTTGTAAGTTTATTATTGTTGATAGTGGAAGATTTTGTGGTATGAGGTCTAATTGTTTTTTCTTTACATTAGAGTTTTCCACGTTAAATCCTAATGTTATTTGTCTTTTATTTTTTGGTCTATTATTTTTAGTTTCTTAACATTTTTCAAATTGAGGCCTCAACATTTTTTTATCCATTTTAATCCTTAATATTTTCTTAATTTTAATATGATTTTATTTTTCAATTCTATTAATTTTCCAATATATTTTACTTCTAATTAGCTTTAGGTTGGCCAGCTAAACTAACTAGTTTCCATGTCAACTAAACCGACTAGTTAGCTACACCAACTAAATTTTTTAGTACTATTTTGTCAAATATTATTATAGATTAGTTTGTAGTTGACACAAGTTACGAATGGACTAGAAAATTCAATGGATTTGATAGAATCCTATTTTTCATAAGAGTTTGAAAACGTTGAAAATTTAATTAGAAGAAAAAAAAATTAAAACTTAAATAGAAAAATAAATAAATGTTGACAATTAAATTATATATATAAATATATATTAGCAATATAAAATATGTGTATAAGGTGTGCTAAGCTTATCGATAAGCCAATAATAAATGGCCTATGATAAACCAAGCGATGTCTAAGCATTTTACTAAAGTCTAGAGGTGGGTGCCAGGTTGACTCAGAACCGTCGATTCATGAGCTTGACCACAATTGAATCATGATTAGCTCGTAGGAGGGTGGGGAGCAGTTTCGGATCAATTTGGCTCTTGAATCAGTTCTCTTTTTTTAATATTTAATTTTTTTATAAATACATTAATAATTTCTAATAATATGATCTTCTTTCTTTTTTTAAGTATATTAATTCAATAATAATTTATTTTTTTATTAATTTTCAACTTAATGGGATTCTAACTTTTTTTATTTTTTTCCCTCAAATTTTGTTTTTTCCTCATATTCAATTCTTTAACATTTAACAAGTTTTACAAAAAGAACTTACATTAACTAAAATTAAATTTTTCATCTATTCTTAATACATAATTAACTTATAATTAGTCATTTATCATTAATTTAATAATATTATTTTTAAAAAATTATCCTTCACCATCGTAAATAAAGTGACTTTAACATGCAATGACCTACTTAATAGTATCTAATTATTTTTTAAGACTTAGTAGCCTCCCTTTTCTCTTTCTTTTTCCATTCTTTTTTAAAGAGGTAAACTAGCCAAACGAACTGTGACAGTACAATAATTTCGGAAAGAAAAATTAAACCTAGTTTATTTCCTTAAAAGATCAATGTTCATGCCATTGAGCTATAATAACCTTAACAATTCATGTGAGTTTAAAAAATGATTAAATTAGAAGTTTAAACCTTATGAAATCTATTTTGCTTTTACATTTATTGATCGGCTTGTAGCAATACAATATGCATCCCTGCAACAACTCCATTCTAACCTCTTAATTGAACCCCATCTAATTCTTGGGGGGAAAAAAATAAAAAGAGCCGTGTCAAAAAAAAAAAAAAGAAGAAAATAGAGAGGGATGGTTTTATATATATTCCAAATTCTGGCAAAGAAAATGAGATTGAACTAAAAACGATCAATCTAACAAGAATCCACAATAATATATACACAAGTTGAAACCATTGTAACTATAATTATTTGAAATACTTTTCTCGAGTTAAAAAAAAAATATTCCCTTTTTATAAAATGCAAAAAATACATAAGAAGATTAATATTTAGAGTATGTATATCCTGTAGTAACTTATCTCGTATTCTTAAAAGCTATATTAACATATAAGAAATTCTCTTTTTTAGACAGCTTTTCACTTTATTTCTAAGTTTGTTAAAAAAAAATTTTGTTTGTCTCATTATTATATTCTTGACCAATAAAACATAAAGAATAAAGAAAAGAAAAAAGATCTGACGATACTTATCAGAGAAAGAAAGGGCACCAAGAAATTTCATGTCACCAGCTTATATTGCTGTAGTAAGTAGAAACGGGTGTTGAGTTGCTTGATCATTAAATATCGTACCAAGAAAACCGCGTTATCCATGAACTTATGAAGCACAATTCAGTGATTAAGGTCTTGATCTACAGTACTTGAGCACTTAATACTCAAACATCTGAGAAGTCAGATAAAGAGAAATCATAACTCATGAATGTGTCTTAATGGTCAAAGTGTTAGCCTAAAATATTTTATGTTTAAATCTTATTCGAGTAAGATGAGGAGAAATTGAATCCTCTAGAAAAGTGTAACTGGGGGCACCGGAATACATAAATAAATGAATTTGCAAATAACGAATTTGGCACCTCTGGATGGTTTTCGTGCTCCTATCCCGGAGACCCTGCCAAGTCCTTTTCTCCGGTGAATAACAACGTTGACGTAGGCAGATTCCATCGTATCGATTCGTCTTGCATCCAATCATGCCCATGTTGTCTAAAGAACTATGGCTTTTCCAATATTTGTCTAATAATTGATCAACACGTCACTCACTACATCCCATGATAACCAAGGCTCCTAAACCCATTTGATAATGTCCTCATCACTGTTTCATATTGGCCTTCACTGTATTAACCATCTCACTCCAAATTGATAAGGGACACGAACACGAGAGTCCACCGATTTCTGAATTGTTTCGACTTCGACTCAACAAAAGACATGTGTTGATTCCATGAGAGGTTCACGTACATTGCCATAATTAATGATGCGAATACGATGCTAGTGCTAATAATCATCCATTCTTTTTTCCTTTTGTATTATTTGGATTTTTCTATATGTTTTCACCTTGCTAGAGATAAATTTTGTATTGGAGTATAGCATATGTCATGAGTTTAAGGGGCTACTGTCACAACAGAATGGAGCGTAGCGTAAGCAAGAGCTCCCGTTCCATGTAAAGAATTATCACTTGTACAATCGCTAAGGAGGATGAGGATATATTGCGCGATGCTCATGTAAGGTACGTGCTTGATATTCTGAAACTGAGCCAAGTTAAAGCTAGAGTTTCAAGCTATTGGGGAAACATGGCGTAGTAGTTTAAAGCTATAGACCTTTCTCCGCATTCTATATTTTTTTACCTTGCTAGGGAGAACTATATGTTGGATTATAGCTTATATCATGAGTTTAAAGGGGTTAATGATGGAGTAGAGTGCAGTGCAATGAGAGCTCCAACCAATGTAAGGATTTACTACTTATACAATATGTTTAGTAGAGTGAGGGTATGGTCGAAGCCAGGTTGAAGGTAGAGTTTCAATCGATTGGAAGCATGACACGGTTATTTAAAGTGAAAGTATTATAGATTGGTGGATGCATGGCTATTTACATCGTAATACCAATCAATCTAATTTCCACACTTATACCCACCGATCTAAAATTGAACTTTGCAATGATATAACATGGAGAATTTCTATGGTTCACTTAAAATATCGACATTTGATTACATTTTTCATAAATATGGGAGATTCTTAAGTTAACTCAATTAAAAAAGAATACCACCAAAAAGAGAAGACATTTGGGATTTTGAGTAAAGAATTCACACTGATCCATGCAAACTTTTATCAACTTAAACGAAAAAGAACGTTAATTATGATCAGAAAAATTATTGCTATGCTAAAAATTAGAAAGTATTTCATATATCCTTTTTTTTTTTTTCCTTTTTCTAATATTGACATATTGACATCTTATTAGGCACCAGCAATGCTACTTATGACACCATATCATTAAGTGTTGTATGAAACTAAACTACTGTTAGATATACAATCTGGAAAGCACTTTCCTACAGAGGACTCGAAACTGGGGGCATTTTTATATCATTTTTTTGCTCAAAAATTACATCATCTTAACGTGTTTTGGATAATTTCCTATTCTCACTTTTTCCAAACTGTCATTTATTTAGGATTTACTTTTGTACTTGTGCTTCTTACAGGGATTTCTTAGGGTCTGATTATTATGAACATCAGTGCAATAACATCTAATAAGCTTAAACATGCAGCTTTATTTTGAAATTCGCCATTCCGGTCAATCTTGATCCATGACATGCATGATCATTGTATTTTTAGCTTTCATTTCGAGTATAAATCCTCTTAATCTATTCAATTTATAAATTAATGGTTGAGTTTTATGCAAATCAAATAGATAAATGATCCATGTCAGTTAATAATTATTGGTTTAATAACTATTGTCTTCAACAACACCACCTAAGACCAGCTACCTGGTGTTTCGGTCAAAAGAGAAATAGCTACTACTGAGGAGAGCAATATATTGGGAATATGTATTTCATAGTTTAGTTGACAAGAAAAACTATTTAGAAAAAAAAAACAACAATTACAATGGTTGACTATAGGAATAACGAATACTTTTATCTTACGTTTGATATATAGAAATAAACTGAAATAAAATTGTGATTTTAGGTTCTATTATATTTCCTAATATTTTGAAGTACAATTAAAAGGTAAAATCATGATATAAAATTGATGATTTTGGTTTTAAAGAGAAATTCGATTCCTCTTTTAAGAAAACAAGGTTGTGGTCTATTTTCTCCATCATTAATTAGGATTAGCTAAGATAAGGTCATTGGTAACCTAATAGCATCGTCACTAGTTTTTTATCAAGATAAATCAGGGTTCGAATCCTCTTTTCTCCCACCCTATAGTTGGTTAAAAGAAATTAGGATTAATTAAAATTAATTATTTTAACTTTTAAGCAAATTACCACATACAATAATTAATGGTATTTTTTATCAATAGTACTATTTATGCATTTAATATCATTCTATCTTATGAGCATATCCAAACATAGTGTAAGATGTCTCATTTCTATTCTTGTTCCATTTCAAATCTTTTCTTTATATCAAATATGAAATTAGAGAGAATAGATTTTACAAATAATGAGGGATAAAGGACACATTATTTCAATTTTCAAATAATAATTTTTTAGAAAACGAATTCAAATTTCTACTTCCAACGAGGAGGAAGTAGTTATTGCCATAGTGATGCTCGAGAATGGCTAATTTCTATGCAAAGGGGAAAGATATTTTCATGAAATAAGTACTTCCATCAACCAAAAACGAGAATAGACTTGTAAAAGGAATAAGCAATCCTTGCAATGCCCTTTTTCTCTGTCCAAATATCATAACTGGTTGCCGTTTCCTAGTTTTTTAAGGGTATAGTTGTGAGGATTAACCAATAACAAACATCCTAAACAAATAGAGCCGAAAAGTGAGAAAGATCCATTAGTATCTTGTTGCATGGGCAAGAGGGCAAAGCAAACCGACGAATAAAGAGCACAAACCTATCCTACACTCCAACTCGCCCTGTCATAATCTACCCTCGTGAGGTCTAGCCCCATGGTCCATTGTCTAGATAGAGGCTATGTTCTGACCTTGTCTTGTTTAGGCCACCTTATATGGTAAGGGGCTCAATCTAGTTGAATTATTAAAGTTTCACGTATGTATTATTAGAATGTGCAAAATAGTGTGGTGTGTATCTTTCAGCAGCTTGATTTGATTAGACTCTTTCGAAAAATATTAGCCCTATGAGGCTTTGGAGAATTAATTAGTAATGAGAAATTGATAATAATAACTTCCATGAACAATGATTGATGCTCTGATGTTGACCTTTAATAGGCTAATAATATTTCCTGCCCACTGCAAATTATGAGGAATTCGTACTAGATAAGAGACTTGCATCTGTCTGTGCATGTGTGTATTATAAATGCAAAGAAAATGTTAATCAATGTTCGGGGTCAGCTACTTATTAAGAGAATAAATAAAAAGAAAAAAATTTTCATCTTTTTTATAAATTTTTCTTTTTGAATTTTAATATTTAATTATAAATATATGAATTTTCTTTTTTTTTTTCATATTAATAAGAAATATCCCGAGACATCGGTCAATAGAATTAAATACAAAATTTATAAAGGAGATCTCTAATTGAAAGGAAATCAACGGGATTGCAAAATTACTAGGCACATTTAAGTTATGTCATCTCTCTAACAAATATAGATGTAGCTATATGTTGTGGGGAAATTTTGATGGTGTCATGTCATCATCTATCAACAGTTTTAATTTATGATAATTCACTATTGATTTTAATAAATCGTGTACATAACTGTAAAATGGATAAAATGAAAGCTGTTGATAGTTTTCAAAAAAAAAAATTATTTATTTCCATAAAAACTATGGGTGATTTCATTTTATATTGTGGATAGTTTTATTTTTAATTATTGATAAGCATGATATATTAAAAGCGGAGGTGCTTTACCATAAATTAAAACCGTCAACCGATGTGATGTAATACCGTTACGGTCAGTTTAAGTGACGCTATCGTATAAAATCCCTTGTGCTGTGTTATGAAGATAGAAGTCTAGATCATACAATCTTATGAAAATATTTCCCATTATATTTCCCTTCTCCCATTAGACAAGAAATTCGAAAAGAAAAAAATCAACAATATTAACAACGCTATTTTATAGCGAAAATCAAGCATTATTCACGCTATGAGATAGGACTAATCCGTGTTTAACAAATCTTATGAAACTTATCCATGCTTTGACACGTGCCAAAGAAGCTTTTCCAAATAAGATACCTAGAAGTTGTCGACGTTATAGACGTTTTCATCGCTTGAGCAAGATTTCCCATTATTTGAAGGATAGGACAGAAAGCTAACTGCCATCTCAACGTGCAACCTTGTCTCGGTGAGTTAACGCAACTTTGTTGCTGATTCAATTATCGCACTGAACTGCCAAGATAAACATCGCCTTTTTTCCTTGCTAGGTGTCATGATCCGAGGCTTTTTTTAGTATACAAATAGACCGTGCGGTACTTATTATCCTGCCTCTGCAGTAGTAAGTAAGTCTAACTCGCACGCAATGCTAACCAACCAGGCCTAAACCTGTAAACAACACAACTAAGGAAGAAAGCCAACAAATTATAAGAGACACAAGCTCGAATGGAAAAAGGAATAACACACTTTTATTAATTCCAACAGTAATACAAGGCTATAATGTGTGTGCACAAGGGTACAGTGTATGTAATAGGTGCCGCCGGTCGTGATCAACCAACATGGTGAGTAAGAGCTTTAATCCAAAAAAGTACTCACATCCCTGTAAAGAGCTTTACGGACATTATTGGGCTTGACGGAAGTAGACATTAAAACTGGTGAAATGGCACCACTTTCTAAAAGTGAAAATTTTTAATAATAGTAAGGCCCTATCTTACACAAAAATAAAGTCTCCCCCTTATGTTACAATATGTACAAAAGAATGGCTCTTTATCAGTATAAGTATTTTATAAAAAGGGACCCTGATATCCTCCCCCACTTAATTCTATTGACGTCCTCGGCAATATGTACTAGAGCTTGGATCTGGTGGCGGAGGTCTTCAGGCTGGCAAGGCTAACGTTCTCTCGGATAAGAGCTTCAGATCTTCTTCAATCTCCCAGCTTGTATCTTCTTCTCCTCAATCTCTCCACTTGACCAAATATTCTTTATGATCTTCTCGAGTGGAGGGATCTTTGACTCTTTGTTCTACAAGAATGTCTTCTACGGCTTGACTTAGGTTGAACTTGATCTTAACGTGTGACCGCTTAGACACATTGCGAGATGGGTCTTTCATATCTAGATAATATGGCTTCAAGACGCTAACATGAAAAATTGGATGGACCTTCAACCACGCAGGAGGCTCGACCTTGTAAGCTACTCTTCCAATCTTCGATATGATAGGAACTGGACCAATGTACTTTTGGATTAATTTTCTATCCTTATTCCTCAATGATCTAACTTGTTCTAGAAGAAGCTTTATGAGGACTTGATCTCCAATATTGAATTCTCTAAGTCGGCGATTCTAATCTGCCTATTTCTTCATTCTCTTGGAAGCCTTTTCAAGGTACGCTTTTGCTACTTCTGAACTCTGCTTCCAATCCCTGGTGAACTGATAGGCTCTTGGGCATCTCCCGGTATATGGTGCTACCACTGTGTGGGGTAACAGTGGTTGCTGACCCGTAATGATCTCTATAGGGCTCTTGTTGGAGGAAGAGCTCCGCTGGATGTTGAAACAGAACTGGGCGATATCCAGTAAGTCAACCCAATTCTTCTGGTTAGCATTGACAAAGTGCTAACGGTATTCCTCTAACAACCCATTGAATCTCTCTATCTGTCCGTAACTCTGCGGATAGTAACTGGAGGTCATGCTCAGCTCGGAGCCCAGGAGTTGGAACAACTCTGTCCAAAACTTCCCTGTAAACCTAGCGTCCCTATCACTTACAATATTTTAGGGTATACCCCAGAATTTTACCACATGCTTGAAGAAAAGATAGGTTGTCTCTTCTGCGCTTGAACTCTTCGTGGTAGGAATGAAGGTGGCATACTTAGAGAACTTGTCAACAACAACAAAAACAGATAAGCGCTCCCCTACTTTTGGTAAGAAAGTGATAAAGTCCATGGAGACACTTTCCCATGGGTGAGAGGGCACAAGAAGTGGCTCCAAGAGGCCTACCACCTTTTGCCTCTCAACTTTGTCCTGCTGGCAGGTTAAGCAAGTCTTCGTATAAGTCATCACATCCTCCTTCATATCCGGCCAGTAATAGCCTTACTTCAACAAGCTCCATGTCCTTTGCTAGCCTAGATGTCCAGCCCACAAAGTATCATGGCACTCTCTCATGAGTGCCCTTCTCAAGTTGCCCGCCTTTGGGACATACAATCAGCGCCCCTTTGTGTAAATGAGGTCACCTTCTACCCAAAATCTGCGCGTCTTCCCTTCTTCAACCAACTGCTTGAGATTTTTGGCCAACAGGTCTTGACTTATATGTTGTTTGATCTGCTCTTAAATTGAAGTCGAGATTTGACTCACCGACTGGTGTGCAATCTGTGATAAGGATGCTAAATCAACTCACCTACTTAAAGCATCTATCACATGATTAGTCTGTCTATTGCGGTACTCAATCTCCATATCAAACTCTGTAAGAAACTCTTGTCATTTGGCTTATTTAGCTGAAAGCTTCGGTTGAGTCAATATATGGCTAGCAGCAGAATTGTTTGTCTTCACTAGAAACTTAGATCCTAGTAAATAGTGTTTTCAAGTCCTTAGACAATGAACAATTGCAAGAAAGTCCTTCTCTTGGGTTAAGTACCTACGCTCTGTTTGATTCAGCTTCCTACTCTCATATGCCACTGGATGACCCTCTTGCAACAACACTCCACCTAATGCAATGTCTAAGGCATCCATGTAGACTTCAAAAGGCTTAGAAATGTCAGGAAGTATGAGGCCTGGCTCCTCCGTCACTACACGCTTCAACTCCTTGAAGGCACTCTGACGTATCCCATCCCATGACCATGTTTGGTCCTTCGTCAATAGATCAGTGAGGGGTGTAACTCGATGGGAATATCCCTCAACGAATCTTCTATAGTAATTTGTGAGTCTAAGGAAGGACCACAGCGCCGTTACACTCTTAGGCACTAGCCATTGCTTAATTGCTTCCACCTTTGCCATATCCATTCGGATCCACCCTTCTTCAATAACATGACCCATGAAGTTAATGTGCTTCTAAGCAAAGGCACATTTCTCACGATTCACGTACAGATGATTCTCCTATAGCTTCTTGAAAACCATTTATAAGTGCTTCACATGGTCCTATAATGTCCTGCTATACACAACAATGTCATCTAGATAGACGACTACAAATTTGTCAAAATATTCACAAAATACATTATTCATTAAGGTACAAAATGTTGTAGGAGCATTAGTGAGATCGAAGGGCATCACCAAGAACTCATAAGCGCCATACCGGGTTACACACGTCGTTTTGGGCTCATCCCCCTCAACAATGTGAACCTGATGATAGCTTGAGTGAAGATCAAGTTTTGTAAAATATTTAGCCCCACTCAGTTGATCAAACAGATTAACAATTAGGGGAATTGGGTAATGGTTCTTCACCGTCAGCTTATTTAGAGCCCGGTAGTCAATACATAATCTCAAACTCCTATCCTGCTTCTTTTGAAATAGAACAGGAGCCCCGTATGGTGCTTTTGAATGTCGAATGAAGCCTACCTCTAACAACTCATCCAATTGCTTCTTCAATTCGGTAAGTTCGGGAGGCAACATTCTGTAAGGAGCTCTGGTTGGTGGTTTGCCACCAGGAATCAATTCAATCTCATGGTCCACTTACCTTCTGGGAGGTAATTCCTTAGGGAGCTTATTAGGCATCACATAATCGTACTCCTTTAGGACCCTCTTTATTTCCTCTGGTATCTCCGTCTTTCTTGCTTCCTCTTTCTTTATAAGGAAAACTAAGAAAGTTGGCTCTTGATGTATGAGGTCTCTCTTGAATTGGAGCGCTGATAACATCATAGCCCCAATATTCTTCCCTTCCTTGCCATTGTTGTTTACCCTATTCCTCTGAATTGTCATACAGCAAGGCTTTTTACCCGTGAATAACAAGTAGTTTGCTGCGAGCATGGGAGCAACTCTGGCTTGTCTCAAGAAATCTATTCTAAGGACTATGCTGAAGTCATCCAATGGAACAGCTGTGAAGTTGAGATTTCCACTCCAATCTCCAACCCTCACTTTCACTCCTCTTGCAACTCCTCGGACAGGGTGGGCCTTGGAGTTAACAGCTTTAATCTGGCTAGTGTCCTCAGCAAGCACTAACCCCAACCTTTCCGCCTTAGGCACATCAATGAAGTTGTATGTAGCACCGGAGTCTACCATTGTACTAACACTCTTGCCATTGATGTTCAACTAGACATACATCAACTCATTATTGTTCTTAGGCTTACATCACACAGAGGAACTCTTTCCAACAGCTAACAACATGTGCAATGCGCCCATTCGGGGTTGATCCTCTCCATCACTCCTCGACTCATCATCTTGGTAGACATTCTCCACTTTTTGTGCCATAGTATTAAGTGCTGCCCTATGTGGACACTCAGCTACTTTGTGTTTGTGTGGGCCATTACACAAGAAATACGAGAATGAAGGCTTCTTACCTCCATTGGTTGCCCCACTCTTTCCGGATTGGTGAGAGTTATAAGATTTCCTTTGACTCCCTCCAGTATTACTACTGTTGTTACTTAAACTTGGGGCTCCCCTACTCTTGGGTTTGCCTGACTTAACCGACTTTCCACCGTCGTGTCCTGTTGACACATTCTTCCCTTCATTATCATGAGTGTAGTCAGTCAAGCGCTTAGCTACTGCTTATACTGTAGCTAAGTTAGTAACTCCTTGCCTCTGCAACTCATTCCTAGCATAAGGCTTCAGTCCTTCTAGGAAATAGAATAGCTTATCATCTTCAGCCATGCTCATGATGTCTAACATCAATGTCGAGAACTCATGGACATACTTTCTAATATCATCACCCTGTCGAAGTTCCCTTAACTTCTTTCGGGCATTGTACTCAACGTTCTCAGGGAAAAACTGAGTCCGCAACTCAGCCTTCAACTCGACCCATGTATCTACATGAGCGTTGCCATTTTGGATATCCTCATATTTGGTGCATCACCACAGTTTGGCATCACTAGTTAAGTACATTGTAGCCATGGTGACTTTTGATCTCTCATCATTTGTCCCCGCAGCAGCAAAGTACTGCTCCATATCAAATAGAAAGTTCTCCAACAACTTGGCATCCATCACGCCAGTGAATGCATTGGGCTCAAGCATCTTTAGATGTCTTGCATGAGTAGGAACATGAATGGAGGCAAGGATAGGAGCATTTCCCACAGCCCGAGTTAAAATAGCTATTTGTACCCGTAGCTCTTCAACAGTCTTGATTGAGGCACGAGTAGTAACTTTTTTTTCTCACGTCTTCTACTTGAGTCTCCAAGTGTTATCTTGCCTCATCGGTCGTTCCGTGCATTTCCTCTCTAAGGGTTTGCTCGGTAACACCAAAATTTTCAGCCATCTCAGTCATCTTAACATTCATCTCCTGATTATTGGTCTTAACTTCAGCCACTCTTACTGATAATGCAGCCAAATCATCTATCCACTTAGATACTCCCCTGAAGATTTCCTCAAAGCTATCAAGCCTCTTACTCACTTCCTCTTGTCATGTCATGGTCGTTCCCGCTGGAATAACTTAGGCTCTGATTCCAACTGTTACGGTCCAAGGCTTTCTTTAGCACACAAATAGATCGTGCAGCGCTTACTATCTTGCCTCTACAGTAGTAAGCAAGCCTAACTCGCACGCAACGCTACCCAACCAAGCCTAAACCTGTAAGCAACACAACCAAGGAAGAAAGCCAACAGATTATAAGAGACACAAGCTCGAATGAAAAAAGGAATAGCATACTTTTATTAATTCTGACAGTAATACAAGGCTACAATGTGTATGTACAGGGGTACAGTGTATGTAACAAGTGCCGCCGGTCGTGATCAACCAACGTAGTGAGTAAGAGCTTCAATCTAGAAGAGTACTCACACCCCCATAAAGAGCTTTACGAACATTATTGGGCCTAGCAAGAGTAGATATTAAAATTGGTGAAATGGCACCACTTTCTAAAAGTGGAAATTTTAATAATAATAAGGCCCTATCTTACACAAAAATAAAGTCCCTCCCTTATGTTACAATATGTACAAAAGGGACCTTGACACTAAGCATGTTGCAACTGCAAGTGGCAAATTGACAAGACCATTTGGTTTTATATGTCATGATGTATCACATTAGTATAAAACTAAGCTTTAGTTGATGAAAAGCACTAACGAATATAATTTTAGAGGTAAAATGTGGAATAAATAATATTTTCATATATACATGCTTTTTTTTTTCCTATGAAATATATAATCAATATTAAAAAATGTAAAAAAAAAAAATCTTTAAATTCTTAACAACCATTATAGACATATATTGAAGGGGACTTATAACTTTGCCTAAAACTTAATTGGAGATATTTGAAAATACATATTTACTTTACATGAAGAAAGACCTTGTAAATGTTTGAGTTCATGTAAATGTATGGTCTTATGCAAAAAGACTCTACCAATGTATATTTTCCTACATAAGTCTCACAGAATTACCACTTCACTAACATGAAGAGGATAAATACACCATAAGTGTTTATACACATCAATTTTAGACAATTTAGTTTCTAGACTTTTGTTTTTTTGTCATTTAATGAATGTTTCTCTCGTTTTGGCAATAGTTAAGTGAAAATTTAGTAATTAAATTGCCAATCAAACTAAAATTACATATATTATATTGTAATCAAATTAAAACTAATTTATTAAATCGCAAAAAGTAAAAGTTTAGGAGTCAAGACTAAAAACATATATGTTGGGGAGTTATAAGCTACTTTAGGTCTTAGAATGGCAAGATAATGCTTGCTTAACTTTATTGTTATTCACTACATTAAATTAAAGTTGTGTGATAATGCATTGCTTATTAATTATTATGCATATATGCTTATAGTAGTTTCATATTGGGATCTACTTCAACTGTTGCAAAATCATCTTTTTCAAATAAAGATGGTTATTAATGAGTAGAACTTCTATGATGATTTGGGATATGACCTATACTACAAAAGTTGGACAAGCAATAATTACTTTCACTGTCATGACTATTTTTACGTTTATGTTAGTTATGTACTAATGCAGAAGTATATGTAGATGTTTAGGTTTGTTTAGTGTATTTGTATGTTTTATACCAAATTATGTTAAGGATAATAAGAAGGTTGGTTCGGATTAGTTTATGTTTCTACAGAATCATGTTTGTGGATTATTATTTGTGGATTGTCCTAATGATTATATTATGTCTTAACATAACTCATATAGAGTAATTTGTAATTATTTGATATATTTATGAATAATAGTATATTGAGCCTTTCTATATATGTAACTTAGCAAAATTGTCATTACCTCGGTTATGAGGCATGATATAATTATATTTTCACCTCTAATTTATTGATCAACTGCAAATGTGCTGGTACATTACTAAACCTTAAAACAAGGTGTTTGTTGACATGTGTTATGTTATGACAAGGCACTATATAAAAGTTCAATAAAAACTTAATCATTAAAGGTATTATTTGTTATTTATGCTAATATTAATCTATTATAAAGTCTCATTGTGTCATACCCATGTTTCAATAAAGTTGATTGTCTATAAAGTTTTCTCAATGATACATTAATCTCATAAAGGTCTATAATTAAGTGAGTATCTACAAAAGAGATGTACACAAAATCATCGCATATATTGATCTCTAATCATACTTACTATTTGAGGAATTAGGTTTAATAAAATACACAAAAGAAAGCTTGAGTTTAAATTACTAAACATAATCAAACATAAAATGTATTACATTTTTTTTTAAGCATCATTGATTGAGGTAGTTTAGCGAACATCAAACTAATAGGATATTGGATTATCATGGTTCAATGCTGGTAAAACTTGCTTCCACCATATACCGTTACTAAGTTGGTTACTGGCTACAATATGAGCACTTAGAGGGGGAATGAATGAGTTAAGAACTTAAAATGGGATATATTATCTTCCGTTTAAAGATTAATTACCTTAAATGATAAGGATCAAATAATTGTTGGTCCTACTTTCTGAGTTAATACTAGAAGGATTGCAATCATCTCCATGATTCAATCAATATTCCAAATTAAAGCTTACATGGATTCACATGTACTACATAGATGCCTTGTTGCATAAAGTATGCTTGATATGTGGAGTTGGTGTCACCTTTCATATAGGGATTCTTGGATTTGCACAGAGTCCATACATAAAGGACTTATTATCGATGTTGTTAGACACGAATGGGGAGGTTGATTTAAGAATATGAAGGGGTTAAGGGTCGAAAGTCTTAAATGAGGGTCAAACCGAAATTGAGCTAAAGTTAATAAAAGTATTAAAATATAATTGATTTTTATTTATATAAAGTAATAAAATTATCTACCTTACTAATATTTGAAAGTTGAAAACTTTTATGGTTTACTTTTCTATCTTTTTTTTTTTTGGTAAATTAGTACATTCTTTTTTGGAAAAAAAAAATGACATATTTCAACTTGGAAAACCATTTTAGGCGCTCTAAGAACAAGTTACATTGGTTAGGTCAATTGAATCTTTTTGAGTCACTATTTATATGTATCAAATAGGTGATCTAGATCAGTTTCATAGTTAGATTAATTAAACTGGGTTAAATCAATAAGTTAACTTGGATTTAATAACATTGCTTATTATTAATTAGTTATTTTATTTTATTATTATTATTATTTTCTCAACTTTATTAGTTACTTATTTTATTATTTCCTATATTTTAGTTAATGAAGGATATGCTCTTATTTTTACTTAAGACATCATTTACTTTTATTCCATTTTATTAACAAAGGTTTAAACCCGTATTATTACTACCTTTTTTTTTTTTAATCAATGATCTAGTTTGGATATAATTCCCTAATAATTGTTGGGAGAATCATTGAGTTTATTAATTATAAGTCATATTAGTTAAGTAATTCAAAACTGTGTTTAATTCTACTTATGAGCAATATCAATTACATCTAAATAGTAACCGTCTTGATTTAATTTTGATGCATCATATCCAAAGTAAAACCATTCATATCCTTTTCATTTTTGCAAACCTTAGTCAAACAAACAAATAAAAAAACCCTAAAAATCAAAATCCCTTAAAATATATATAAAAAAAGATTTTCCTTAATTTACGTGAAACAGAGCCCTTATAATAAATTTGGCATATTCCTGTATCACTAAGTTGCTTGCTCATATATAATTGACTCAAGTGTTGACAAACATTGCAAGATCCAATTAAGCTTAAAATGTTGTTATAAACCAAGTAAAATGATTGAATTTGTGTTGATATAATGATGTACAAGCTAATTTGTATTATTAAAACGGAAAGATATGATTGCATATATAGGCTCACTATTAGTCTAAATTGTAATCTTTCCTAGAGGGTCGAGTAGCTTGACAAATGTGGTTTGAAATTTTGATAAATTATGCCTTGTTGTGGCACTGCCACCATGTCGAGTAGCTTGACAAATGTGGTTTGACATTTTGACAAATTATGCCTTGTTGTGGCACTGCCACCATAACAAGTAATAGCAAAAATTTTAGGATTGGACAGTCAATGGCTAGTAGTAGGTAATACCATATTTGACCAATTGGAATGATTAATTTTATTAAGAGATAGACTTGATTTTTTTATTAAGGTGCTATACATAAATCAATTGACTGTGCTTTTGGTGTTTTAATTAGTTTGATTGTGCTTTTAGTGTTTTAATTGGTTATAGGGTTAAGTCATCCTAAATTCTACAATTCAATCAACTAAATTGGATAAAAGAAAAGTCGGATAAGGTCCTAATCCAAAATGATGGTGATATCAATGTTTTGATAAAGTTGACTATCCTTAATGTTTTCTCGATAGTACATTAATCTCATAAAGTTCTACAATTTAATGAGTATCTAAAAGAGAGATGTACACAAAATCATCACATATATTTATCTTAGATCATACTTACTAATTAAGGAATTAGGTTTAGTAAAATACACAAAAGAAAGCTTGAGCTTATGGATTATTGAACATAATCAATTGTAAGGAGTATCACCTTTTTTTTTTTTCCTTTCATAATTGATTGAGATTGTTTAAGGAATATTGAACCAATAGGATACTGTACCATCGTAGTTCAATGCTAGTAAAACTTACTTCCTTCATATGTTGTTATTCAACTGGTTACTAACTACGATATGAGTACTTCGAGTAAAATGAATGAGTTAAGATGGGATATATTATCTCCCATTTTAAATACTTTAGTGATAATGATAAAATTGTTGTTGGTCCTATTGTCTGAATTAATACTAAAAGGCTTACAATCATCTCCATGATTCAATGGACATTCTAGATTGAAACTTGCATAGATTCACATGTACTGTATGGATGCCTTGTTGCATGAAGTTCACTTGATATATGGAGTTGGTGTCACCTTTTGTATATGTTAAGCTATGTACTATTGTATGTTTTATATTCTATTTGTATACTTGTACATTTTCTCTTTGTACAAATTTCATAGTTTGATAGGTTAGCTTATAGGAATTAGTTAGAATTAGTCATTTGTGTATAAATAATTTTCCTCTTTTGTACGTTCTAACCTAACAAATTCATTTGATACTCAACATATTTTTCTTCTTTGCCAAGAGATCAGAATAGGCTCTTAGTTTCGTATATGGCTCTTCATGGTATTAAAGCGAGTTTGTAAGTGATTGATTTACATTAAATAGCAAAGAAACAAGGTCAATATCTTTATTTTTAAGTTTTTCTTTAATTTTAAATGATGGAACTAGTAGATTAGGGTGAGAAAATAGCAATTGATCTAGCTATTATGAATCTTCTTCTCATCTCTAATTTTGATAATCCTGGACTAACCGTTGGTAATTAAGTCTTTGATGGAGGAAATGATTTGTCATGGACTAAATCTATCAAGATGGTTTTAGGTAAGCTTAAGCTAAGGTTTATGGATGGATCAATTAAGAAACCTAATGACAATTCACTTGACTTAATTAGACGGATTAGGTGCGATTACATGCTCAGGTGCTAGATCTTAAATTCTATGTCCAATGAATTGTCACAAAATTTCATGTATGCTCAATCGACTTGTGATTTGTGGAAGGAAATAGAAGAGCAATATGGTATTGCTAATAGACCTTTGGTCTTTCAACTACAAATGAAATTTATAGTTTACGTCAAAGTAATAAGCCAATTAGTGTATATTTCAACAATTTAAAGTTATTAGGATTAGTTACATGGAGTTCATGTATATCTTACTTGTAAGTACAACACAAATTATTCATGTAACTTGTGAGAGAGAATTTTGGAATTTGAGTTAGAGAATGTTATACCCCAAAGAGATAGAGCTATAATAGTCTCACTATGTGAACCATTTCAAGATAAAAATTGACCTTATAGTTGATATCATGACTTTGTTCACACTAGGCGTACCCAACTCAATCGATTTGAAGCATTCAATTCTATACTTGCTTGATATAAATTTATGGAATAATCTTTGCAAATAATTGATAAAGTAAACTCATAGTTTGACTTTTCAAAAGAGTAGTTGTAAAACCTACAAGTACATGTTACTTGATATATAGACTAAAAGATTAAAAACTAGTGAGCCCCTTGAGAAGACCCAAGTAGTTTTCCTAATAGTTATATACAGTTAATAACAAGAACAAAATCCAACCAAATTCGTCTTGATCCTCGCTCCTCAACCCTATTTACTAAAATTCTAGTTTGGGTACAGTACTTGTAATTGCATTCTAAACCTACAAAACAAACTAAAGGAGAATGAGTGACAACTTGCTCAGTAAGTAGGAATGAGTCAAAAGTATGTACCTATCTGATGTACCTAGGAGCTAAGTTATCGCTAGGTTTTACCGTAGGAAGTAGTAACAATGAGTTCTTCAAGGTATCAAAGAGCGAAGGTGTGGTTAAGTCATCAACTATAGTAGCTTCCGTAAAGTTGCTCAAGAATATAACTCATCAATGAACATAACACAACTTAGTATTTTGCCTGATATGACGCATGAGCTAATACTAAGGTCCATTTGCTACTCAATAAGATTAGATAAGATTGTGAAAGAGGGATGTACTTGGAGAAGGATATCTCACAAGAACAAGAATATTCATTAACTTATAAGGTGTAAGATGATTGTGGCTATAGTATAAAGAACTATTTATAGTAAATCCTTTAGGGCAATAATATAATAGTGGAAATAAAGGACAATGTAAGAAAGAGATTCCTAGTATATACGAAAATAGTAAATAAAACAAATGATAAAGGAATATAGTATAAATGTTAGAAAAGTAGGGGATAGGTGGCTACTTGTTTATGGGTTTGTGTTCTAGGATCTTGGGCTATTGTGGCTGAGCGAAGCTGATGCTGGAGTTACTGTTGATGAGCTATGTTGAGAGGTATTAAGGTAACTGAACGTAGTTGCAATTCAATGGGATGGAAGAGTAAAGTTCGATGTATGGGGATCTTGGACTTGGTAGGTTATCGATTGGGTAAGACTTTGAACAAAGCATCATGGATGCAAGCTGTTGTTCGATACTTGGTAAGTTGGCATTCGATAGGTCGACAATTGTACAGGAGTTTAAGGAAAGCAAAGTGTATCCCAATTGAGGCTTTAGAGAGTTCACCCATAGCTCTTCCATGTGTGAGAACTCATCCTTGGCAGGCTAATAAGAGAGAATCTTCCTTATGAGGGATTGCAAGCTTTAGAGGTAGGCGCAAGTGAGCAGTCTGGAGGTCAGCAATCCATCAATTCCCCAACATTATTGAAGATTTTCCCTCAAATCTTGATTTTCTTCTTTTTCCAATACAAAGGGAGTTAGGTTAGTGACGTTGAAAGTTGGCGACACTCCATATCCTTTAGACAATTCAAGCTCATAGGCGTTGTCATTGATGCGTCGAAGAATTTTGAAACGGCATCTAACTTGGGAGATAACTTGTTCATTCTCTTACTCAAGAATTGCTCCTTGCCAAGGTAGATCTAGAGAAGGTCTTCTAGATTGTAAATAACCTACCTTCTACCACTGCTTCTTAGCTCTCTTTGTTAAGCCACAATCCTAGTTAGTTACTTAGCAACCTTCTAATGTAGTTTTTGAAACCTCTCAATATGCAACAAGCCTAATTGGCTTTCTCCTTGAGACGTTAAGTTGGTAATCAAGTCCAATGGTAAGTTTAGGTTAAGTCCATAGATAACTTAGAAAAGTGATCTTCCTGTTGAACTATAGGTGGAGCGATTGTAGGGGAACTTGATGATAGGTAGGCATAGATCCTAATCACGTAGATTCTTCCCAACAATAGCTTGAAGGAAGTTGCCTACTATTATATTCACAACCTCTATTTGGTTGTCTGTTTGTGGTTGGCAAGAAGTATTGAACATGAGCTTAACACCGAGCCTTTTCCATAGTGTTCACCAAAAGAAGCTCATGAACTTCTAATCACAATCAGACAAAATACTCCTTGGGACTCCATGCAGCTGCACGATCTTTTGCAAAAAGAGGTTAGCAACAAATAAAGCGTTATTAGTTTTGTGGTAAGGGATGAAGTGACTCATTTTGTTGAACTAATCAACTGCTACCATAATAGAGTCATGTTTTTTAGGTGTTTGAGGTAGGCAGAGCATGACATTCACACTTAGATCAATCTACAGTCGCTGGGATATAGGAAGAGGTATATATTCTCCATATGACTCCTTTCTCCCCTTAGCTTGTTTACACACCTTACAACGTTCAAGTACTTTATGCACATCCTTCATCATCCCAAGCTAATAGAAGTGTTCTTTTAACAACTTGGTAGTTCTCTTTTAGCTGAAATGGTCAACGAAGCCCTTAGCATGGGCTTCCAAAACAAGTGATTCTCTAGCTGAGCTGTTTGGCATACATACTTGTTGGCCTTTTATTAGGAACCCTTGGCTCAAGTAGAACTCATCTATAACTCCTCCAGTAGTGTACTTGGACACTAAGGGTCCAAAGTACGGGTTGTGCTCATATTGATCAATTACGGTACCGAACCCAAGTATCTTAGCCTATAATGTATTAATAAGAATATGTCAACAAGAAAGGGCATTAGCCATAATGTTTACACTTCCTTTCTTGTACCTAATGACATAGTAAAAGGTGTCCAAGAACTGTACCCATTTAGCAAGACATCAAGAGGGTTTTTATTGGCTTTGGAGGTGTTTAAGGGACTCATGACTTATGTAAATGATAAACTCTCTTAGTAGCAAATAATGTTACCAGTTCTGAAGAGCTCAAATGAGGCATAAAATTCCTTATCATATGTCAAGTAATTCAAAGTGGCACCTCTAATCTTCTCACTGAAAAATGCAACAAGTCGGTGTTCTAACAAAAGGATGGTACCAATACTCACTCCTGAAGTATTATACTTCAATTCAAAAACTTTCTCAAAGTCAGATAGGGTAAGTATTAGGGTAAAAGTCAACTTAGACTTGATCTCATCAAAACTACTTTGAGTTTTCTTGGACCATTTGAATTTAGAGTTCTTTTTGGTCAACTTGGTCAGTAGAGCAGTAAGGGAACTAAAGTTTCGAATGAATCTATGATAGAACAAGGTTAGACCATGAAAACTCTTAACTTTAGCAGCACTGGTTAGCATCTACCATTCAAGAATAGCTCGAACTTTCTTCTCATCATCTTCAATTCCTCCTTTAGAGACAACATATTTGAGGAATACTGCCTTACTTTGACAGAACACTTATTTCTTCAAATTGCTAAATAATTGCTTGGCACAGAGGATCTCAAATACAAATCTCAAGTGCGTGACATGAGAAATGAGGTCGACACTATATACCAAAATATCATCAAAGTAAACAACAACACATTTGCCAATCAAAAATCTCAAAACATGATTCACGAGTCGCATAAAGGTGCATAGAGCATTCATAAGACCAAACAGCATCACCATCCACTCGAATAGACTGTCCTTCATTTTGAAAGTAGTCTTCTACTCATCTCCAAGCCTTATTCAGATCTGGTGGTAGTCACTCTTCAAATCAATCTTCGAAAATACTCGCTTACCATGCAACTCGTCGAGCATATCATTCAATCATGGGATCAACTATCAGTATTTGATAGTGATTTCGTTGATTACTCAACTATTAATGCACATTCTCCAAGAGCCATCCTTCTTCGATACTAGGATAGCTAGTATATTGTTACGTCTCAAAAAGTTAAAGTCGTAATAATCTTGTCGTGTAAACCATACTAAGATAAAAACTGACCTTACATCTACTATCACAGACCTAATTCACACCAAGCATACTCAACTCTACCACTTTGAAGCGTCTAGTTCATTACCTACTTCATATAAACTTGTGGAATAATTCTTTTGAAATCAACTGATCTAGTAAACTCGTAGGTTTGGCCTTTCAGAAAAGTATTGGTAAAACCCACAGGTATCTGTTATTCAGTATACAAACCAAAAGATGGAAAACTAGCAAACTCCCTAATAAGACTTAAGTAGTTTCCTTATCAGTCAGATAAAGTCAATAATGAGCACAAAATTCAACCGAATTCTTCATGATCCTCACTCTTCTACCCTATTTGCTAAAGTTCTAATTTTGAGTACAATACTTATAGTTCTATTCTAAAATTATAAAATAAACTATAGGGAAATGAGCGACAATTTACTCAATAAGTAGAATGGAGATAGAAGTATGCATTTAGTACATTGCAAGAAGGATTTTCAACCAAGTTAGTTAAATACAGTGCATGTACAAGCAAATGCTATTGTACAACGTTATCTGGTTTGTCTTGAAATCAAAGAAATTGCACCCACTCTAATTCAGGTTGAGGAATTTGACATTACGTACTTGCAAATTAAGACTAAATTGAGGCTTATGTAATGAAGAACACTCTCCTCCTATGAACACCTTCAAACAAAGGCCCACAACTCTACCGTAACCTCCTTTCTTATCACTTAATTTGACTAAGGTAAGCAAAGGACCATTTCAGCTATCCTCATCGAAGGAAGTCCATGTTTGGCTTAAGTATTCTAGCTGTTATCCCTAGTGGGTTGTGATAAATGTCAGGTTGGATATTAAGCTCATTTTGAGTTAATTTATTTTTAGGATGATTAATTAAGCTCAAACAATTCAAGCATAATAATGTTTACAGAACAACCATAACATGAAGCTCAACTCAACTCTGCTCTGCTCAGCTCCTATTACAGCAAATTGAATTTCAAGCATAAACGCTACACACATACAACCAGCTAACTACAATCACAAGCAAATATATACCAAAATCTTTAGATATTTTGAAATAATACCCCCAAAATGTTGTGAAGTATTAATCTCACTTACTTGTACTATTGCTCACTCCAGTAGATTTGTATTGTCAATGTTCTACTCCTTTTTGAAATCTCATATATATACAAAACCCAAATTTAGTTTTTGTAAAATTTACAAAAATATTAGGGTTTTAGCTAACTCTTTGTATTATCCTATAATTCGATTGAAATACTATTTGTGAAGTTATATACATAAATATATTAAAGTATAATATTCATATATGGTGAAATATAGTTATATTTATATATGTACCTAATTATTATAGTTTTACTATATAAGTTATATTAAATTAGTGAATATTAATGATATATGTAGTTATACAATTACTTATAATATATCATTTCAATCGTATTGAAATGTTCATTTCATTGATCAAATTATATTTTAATTGTAGAAAGGTTATCGTAGGACGATAATTTCTATAATATTAAAAATACTTGCTTTATTATCTAGAATTATCTAATCTTAGTAAAATTAGTATCGTTAGGTTCGTATAAACTCAACGGTGTGTAAGATATATTCCATTTTAATAAGACAACTCTTAAGTGATATTTTTAGTTCTATGTACCCATACCATAAATAATATCATATTATCTAAATAAAATATTGTTTTATAAACCTTTTAAGTAAGATGCGATAAAACCGGTATTTTCCTATCCCTAATATACATATATCCTAACCCGGGTGATATAATATTATAAAATATAACATAGATAACTACTAATCACACCTAACTAGATTATACATATTTAGGATTTATTCAATTAATTATCACTTCTTATTCTAATATTGCTAAAGATGTATCATGGTTAGTAAATTAAGCCATTTAATCAAGAATATTCACAATAAATAGCTAGGATCACCAAATAAATCCATGAAATTTTTTGTAAACTTAGAAAAATATAAGGAATTTAGTCAACCAACGGTTTCATGCCATTAGGTTTATCACTTATATATGTATAATTGCGTTTTTACTCCTAATTTGCGATTATTTAAGCAAAAAATATTATTTTTATACCAAATTACTTCTAACATATCCTGACATTATTACAAGTCTCCATAAGTTATTAGATATTAATTTCATCAATTAATTCTATAAAAATCAATTTATCTCATAAATTGCCCAATTTTTTAACCATTTTTTGGGTAAAAAATATGACAAATACTAAATATATATAAAATCAAAATTGGGCTACATAACATTAAGATAGATGTAATATGAATTTTATAGAAAAATTTTAAGCTCAAAATAACATCATTTGATATATTTAATTTGAATTTGAAAATTCGAATGAATAGTCTATTTCTTAAGAAAGTATATAAAATATTTATAATTTAAAAAAATAATTATATCACATGAAAGTACATCTAAAATAACCTAAGAATAATTTTGTTTTCAAAATTTTCCTAATTGATTTAATATGTTTTTTAGAAAATATAAAAAAACAGGGTAAAAATTTAACATACCCATTCATCGAAACTCCGGCCATTGTCACCCGGTGAGAGGTTATTAACTGGCCTAGTTGGTTGTGGCTTTGCTAGGGGGCAATAAAGCTTCATGTCAAGTAGTGTTTTAGGTTGGGAACTAACTCCGACCCGTAGCTCCCCTATTTTTCTATTTATTTTTCCTAATTTCTAATGGTTTCTCTTGAATTTTTTTTTAGTGGTTTAAGATTCAAAAATGTGTAACTGAAGTCCTAATGTCCTATATATAGTAGTTTGGGTTAGTTGAAATTTTTCATCATTGTTAAAAATTTTTTTATTTAATTATTTTATTGAATTCAAGTAAGTAGAATGTGTCTTTCATTTACAAATTCTACTTCTAAGTCACCTAAATCTATTGTTGATGCTGCTACAATGATTTCCAAATGAATCCAGGTTGTTCCTTGATTTCAAGATAAGTTTTTGTTATTATTTTAGTGAAATTTGAATAATTTATGTATATTATATTAATATTTAGTTATTTTGTTAATATACGTATATATATCTAATATACGTATATATAACTCGATAAGTATAATGAGTACTCGTACTCATATAATTATGTTTCACTCATGTTATTTATTTTTAAGATATATTTTCTCCTTAAATTTTGGGCATTTTTCACTATTTTATATATTTATAGTTTTTTGGATTAATTTATAGGCATATTTATTTTATATATTAGATATATTCATAATATATATATATATATATATATATTCACATAGTATTTTATGTGGTAATATTTACTTTTATAGTTTAAATAACTTATCTCTAGGGTCTTATCACACCTCGAGCTCAGTTTTAGAGGTTTTGATAATTTTTTTACTATATTTAATAACTATACTTCTAAGGCTAAAATTGGGATTTTATTAAATTTTTTTAAAAATCAAACATTATTAGGTTACTTCTGCTAACTTTTTTAATCTACTTGTAAAGTTTAAACTCAATCGGATAAATTTTTCCAAAAACCCTAAATCTAGGTACAATTGTCTTAAATATAATTTTAGGGACTTATATAAAGTAAATTCTCACTATTAATTATATTATTGATATTTTATTATATTTTTTACTTCTTAACTTATGAGAATTTCTTGACAAAGGTTGTCAAGTCTCTCATAAATTTCTAACCTAATCGGGTCACTTTTCCAAACATCCTAAATCGATTGTCGACTTTAGTCGCACAAGAACAAGGCTTTGCTCAATATTTAGATGTTCATGTCCTAATTGATAATTTGGGAGACATCACATTTCACCCCTTTTACAAATAGTTTCTTCCTTGGAACTAACACATACTAAATCTTTCTATAAAGAAAGTTATATGAATTCATAAATTGGTTATCAATTTTATATCTATGGTTTGTAGAGGTTACTATTTTATTACTTAAGGGGACTAGAGGGATAGCCTTTCTTTCATGAGGTTCATTTCTCCAAAGTGTCTCCATTTCATATTTTCTAACTCTACTCTAATTACGCTCTTAATTTATCTCTAGTCCATCTTTCCAATTTCTTTCCTTAATCTCTTATATTCCATGTTTAGTGCTAAATATATGCAAAACCCATCACTAAAATCCTCCACTCGCATTACACTTTCCTAATCTTGCAACTTTCTATTACATTCATTCAAGTGTTCTCTCTCTTTGATATGTCTTCTATTGTATTCTCTATATCACTTATTCTTAAGTCCTAGTTAAGATCATTAACAACACCTATCCTTCATCTACCATAAATATCGTTCCTTTTTCTCCTATCCACACTTTTTATCTTATAATGACCAAGTTATTGCCATAGTTATTAATTTGTTCTTTCATATAAATTAGCGATTAGTACAAGTGTCAATAAGAATGAGCTCGGTAAATCTAGACTTTTCTTTACCTTGAAGTCAATTGAGATGGCCAACAATTTGAATTCTTATGACTTGACTCGACTCAATAAAAACTGACATGATTCCTAATTAACAGACTTGCATTGATACCGATATGAACTCATTACTTGATAGAACATGACATGATGTGAGTTACTTTGATGAGAACAAGAGACTTAACAAGGAAGAGACTTGATAATCATAGATTTGCATTCTCTTCTTGATTACCCATTGCCATTGCATATATGAAGTGTATTGTTTTCTAGTATTTTAGTTATATCATGGTTTACATCTACCAATCTTCCTCTTCTAGTAAGGATTGCTAACTAGGGCTTACGACTTATCCTCGATTTCTCTTCCTTTCAAGTTAATTTCTTATGTAAGATGTAAAGTAAGCTACATGATTAGTTTTAAGTACCTCTTATTTTTTGAGGTCATCAATTTGTCTTTATGGTTTTTAGTTAGCATTCTTGTAGTAGGTATTTGCTGTGACATTAGACTATTTATATAATACGAGGGGTTTGATTCATAATAATCCAGTCTTAGTAGAATACTTTTGAGTTGCGTTAAAATTTTACCTTCTAGTTAACATGATAAGGTTACTGTTTTTAAGGTTACTTCCAACATCAGTCTCCTACTATGTCTTTTCTTATCGTCAGAGCATTATGAGGTTAACCCTAATGCTAGCGATTTGCTTGGGTAATGTGGAATTATAAACCACCAATAAGTTAAGGATTGAGTTTCTTACTTCCTAGTTCTATAGGTAATAGTAATAGTGTCTCATATTCAGGTTTTAGGTTGTTTTCTAATATTGCATTAATCATTCTTATGGTTTAATTCTAGCGAACTTGTAAATAATGACTATCATTTGCATGCACTTTTATCAATAATACCTACTTGCTTTAGAATGTGACTTACAATTTTACTTATACATTTTCATGATACAAAATATAAAGACACTATAAACCTCATAATAGGAGCTAGTCAACACTTATATAAAATACAGTTAACATGCACAAAAATTGTACTCATGGAACAGTAACTCACAATCTAAGTTACAATATTTCATTCATGTGAATATTTCCGTGTCACTCTACATTTCAAATTCAATGATCAGGTATTAGCTCCCAAAATATACACGAGACTATATTTCTGTACATAATACTTTCCATAATTAAGCAAACTATATATTAATGATTGGCACTTTGACTTGCTCAGCAATGAGTGGACCTCCCTTCTCATTTAGCTAATGAATCTTATAAGGTTTAGGGTAATGATAGGTCAACAACTTCAAAGCCTTCACTACTCTTTGTGCTATGACATTAGTACAACTTCCCCCATTGATGATCAAAACAAATAGTTTGCCATTCACTCAACAATTTGTATGGAAGAGGTTCTCTCTTTGTTCATTCTCATTGGAGGTAAACGTAATGAGAGATCTTCATACAACCATACAGTAGTCTTCCATTTCATGTTAGGTTATGGTGCTTGAATCTCCTTGAAACTCTTCTGGTAATTAGTCGACTCCTACTTCTTCTTCCTCCCCTTCACTAGCACTTTCCACCTCAGATTAGGGCTTGTCTCCCTTGATTGTCATGATACGTCAGTTCCGACACTAAGTAGCCACATATCCAAAACCAAGGCACTTGAAACACTTGATTTCTCGAGTCTTTCATCCTAAGCTTTGACCTTGGTTCTTTTTAACCTCAGGCTCCTCGGCCTTAATCTTACCTCAGCCATCATCAAGTCCACTTGACATATGACCTCGACAATCCACCTCAAAACTGTACTAAGCTCAGTCATATCCAGGTCAACTCGGTATACCAGTTCTGCTTGGCATACCAAGTCGGTTGTTTTATACTCAACTAAGTTGATTTCGCCTCTACCTTTCAACCCTTTGTGCTACTTGGATAGTCTTTTCTAGATTTCCAAGCCTCTGTACCTCCATTACATTACCAATCTCAAATCTCAATCTAGAAATGAACTTAGCTATTTTTTATGCTTTAGGTTCATCAACATTATAGTGAATCATCAACAGTTGGCACTTTCGAACATATTCATTCACGGATCAATTGTCTTGCTTAAGTTCCTAAAGATGTCAGAAAGTGTCTTGTTCATATTGTTTTAGCACAAATCTACTCCTCCAAATTCTTTTCATCTCATTCCATGTTTAGATTTCACGTCAAGCTTGCTAATGTACATTCTACAATTTCTTCTACCAGATTACTGCATATCTAGAAAATTTTAAAGCAATTACTCGAATACGCACTGAGTCCTCATAATAATAGAAGTCAAATATCTTTTCAATCTTCTCATCCCAGTCTAGATAGTCATTAGCATCACTAGACCCATTAAAACTCGAAATATGCACTTTAAGATGCTTAGCTCCTCTCGAGACATGAAACTTACATTCTTCGAATCCATAATACTACTCATCCTCCTCCCCATACTCCTCAATAACATCTAACTCAAGTCTCCTCTTCGTAACGCTTTCAACATGGCAGGGCAGAGCTAGGTTCACATTAATAGCATTGGATGCTCGATGCTCACCTTCTTGTCTTCTCAACCTATCTCTCACTTTTCGACCTTGTTCATCAACTCTCTCTTGAGGTCTAGTCTCTACTACCCTCTATATAGAAATGGCCAAATTGGCTACAATAACAATAAGGTCTTGCAATTGCTTGTTAATAACTCACGGGGTTTATTGGGTAACACGATCATGACCAAGAGCATTACTCTCAATATCATTAATCTCTCTTTGAATATTAGGATTTAACATTCTCAATACAAAACTTTGACAAAAAATTACACACAGCTTTGATAATATGATCTCGTATAGTGACTTAATGACTTGCTCTATTTTTCCACTAAAGAACAAAGTACAACAAAACATACATTATAACAAGAAGTAACTACTAGAATACTTAGCTTTCAGTTACTACCTCAAGCTCTGATGCCAGGATCATATAATGTGCTTAGGAGCTAAGTTATCATTAGGTCTTACCTTAGGAAGTAGCAACAATGGATCCTTCAAGATATCAAAGAATGAAGGAATGGTTAAGTCATCAACTACAATAGCTTCCGTGAAGCTACTGGCAGGATATGACACATCAATGAATACAATATGACTTAATATTTTGCCTAATATGATGCATAAGCTAATACTAAGGTTCACTCACCACTAATCTCAAGCTACTCTATAAGATTAAATAAGAGTGTGAGAAAGGAATGTACTCAAAGAAGGATATCTCATAAAAATAAGAATATTCATGAACTTGTAATGTGTAAGATGATTGCAGCTATAGTATAAAGGATTATTTATAGTAAGTCCTTTAGGACAATAATACAATAATGGAAAATTACACAAAGGACAATGTAAGAAGGAGATTCCTAGTTTATACCAAAAGGGTAAATAAGACAAAGGACAAAAAGAAATATAGTACAAATTTCAGAAAAGTAGAGGACAAGTGGCTGCCTATCAATAGGTTCGAGTTCTAAGATCTTTGAGTGTTGTAGTTGAGCAGAGTTGATGTTCGAGCTACTATTGATGATTTTTACTAGGAGATGCTATGGTGATTGAATGTGGTTGCAATTCAATAAGATGGAAGAGTAGAGCTTACCATATGTGGATCTCGGACTTAGTACCCGATAGGTCAATGATTGGGTAAGAGTCCGAGTAAAGCATTATGGGCATAAGCTATTGTTCTGTACTGGGTAGGTTAACACTTAACTGGTGCACAATTGTGTAGGAGTACAAGCAGAATAGATTATATCCTAGCTAAAGCCTTAGAGAGTTCACCTATAACTCTTCCATATAAAGAACTTGTCTTTGGTTGGCTGACTAAAGAGAATCCTCCTTGTAAGGGATTGCAGGCCTTGAAGGCGAACATAAGTAAGAGGTTCAGAGGTCGGCAATCCATCACTATCACTATGTAACCAAGGTTTTCAAGCAAGTTTTGTTATATGGAATACATGTTCCATCAAATGTTATTACATAACGTTATCAAGTCTGTTGTGAGATTTTCGAAAAATTGCACCCATTCTAATTTGAGTTGAGGAGTATGATGTTTCATGCATAAATGGAAATCAAACCGAAGCTTATACAATAGAGAATACCCTCCAACCGAGACAACTTTCGAACCATAGCCCCCAACTTTGCTGCAACCTCCTTTCCTGTCACTCAGTTCGATTAATAGTGGGGAAATGACCATTTTAGCTATCCTCATCAAAGGAGTCCATAATTGGCCTAAGAATTCTAGTCATTACCCCTAGTAAGTTGTGATGCCTATTAGGTTAGACAATTAAACCAAGTTTAAGTTAGATAATTTTTTAGGTGATCAAGCAATTTCAAACTATCGAGCTTAGTTTTTCACTCTTCCGATTCTCTTTATAAAGTTAGGTCTTCTTTAAGCCAATCAATATTAAACCCTACCTCTTTAATACTGATCCTCGACTAGGGTTTGAAGAAAATCATTTCTTTCAATTTAAAAAGGGTTTGAAGTCGCCACCCAACCGAAATGGGGAAAAAGGGTTAAGTTATAATCAATTGGGTGGATTGGCTATAACTTAGCTACAGATGTATCAATTACCGACTTTTTTGAAAACCAGAGATTTTGTCGCGACCCGAGGGGGCTAGTCGTGGCAGTTGCCGTATACCGTACAAAGGATTGTAGATTAAGCTCCCTTACAATCGACGACCCTTTTATACGATACACAAGGCTACAACTACTACTAACTACCAAGAGTGCGCAAGCTTAAGCAATAGCATTTCATGACGAATAATAATATAGAAAACATAACACATACTTTATGTGTATAAAAATTTACAGATATAGCGTTTGAAACATGCCTAAAGTCAAACTATATAAAAATTACATATTCAACCCTACATTTAGTCAAAAGTACTCTCTGTCCTCAAACAGCTCCCACATGGATCCCGTATAGAAAGCTAACCTCGGGCATACAACGGCCTGACTCCACGAATAAGTCAGCCTGCAAAAGAAGTCTACGAGGGTATAAGCTTACTAGCTTAGTGAGATATTTTCCCTCAACCATACAGCAATTAAGTTATAACACAGTTAAGTTCAACCAAATGAATGCATGAACGAGCAGTATGCCAAACAAATACATGCAGGTGACCAGGTACTGCATGTAACTCAGATTTAACGCCCTCCGAAGTCAGGGTTGGAGATTCTTCGGTACAGTCAGATCCGGGTATCATATTAGAACTTATTTCATAACGAAACTCCGCGTTTCGTATTTAAAATGTAATGGTACATCCATTACCAGCTTTATCAAAACGAGTTCTACATATGATTGTGAGTAGGTTCACGCAGCCCTCACTCACCCCTAAACGAAGGCCTCTGGACTCGACCCATAGCCAGGCGGTTGGCGCCTCCAACGCCTAGTCATCCCGCGGGCAAGGGTAAGGTCATATCGCACGTGTGCACCGTACGAACTCAATAACATTCAATAATCAACCCAAGTATGGCCTCTCGCTACCTCCGTGTAATGTGACTGTCCGGAAATAGTTATGCAGTGCATGATTTATGAATGATCCAAATTAACTTTTTCTAGTCGAATAAAAGTTAAGTCATATTTAATCAGTGATCATTCCAAGTCACAAACAATCAATCTATTGAATCTACCATGCATCAAACATTATATTATTGAACTTTAAAGTAGATTCACAATTCACAACAATTATCATGCACAAGCATAACCCAACCCCATACACATTCATTTATACATCATAATTTAGATTCACTACTTACAAACACAAACAAGTATGGAATCATAAGGAAAAACTCACTCGGCCATGGCTAGTTCAGGGATCGTAATAATCGGTGGGCAGCTCAGGGTCGATATCGTGATCACCTGAGAATAAGGAAAATTTGTAAGATAGGGAATTTTAAAACTAGCTAGAGTTATAATGTATAAGGTTTATTTCACTTAGTTACGTGAAACTGTCGATTCGAGCTTTTTATCGAATCGCGTGTAACTTTTTCGTTTTAGCTCGGATCGTTATGAACTTATAGTCCATTTTGATCGTTTTCGAGCGTATTTTCCCGTAACGAGGTCCGTTTTGGACGTTGTGACTCGTAACTTAAATTGTGATACAAAAATATCACAAAATTTATTATTTAAATTTAAAAATTATAAAATATTGATTTTCTCTTTTTCGTAACATATTTATAAGTTACTAATTATTTAAATCATATATTTGTTATTTTGGGTATATTTCCTATTTTTCTCCTTTTCCTATTTTCTTCTTATGTACCTTACGATTATACATATATATATATATATATATATATATATATATATTACTCATATGATATATGTATATGTATTTATTGAAAACATACTCTTATACATATATAAATATATATATTCGGCATACATTCATATAAATACATACATATATATATATTCGGCCTACATACTTATATATACATATATATATGTGCGGTATACATATGCTTATATATAGTATTTATTATATATATATATATATACAATACATTTTATACATATACCGTATACTATATTACTTATAGCCTATATTATATATATTTATGTGTCTCATACTACTACTTATGGAAGTATGTATATATGTACTATACTATATGATTATATATGTATATATATACTAAAATAATTATACAAGAATAACCACATATATATGATTTTGGGTATAAATCATACATGTGTACTATAGTATAAAATACATAATACTCATCATATGTATTCCAACAAATATACATAACACATCTACTCATGTATAATATACCTATGTACATACATGTATACATATCTAATCTTATATTTATACATATAAGTAAACTTAGGTATTTATACACATAAACATATACTATTAGTATAATATGCATAAATACCATAAAATATCATAAAAATACCATAAAAATACTATAGTTCTACACATGTATACTATCATATACATATATATTTCTTAAAATAAATTACTTACCAATTAAATTGGATCTTTCTTCTTCTTTTCCTTCTTCTTTTCCTCTTTTCTTTCTTTCTTTTTCTCTCCTTTTTCCTCACGGTTTGCAAATTGTGTGTGTGTATTTGTGCAGATTTTTTTTTTCCTTTTTCCATATTTATAGAGTTGCTTTTGCTCATGTGATAGTGGCTTAATTTTTAAGCTAAGTTCACTTTTTATTAATTGAAATAAAACAAAAACATAACATTACGTGGCTACTTGTGTTGGCTTTCAATTTGTTAACTTTTGTTCTTTTCTTTCTTACGTTTTGTGCAGGTGAAAGATTTGAATGTGGAAATGAAAAGAAGATTTGAGATAAATTGAAAATAGTTGAGAAGGAAAATGAAATTTATTAAAAATTATGTGTAATTTTTCAAATCATATAAATTATAACGAATTTCCTCGTATATTAGTTTTCAAAATTCTGTGAAATTTTATCAATTTAACTGGTACCCGTTACAATTATAATTTTTACAAGTTATTATGAAAATTTTGTTACAATGTCGTACAAATAGTCGATTTAGTCGAAAATTACATTCGACTATAATTTTATTGCTATTGTGTAATATTTAACTATTTTATAGGTTTACGTTTATGATTTTAGGGTCTCGAGCGATTTTGAGTTCGGTTTCGATTAATGATGCATAAACTAGTTTTTAAGGTTTTAGTAAGCGATTTAGGGTTTTGATAAATTCCGAGGGTTTTGTTATCAGTGTTATATTTAATTTATTAAACTTCATTTTCTTTTATTATCATTCACCTTATCGATTTATTGTACAGTTTAGAATAATCAGACTCGAGTTAAGGTTCAACTATTGTTTTTCCTAGGGTTTACAGATTTAGATCCGGAGGCTAATTTATTAAACCCTAAACGGGTACCACTTTTAACTTTCCGATTTCAACTTCGCTTTTCAAATATACCCTTTTTAATTTCTAAAAACATCTAATTATGATACAAGCGACTAAATTAATTAATTTATATAAATATCTAAAATAGAAAAAAAATAAAACTTTTCATATTTTAAATCGCCCCATACTTGTGTACAAGTGCCTATGTATCTATTATTCGGGATCGAACACACGTAGTTTTTTTAATGAAAATATAGCGGGTTGATTGATTTTAACTTTAGAAAAATTACCAAGTTTACATTTTTACCCATTTTGAGTTGATTTGAAAAAAGATTATAAGAGTTCCTAAGTTGGATTTTATTTTTGGAAAACCTAAAATATCTTAGTTTGGAAAGGATTTGTTTTATTTTTATTAAAAAAATTGATTTTCTAAGTGTCAAAAGTAACTTTTCTATTTTTATTCCATTTTATTATTTTTATTATTTATTTACTTTTTATTGTTAGCTTTTTTTTCATGGTTTTTCTTTTGTTTAAATGTGAAAACAAAAATAAAATAAAATAAAATACTTCCTATTCTTCTTCTTCTTTTTTTCTTTTTCTTCTCTTTCTTTTTTTTTTTCTTTTCTTTTCTTTTTCTTTTTTTTTATTATTATTTTCTATTACATTTAAATAAAACAAATAAACAAAATAAAATAAATAAATAACTAAAAAGAAAAACTTCAAACGGATTCAGATGCACGGGTCGAACCTAGGTAAGTCGAACGAGCCGAGTTGGCTCCAATGGATTCGAGTCAGGCTTCAATGCCTTCAACAGCAGCAACAACGGCGAGGCTCAATTCGGCTTGTTTCATCCACCAAAATGAGCGGCTGACGGTCTTTTTATGAGTATTGGATTGGAAATTGGGGGGGGGGGGGTGGTGCTAAGTTTAATGCCTGGGTGTTTTGGAGTTGTTTGGGTGGTTTTCGAAAGTTGGCTGTAGACGATAGTGGTGGTTCGCCTGTGTAAGGCTTGTTGGGTGTGATTGCTTAGTAACGCGACTGGGGGTCACGGCAGAGGTCGAAAGGGGTTGCGTTCGGGAACTAATGGAGGGGGGGGTTTCACAACCGTAGTGGTGAATGAGCTTAGAGTTTACTAGAGAGAGAAACCCGAGAAGAGAGAGATTGGTAGAGAGAAGAAGTGATCGGAAATGGATATAGAGAGTGTAGGAGTTGATTCTGTTGGGTGTGTCCCCTTGTATGTACTCCTTGAAGCTCCTTTTATACTCGAATTATTCCCAGAAAACAAGAAAAGCTCAGATTGGATTAATGAAGAATGCCTAGGAAAACAGCTTTTTTTCAATTTTTGGAGCTCAAATTAAATGCTCCTTTGATTGTATTTAGATATGTTTTTTGTACCAATTCACAATAGGCTATGTCTATTCTATAATTTCACCATTGAATTGGTGAAATTGCAACAAGAAAGGATCTAAAAATCATGTTGAAGTAGGTGGTCTAAAGTGGAAAGCACTAGAAATCTGGAGAAAGTCGAGAGAAATAGAGGGAAAGAGAGGAAAATGAAGGGAAAAGGAAGGAAGGGGAGGGAAAAGTAAGCTGACGTAGTGTTGACGTAGCACCACATCAGCCATGCCGACCAATCCTGGCGTGCTACATGTCATTTCGTGACACATGGCAGCTGACGTGGCACGCCACGTGGATGCTACGTCGGTGGGCCATCAAATCCGATGATGCCACATGTCAGGACACGTGACACAATTAGATCCTAACACATGGCAATTCTTAATGTGATTGAAAACCAAAAAATAGGAAAAAGGCCTCTCTGCCTTTGCCAAGTTTCGATCTCAAGACCTCATGCTTAATGTTAGTGCTATGTTCATATACTTAACCGTCAAGCCATTGACCTATACCTTATCCATATGTGTAAATTGCACATATGGACTCGGTCAGCCTAGGCCAGATTTAAATCTAAGCTCAAGTTCAATGGCCCAACTTCTAAACCTATAAAATTAAAAATTTAATTTAACAAAATGTTATTTTCTAAAATCTTTTATTTTTTTTATTTTTTGTGACTTTTCAAAAATTTTATGTACTTTTCCAATTTTTTTTGTATTTTTTTTAAATTTCCTATCTATTGTGCTTTTTCCTATTTTCCTATTTTTCTAGAATTCCTTTTTTTTTTTTTCTAAAAATTTGTTGGCTTTCTTTAAATTTCTTTTGTTTTTGAACTTTTCTTAATTTAGGTCCCTATAACATAATTTGAAAAATAAAAAGGAGGGAAAAAATTAGATGTCTATAGCTGCCCCTTTTTGTGGTAAAGTTTAAGCAAAACTTTGCCTTAAATATAAAATAGACACTATTTTACCCTAAGAATGGATTTTATTCTAAGAAGCGCTACAACTAGTTAGCTATCCTAGGTCTAATCCATTGGGATTTGGAGAAGAGAAGAGTAGCACTCTAAGAGCTGGCTGAAAGACTGAAAGCAGAATTGAAGTTTGGTCATGCTCTTATGAACCGAGGTAAAATGGGCAAAATGCTCCTAGAGTTGGCTAAGGCCCTAAGAAGAATTAGCAAACTTGATCATGCCCTAATTGGCTAACTAACCAAGGTGGGCAAAGCGCTCCTAAAGCTAGCTAAGACTCTAAGAAGAATGAACAAACTTGGTCATGCCCTAATGAATTGACTAACCAAGGTAGGCAAAGCACTCTTAGAGTTGGCTAAGACCTTAGGATGAATGAACAAACTTGGTCGTACCCTAATGAACTGACTAACCAAGGTAGGTAAAGCGCTCCTAGAATTGGCTAAGACCCTAAGAAGAATAAGCAAACTTGGTCGTACCCTAATGAGCTAACTAACCAAGGTGGGCAAAGCGCTCCTAGAGCTGACTAAGACCCTAAGAAGAATGAACAAACTTGATAGTGCCCTAATGAGTTGACTAACTAAGGTGGGCAAAGCTCTCCTAGAGTTAGCTAAGACCCTAAGAAGAATGGGGGCAATGCCTCAAAAGCTAGTTAAGAAGATGACGAAGGTAATTGGTTTACGAGCCGATTAAGAGAAACTTGGTGAAAGGAAGTGCCCTACAAAACTTAGTGAAGAAAGGGGCTTGCTTGCAAGAAATTTGGTTAATAGAAGGACCTTATGGATTGGAAAGATGAACTAAGCTAAGATCGTGTCTTCATAAGCTGGCCAAACACTGAATGTAGAAAGTAAATGCCTCGTGGGTTGGTTAAAAAAGATTGTTGGGAGTAAAAGTGGTCTAAATGCAAGAAAAAAATTGGTGTGCTAACACTGTATAGAAATACTTACCCAGTCTTTGTCAATAGCATCCAATCCGTCAAACCTTTTTTGAAAAGCCCCCATTGGAAAATTACTGACTCTTGTTTTAGTCCCTTGTTATCAACTCGGATGTTCTTGACATACAACATTCGAGACTTTACTAGTTCTTTTTGGAGAAATCATGGAAATTAGCCCAATGCAGGAAAACCACCCACTATTTTTGTTTCTTTGGAACTTTTATGAACCCAAAAGCCTCATTCCCATCTACCGTGATTGCTTACTTGTGTTTTACATTCCTCTAAAAAAACAGACAATAAAACTCCCCATTGAGGGGGATCAATCCGTAATAAAGTATTTAAAGAATTTTATTAATTACCAATGTTCTAGATCTCATTCCTTAACTCTTCTCGTGTTTGCAGTGTATAGGTTTGATTAAATGAGGTAAAGGGAATTAGACTTTTCCATGGAGAGGGTGATTATTCCAACAACGACAACGGCCAAGGATACCAAATTTGCTTGTAGATAATGAAAATTGGACCAAAATGACATTCAAAATGACTGGCATTTTTGTATTTTGAGCAAAATCCCATTGACTTCTTATGGATAGTACAATTTTACAGCGTTAGCATTTATAAGGTCTCTCAAATCTAAACCATCCATTTAGGACAAAATTAAAGCCCCTCCTGATAATACTCGCTTCATGACATAAGGACCCCTGTAATTGGGGGTGAATTTCCCTCTAGAGTCTTGTGCATTGGGGAGAACTTTTCTTAACACCAAATCTCCTTCTTTGAGGTTACGAGGTCACACCATTTTGTTGAAGGCCTGAGCCATTCTTTGCTGATAACATTGATTATGACATAGGGCCATCAATCTCCTTTCATCAATCAGATTTAGCTGTTCGATGCATTTCTTTACCCAATTAGCTTTGTCCAAATGAATTTCTAATAGTACCCTAAGTGATGAGATTTCAACCTTTACTGGTAACATTGCTTCAGTAATGTATACTAAAGAGTATGGTGTTGCCCCAATCGATGTTCTAATGGAAGTCCGATAGGCCATGAGTGCGAAAGGTAACATCTCATGCCAGTCCTTATATGTAATAGCCATTTTTTCAATGATTCTTTTGAGGTTTTTGTTTGCTGCTTCAATGGCTCCATTCATTTAGGGTTGATAAGGAGTAAAGTTCCTATGAATGATTCAGAATTGCCGGCATAATTCTGTCATAAGCTTGTTGTTGAGATTAGTGCCATTATTAGTGATGATTTTTCAAGAGTCCCATGTCGAGCCAAGATGTCTCTCTTGATGAACTTAACTATGACCCCTTTAATAACATTCGAGTAAGACGAAGCCTCTACCCATTTGCTGAAGTAGTCGATGGCGACTAATATGAAGCGATGTCCATTGGATGCTTTTGGAGTAATAGGGCTGATGACATCTATGCCCCACATTGAAAAAGGCCATAGTGCTGAGAGGGCATGTAATTCTTGAAGCGGGGCATTTATCTTATTTGTATAAACTTGGCATACAGTACCTAACATGTCTGATGTAATCACTTTCCATTGTTGACCAATAATATCTTAGCCTCATGATTTTCTTTGCCAACATGTATCCATTCATGTGAGGTCCACATACTCCTTCATGTACCTCTTTCATTAACTTCTCAACCTCTTCGTTAGCTACACACCTTAAGAGTATACCGTCAATGAGTATCGATATAAGGTGAACTCGCTTACTAAGAATTGAGTGGCTAATCTCCTAATTATCTTCCTGTCTCCTTTCTCAGCCTCTTCAAGGTATGTGCTTTATTGTAAGAACATCTTAATATCATGATATCACGATTTTTTGTCATTCATAACCTTAATTGTCAGGCAGAAGGTAGGCTTGTCTTCAATTTTAATAGTAAGGGGCCGAATCTCGACTCCACCAAATATCTAGATCATTGATGCTAGCGTAGCTAAAGCATCAACAAATTGGTTATGAGCCCTTGGTACGTGATTGAAGGTGACTTCTTTGAAACTTTCCATTAATTCCATCAAATGCCGATGATAAGGCACTAGCTTAGGATCTTTAGTTTTGTACTCTCCCCGTGCTTGGCTAATAATGAGTAAGGAGTCCCCATACACTTCTAATTATTGAATGTCTTTCTCTAGGGCCATCTTGAGTCCCATGATGCATGCTTCATATTCAGCAATATTATTAGTATATGGGAAAATGAGCCTTATGGCTATAGGATATTAAGTACCTTCAGGGGATATTAGTATTGCCCCAATTCTACACCTAGACACGTTGGCTGCACCATCGAAGAACATTTTCCATTTTGGTGGCTCGTCATCCTTTCCTTTATCAGAGTTTCCTTCGACTACTAAGATACTCTTATTGGGGAAATTGACTTGTACTTCTTGGGAAGTGCTATTAGAGGGGTTTTCTGCTAAAGGTTACCCTTTGACTGAATTTCGGTTTACATATGTAATGTTGAACTCTAATAGTTGCACTTGCCACTTTGAGATTCTACCAATTAAGGCTGGTTTTTCTGCTAAGTACTTCAGGGGATTGTGTTGAGTCAGTAATTTTACCTGGTAGTAGAGTGTGTATTGTCTGAGCCGATGCATTGCCCAGACCAACACACAGTAGGTTCTTTCAATTTCCGAATATCTCTACTCCCCTTCAGTAAATTTTTTGCTTAAGTAGTATACAGTCCGTTCCTTTCCTTCCTCATCTTTTTGGCCAAGCATGCACCCCATGGACTCAAGTAATATTGTCAAGTATAGGAATACAGGCTTCCCAGGTTTTGGAGCTACCAGAATTGGAGGATTCATGAGGTATTCTTTGATTATTGTAAAGGCTTGCTCACACTCTTTGTCCCAATTGATCTTGGCGTTCTTTTTTAACAACATAAATAAAGGACGACACTTGTCTATGAGTTGAGATATGAACCTAGCTATATAGTTTAAACGGCCCAACAAGCCTCTGATTTCTTTAAGTGTACGTGGCAAGGGCAAGTCAATTATCGCTTTAACTTTATCAGGGTCTACTTCAATGCCCCTTTAGCTAATTATGAAACCTAATAATTTCCCTGAAGTCACCCCGAAAGTACACTTCTCTAGGTTGAGTTTCAGTTGGAATTTTCTTAACTTATCAAACAATCTCCTTAGATTTTCTACATGATTTTCTCCTTCTTTAGACTTGGTAATCATATCATCGACGTATACTTCGACTTCTTTGTGCATCATGTCATGAAAGATTACTACCATGGCCCTTTGGTAAGTTGCCCCGGCATTTTTGAGTTCGAAAGGCATTGCTTTGTAGCAAAACGTGCCCCAAGTCATGATGAACGTAGTCTTGGCTTTATCTTCTTTAGCCATTCAAATTTGGTTATACTCGGAAAATCCATCCATGAAAGAGAAAATATGGTTTCTGGTTGTATTATCAACCAATACATTGATATGGGGCAAAGGAAAATTATCTTTAGGGGTTGCTTGATTGAGGTCTCGAAAATCCATGCACACCCTGACTTTCCCATTCTTTTTTATAACTAGTACTATGTTGGCTATCAACTCAGGATAATCAGATACCTCAATGAAGCCAACTTCCAATAATTTTTTGACTTCTTCCTTGATTTTCAACACGATATCTGGTTGGAACCTTCTCAACTTTTGTTTCTTAGGCTTGATATCCTCTTGTGTAGGTAAGTGATGGACCACAATCGATGAGTCTAACTCGGGCATGTCATCATAAGACCATGCGAATATGTCTTGGTATTTAGATAGTAATGTGGTCATCTCTATCTTTTGATTTTCTTCCAAATTTCCCCTAACCTTCAACACCTTAGGGTTTTCGTTGGTACCGAAATTAATTATCTCTGTTGGCTCATCAATGGAAATTCTACTCATTTCATGTTCTTGCTAGCTTTCTTGCACGTCATTATAGTCATCAACATCACCCCCGACGACTAACCTAGTAGGGCCAAAAGTGATATCAATATTCTCATTGCCTATCTACACGAGGTATCCATGGCCTTTATTCGAGTCATTGGATCTGGAAAGAAAAAAGAAAGTGTACAAAAGGAAGAGTGTAAGTAAGGAAAGAATAAAGAGAAAAGAATCTAATTTTATTTTGGGGAACTCTCTGTTGAGTATAAGCATTTGGAGAACAGAGGCAATTTATTACAAAATTCTATAAAATACTAGATCATGATTCATCCTTTACCCTAGGGAAGACTTATTGTTATTCATAGGGATGGAAAACCAATTATTCAAGTGATGGGTTCTGTTGATTAGGCCAACCCCTTCATTCTTGTTAGAAGTTCCTTCTTTAACGGGCTTTGAGTTTTGGGTTTCGGTCTTGATGAAAGTTTCTAACAATGGTGGGAAGTTCATTGAAACGTGATACAACCTATCACCCTTTTTGCCCCTGGCTTGCATTCTTTGCAATTCTTCTATCGGGGTTAGAATGTACCCTAACCCACAGGACCCAAACTGGCCTTCTTTATATTTCAGCCTCTCTTCCTTTTGCTGATCGGTGATCATGCACACCTCATTAAACATCTGGAGTCCAAAGTCCCCTTATTCTTCTATGCTGATATAGGGTATGGCCATCTCTTTATAGATTTCATAATCTTGGTCACCTAGAATTGTGATGACTTGGCCATTGGAGATGAACTTAACTTTCTAGTGAAGAGTTGACAGTATGGCCCTTATTGAATATATCCAAGGCCTTCCCAATAATAGATTGAAGGTCCTTGGAATGTCTAAAACCTGGAATGGGATGCTGAACGTCTACGAGCCAATATCAACTGGTAAGTCCACCTCCCCTATTATCTCTCTCCTAGATCCATCAAAAGCTCTTACCGTTGTTGAGCTAGGTTTGATAACAGTTGTATCGACGCCCAATAGATCCAAGGTGGCCAAAGGAAAAACATTTAGAGATGACTCGTTGTCGATGAAGACTCTTGTTGCGATGATGTTATTTATCCTTACTATTATGAATAGAGGCTTTATGTGCTAGGTACCTTCTTCGCCCAGTTCTTCGGTAGAGAAGGAAATTTAATCTATGGTGAGGATGGAATTGGTGACAGAGCCAATCTTTTCATCCGGGATTTCACAAGGGACCTTCATATCCCTTAGTGTTCTAAATAAGGCCTCCCGGTGTGGGTTTAATACCATCAATAGACTCATGAGGGATATTTGTGCTGGAGTCTTAACGAGCTGGTCCATTATTTTGTACTCACTAGACTTAATCATCTTGGTGAAGGCAGTTAATACTTCTTCCTGTTTAGTTTGTTCGGTGTTTGGCATTTCCTGTATGCCCTTCTTTTTTAAGTCTTCCTTTGGATTGTAGATTCTGCTGGAGCAAGTGATCCCCCCTACAAGCGAGCATGATTAACCCTGGTTTATTGCCTAGTAATTGAAGGGGGCAGCTTTATAATTTTTGGGGGCCATAGGTACATGGAATGTATACCTTTTAGTTTTTAGGACCTCTTTTTTGTAGAACCTATAAACCTTTGGTTCTTAGTTTCGACCAATCATGTTAATGGCAAATTCTGAGTGGTCAGATATCATATTGATGACAAGTCTATGGTTTGGTAGTGGGTTGTTGTTGACATTTAGGGTAGGAGCCTCCACAAAATCCAGTTGTACTGTATCTTCATCGATCAAACCTTGGATTTTGTTTTTGAATCTCCAGCATGAATCAGTTGAATGGCTTACTTGCCTTAGATGATATTGACATCTTACATTGGGATCAAAGAACTTCGACCTATACCTTTCACTGGGAGCCTCAGAATGTAGTAGATTATCTCTTCTTAACTTCTCGAGCACCTAACTGAGTGGAACAGGTATTCTGGTGAACTGTTTCGGGGCCCTGTTAGCTTATAGTTAGCTTCTGTACTGTAGTTAAGCTGGCGGGGGATTCGTCCTAAAAGAAACTTTGGAGTTAGGTCTTGCATTCGAGTTGACCATGCTAACAATAGCTTCTCTAAGCTTGCTGGTGGTGGTTTTAGCAGAGGGTAGTCTTCTATCTGTTGTTTCTTACAGCTTGCTAAAGGAAATGGCACTGTCAATTCAGCACCGTCAATTCGGTACCCTACTGTTACTGTTTCTACAAAGCTAAAAGATGCTTGTTCGATCAGGTGAGCGAAGTAGGGCCTCTCAAGAGTGTTAATGAAAGTTACCATCAGCTCTTTTTCAATCATAGGGGTAGATACCCTTATAGCTAGGGACCTCCACCTTTGAGTATATTCTTTGAAGGATTCATTGTGCCTTTTCCTTAGGGCAACCAAATCCATCATTATTGGTGCCACTTTGACATTAAATCTATATTGCTCATAGAACGCTTTAGCTAGCTTCTCCCATGTATTCACCTGATTTAAGTTCAACTAGGCATACTAGGTTAAGGCAAAGCCTATCAGGCTATCCTAAAAGGTCTAGACCATGAGTTGATCATACTGTGCATACTTGTCCATCTTACGTACATACAGCCGAGTGTGTAACTTAGGACATCCAGTCCCGTTGTATTTTTTAAAGTCAGGAATTTTGAATTTTTCTGGGAAGCTTCCATAATCGTAGGTAGAGAAGTATGTTATTCCAGCGTACTCGAATCCATCATACCCTTCAAGCGTTTTCATTTTTTTGGTGATCTATCGAGTTAACTGCTCTTCAAGCTCCTTCAATCTGTCCTGGTCAACTTCAGGCTTCGGGTTGATTAGGAATGAGTAAGTATTTGGCTCAAAGGTTAGGTTGGCCTTTGGAAATACCCCTTCAATTTCAAAGGATTCAAAGCCCTGATTGCCTTTAAGGAAAGCTTCTTCTGTTTCAAGGGGTAAGGCCTCAGTATTCTTTCTATATTGGGCTTTTGAGTGCTCTTCATTTGAAGGGGCCGTAGACCTAAGTAGAGAGATGCTATCGGCAAGGAAGCTTAGTTGATCTACCATCTTTCCTATTGTTCGTTCCAAAGATTAGAATCTCAACTCCGTGGAGTCAATAACCTCGGGGTTGTTGTTGCCATTATTGTTGTTGTTTCCTTAGTTGGCCATTTTGGTTTGAGAATGAGTTTTGATGGGGCTTCTCTGGAAAGTTTGATGTTTGGGAGTTATCTTAGCGACCTGAGTAAAAACCACTTCTCAACAAGTTAACATACGGATATTTTGAAAAAGAATGCAAATGAATGAAGTGCAAGTGAATCACATGGATGAAAAGGAGAGGATTGACAAATGATTAACAGAACGGCAAGTTATTCATTATTTTTGGATTCTCGGAGTCTTATTACATGAAAGAAAAAACAAAAAGGTACAAATCCATCTATGCTAATTTCTTTTTTTTCTGTTGGCCAGATGACATTTTCTTCTTCTTTTGGTCATGCTTAGCCGCTTCTTCAAACTCTTGAATTTTCTTTTGAGCCATCTTCAGCTGGTGTTCTAAGGCGTGCGACCTTTGTTTAGATTCTCAGCATAGGTTCACCCATTTGTCTTTCTCATCATAGAAGATCTCCATACGTGCTTTCATTTGGTCTAGATAGGTCACCATTTCAGAGTTAGGGTGAATAGGGGAGGTTTGAAGGACTTCTGGTGCCTGATATCGCATTGTGCCTACCTTATAAAGTTGATTATATAAATACTCTTTGGTAACCCGGTGTTTGTCCACTTCTCCTATGAACTCACTCAGATCAATGTTTAGGCTTATGGTCTGGGGGTCCTACCAAGCTTTGATCTTGTGAAGTTTGGATACTTTTTCTGTGGAGTGAGGCTCTTTAAGATTAAGAGTGAATGGTTCCAATAAAGGTTTGTGAACTATGTCTTGAATCCCTCCAAACTGTCTTACCATGTTGCTTGGATAATAACCTGTACACCAACTCATCCCGATCAGTGGTACAACGTGGTAATTCTTGCAAATCAATATGACCCTAGTGTAATTACTCCACCTAACAATCCACAGTATGTCTTCTACTCGGAAATCTTGTAGAACCTCTATCTAGAGAAGGGTAGGGATATCTTTTGGTAATTTAATCTTATCGATGAAAGAATCAATAAGGTCAATCTTATTCGTGAATACTCCCCTTATTAAATCTAACCCAAAGCACTTAATGTAATTGACGAACCAAACTATTAATAGTGCTATGCTTGACTTGAGATCTCCACAACCTCTTTCCTTAAGGAAATTAAGATTCCTTATCTGCTCAGCAAGTAGGGTAGGAATGTAAGATTTACCTTCTCAGAATTGAGCTACTAACTCTATTACCCTAAAGTGTATAAGAAGAGACTCACTCGGGATCAAGATAGTGGCTAACACAGTTAGCACATAAGCCTTGATTCGATTTTCTCTCCAATTCCCAAAAAATAGTGCTTGATTGTTGGAGCTGGGCTCATTCTAGAACCAATGGACTAGATCCCATATCTTGATGGTGTATTTGTTGCAGTCATTTAAGGCCTCATTTATCTCAATCTTACGGATTCCTAAGAATTTTGAGAAGATATATGTTGGGCTAAAGTTGAGTTCCAAGATGTATATTTCGTCTAAAGGATGATCTTAGAGCAGTTGGCCTCTAAAGTTGGGCTGATTAGATGTGGTCTAAATTGAAAAGCCACTTCTTTAGGCTCCTAGAAATGGACTAAGGCCCTTACTAGCGTGATGTCAACCTTTACTTTGGTTAGTGAGAGTATGAGTCTAATTTTGTTAGTAATGAACTGTTGCTCTCTCGTGTTAAAGGTTTGAAACCGCTAACTGATTATGGGCTTTGGGTTTACAGGTTTGTAGACATGAATCTCTTTGGCGAGAATCCTAGCATTGGATGAGTTAGCCATTTCTGAAACATTACAAAGAAAGCATAAATTACAAAGGAAAGACTAATATACAAGACCTCCTTTGTACATCAATTCTAGGAAGAACACAGGACAAAACTCTGGAATCTTTGCTATTTTTTTCTTTTTTATGTAACATTGTCATTTTGCTAGTTATTTGTTGACCCTATCAAGTGTAATGCAAGACAGTGGGGTTCTAATGGTCCTTAAACTCTGTGACCTCACACATTTACAAAGAAATAATTCTTTGGTCAAATCGAAGTCTAAGTGGGGTAGTCTAATTGGCCTTGAACGATGGTTGCCCCATTATGTCCAAGACTTTACACAATGGCTCCCCATCCTAAGGTCCTATATGACCCGAGTTTGACCGTATCTATCATGCATTCATGATGCAGCAAAATAAATCCCATGCTTCGGTACATGCTACTTTACAAAACAAATATGCTAATTAAAACAAATATGTACACGAAGCCAACAATAAATAAACAAATCAAAATATAAACAAATAAATAACTAAACAATATGGGTGATTTGAAAAGTGATTTTAATTTTGAAATGTTTTTAAGTAATTAGCCCTCTTGACGTTCCCCAATGGAGTCGCCAAGCTATCAAGCCTAGTTTTTCACCCTCTTGGTTCTCTTTATAAAGTTAGGTCTTCTTTAAGCTGATCAGTACTAAACTCTACCAGTTTAATATTGATCCTCAACTAGGGTTTTAAGAAAGCCATTTCTTTCAATTTAAAAAGGGTTTGGAGTCACCACCTGACCGAAGTCAGAAAAAAGGGTTAAGTTATAACTAATTGGGTGGATTGGCTATAACTTAATTACTGGTTTATCGATTAACAACTTTTTTGAAAACTAGAGATTGAAGTCCGGGGGCTAATTTATTAAACCCTAAATGCGTACCACTTTTTAACTTTCCGAATTTAACTTCTCTTTTCAAATATATCATTTTTTAATTTCTAAAAACATCTAATCATGATACATGTGACTAAATTGATTAATTTACATAAATATCTAAAAATGAAAAAAAAAATAAAACTTTCCATATTTTAAGTCACCGCATATTTACGTACGGCGAGTGCCTACGTACCTGCTATTCGAGATCAAATGCACGTAATTTTTTTAATAAAAATATAGCGGGTTGATTGATTTTAACTTTGGAAAAATTGCCAAGTTTACATTTTTACCCATTTTAAGTTGATTTGAGAAAAAATTATATGGGGTCCTAAGTTAGATTTTATTTTTGAAAATCCTAAAATGCCCTAGTTTAGAAAGGATTTGTTTTATTTTTATTAAAAAAATTGATTTTCTAAGTGTCAAAAGTAACTTTTCTATTTTTATTCCATTTTATTATTATTTTTTATTTATTTACTTTTTATTGTTAGTTTTTTCATGGTTTTTCTTTTGTTTAAATGTGAAAATAAAAAAAAAACTGAAATAAAATACTTCCTATTCTTCTTCTTCTTCTTTTTTTCTTTCCTTTTCTCTTTTTTTGTTTTTATTTTTTTTATAATTATTATTTTTTATTATTATTATTTTCTATTACATTTAAATAAACAAAATAAAACAACAAATAAAATAGTAAATAAATAAATAAAAAGAAAAACTTTGGACCGATTCAGATGCATGGGTCAGACCTAGGCAAGTTGGACGGGTTGAATCGGCTCTACTGGATTTGGGTCGGGCTTCAATGCCTTCAACAGTAGTAATGGCGGTGAGGCTCAATTCGACTTGTTTCATCCACCAAAATGAGCGGGTGATGATCTTTTTATGAGTATTGGATTGGAAATAAGGGAGGTATGTTCAGTACCTAGGTGTTTTGGAGCTATTTGGGTGGTTTTAGAAAGTTGGTTGTAGGCGACAGTAGTAGTTCAGCCATGTAGGGCTTGCTGAGTGTGATTGGTTGGTTAGGGTAGGTTTTTCAGAGTATAAGGAGTTTGATTGTAGGCTTAGTTTCAATCGAGGGTGGCTGAAGATGGTGGTTCGAAGAGAGAGAGAAAGGACGGTTAGGGTTTGGTGGTGATTGCTTGGTGGCGCGACTAGGGTCATAGCAGAGGTCGAGAGGGGTCGTGTTCGGGAGCTGATGGAGTAGGGGTTACAACTATAGTGGTGGTTAAGCTTAGAGTTCGCTAGAGAGAGAAACCTGAGAAGAGAGACTGGTAGAGAGAGGAAGTGATCAGAAATGGATATAGAGAGTGTAGGAGTTGATTCTGTTGGGTGTGTTCCCTTATGTATACTCCTTAAAGCTCCTTTTATACTCGAATTATTCCTAGAAAACAAGAAAAGCTCAGATAGGATTAACGAAGAATGCCTAGGAAAACAACTTTTTTCTAATTTTTGGAGCTTAAATTGAATGCTCCTTTGACTATATTTAAACATGTTTTTTGTACCAATTCACAATAGGCTATATCTATTCTATAATTTCACCATTGATTTGGTGAAATTGCAATAAGAAAGGGCCCAAAAATCATGTAGAAGTGAGTGGTCTGAAGTGGAAAGTGCTGAAAATCTAGAGAAAGTCGAGGGAAAGAAAGGAAAACGAAGAGAAAAGGAAGGAAGGGAGGGGAAAAGTGGGCTGACGTGGCACCACATCAGCCATGCTAACCAACCCCAACGTGCCATGTATCACGAAATGATACATGGCAACTGACATGGCACGCCACGTAGATGCCATGTCAGTAGGCCATCAAATCCGATGATGCCACGTGTCATGATACATGGTACAATCAAATCCTGACACGTAATAGTTCTTGATGTGATTGAAAACCAAAAAAAAAAGAAAAAAGAAAAAGGCCTCTCTGCTTTTGCTAAGTTTCGAACTCAAGACCTCATACTTAATGCTAATGCTAGTGCTATGTCCATATGTTTAACCATCAGGCCGTTGGCCTATGTCTTATCCATATGTGCAATTATATGAACTTGGTCAGCTTAGGCCAGATTTAAACCTAAGCTTAGGTTCAATGGCCTAACCTCTAAATCTAAATTAAAATTAAAAATTTAATCTAACAAAATGTTATTTTTTAAAATCTTTTATTGTTTTTTTTATTTTTTGTGACTTTTCAAAATTTTTATGTACTTTTCAAAATTTTTCCATTTTTTTTTTGTATTTTTTTCTAAATTTCCTATCTTTTGTGCTTTTTACTATTTTTCTAAATTTTTCTAGAATTCCTATTTTTTTTTCTAAAAATTTTTTGGCTTTCTTTAATTTTCTTTTTTTTTTTTTAACTTTTCTTAATTTAGGACTCTATAACATAATTTGAAAAATAAAAAGGAAGGCAAAAATTAGGTGTCTACACAAACCAATTAATGAAGTAATAAGCATAAAACAATAATACAAGGAGTTTAGCAATCTACAACAGCAAAATAATATTCAAGCACATATGTCGTACACACATAAACAGTTAACTAACAACCACAAACAAATATATACTAAAGCCTCCATGTATTCTTAAATAATACTTTGAAATATAGTAAACCACTAATCCCACTTACTCAAACTTCAATGTTCATAACTCTAGTCCATCACTCTAGTGTTCTTTGTTTATCCCTATGCATACACAATAGATTGGTTTCAATCCATGTTCAAGCCTCAGATTAATGGTAATCCATTCATTTTATATGATTTTAGTTATTTTGACATCAGTTTTATAAGTTATATTTACTGCCAAGTTAAGATTTCTTATGTGGTTCACTAGTTTTTATAAACTATTTTAGGTTACAAAACCTTCTGAATTACCTTCTCAATTTAGCTAACGTTAGAGCCTTTAAGAAATTACCTTCTGATTTAACTTCTGAAATCCCTTATACCTATATTTCACTTTTAAATTTGCCTTTGATTCTGTTTCTGAGTAGACTCCTTAGTATAATATTCATTCAAAATCCTCTAAATTTAACTAACTTCCTATAACTAAGTGATTTACTCACTTTTTCTCTAACTTTAGCCAAGAATAACCCAAAATAACATTTCATTCCTCATTATTCAGCTTCCTTACTTCCTAACTGTTTACATAATACATCATAATTCATAAACTTTTCAAATTTATATCCACTAACCTATACACATAAAGGGTTGCATTCTTAATGTCAATAACTTCTTCAAATAAAACTAAATTCCATAACTCCATAACACCATAAATATCCCAAAAATCATTCAAACTTAGAATCTAGGTAAGTTGCTTAAGAATAATATATTGAATTTAACAAAAAAAAAACCCTATTTTAAGCCTAATTTAGAGCTCAAAAATTCATTAAAAAATATAAAAAATAGTTTTGTGAAAAATATAGCATTTTAACATAAATATAAAAAAGCTTATAGAAAAATTTGGGAGTCAAAACTACATTATTTAGACAATTTATTTTAATATAAAAAATAGCTTGGTTTAACTGTTTTCTTAAGGAAGTATATCATATCTACAAGATTTATGTAAAATAATATTTTTCTTAGATTCTACACATGAAAATACTTAAGAATAAATTTTGATAGAATTTTCTAGGTGGATTTTACATCTTTAATAATTTATTAAAAATCAGCTTGAAACAAGACACTCACCGAAAAGTCAAGCTCTGGCTACCACTTATGCCACTAGTATTGTCAACCAAATTGAGCATGGGCCACTCCTTGTAGTGGTGAGGTTGTTTCAAGTCTAGCAACTCTCCATAGCCTTAAACTCCCAATTACCTAGATTTACGCCTATTTCTTCTTGATTTTTTCAAATTTCCTTCTTTAACCTAGATTACCCAAACTTATTTTCTCCAAATTATAGATTGCATGTACAATCTTATGGAGAGTATTTTCCTAATTTTACGGAGCTCAAGGAGTAAGCAAATGATTTACTTTCTCTCTCTTCTTGAAGATTTACATTATATACTAGTGCAAATGTCATGCTATCCTTATTTTATCCATCTACACCTATCCTCTAGCATTCCACAAGCCAAAACCAAACTCATGCCAATTGCCTCATATTTTTTTATTGATCTTTTACAAATTTTCTTAGCTTATTTTGCCTTAAATTGTAATTAATCATGTATTTTAGATAATTACAATATATAATTATGCGTAATAATTAAACACGACATATATACATATATTCAATATATTATTTCATGTCATATAGCAATTTTATTATATATTTATAATTTATCTGTACAAATTCGACAACTATTGACACCCATTCTACGTAAGTTCGTTAATTATTAAATAATTTAGTAAAGTTATACTCTTTTAGCTATTTTATTATTTTATTATATTTTCAAAATCCGAGTGCATAGAGGCTCATTTACTAATGTATCGAATCCACTCATAGTATTCCTACTTAATTGGGTTAGTTTCACCATTGCCCTAAATTACTTACTTGAAACCTAATTGCAAAAGTATATATAACTTATATACTAAATATACTAGACATATATGCATGTCTTCTAACTACTATTTCATGTCATCTCATAAATATTAATATCCCTACAATTTATCTCTAAGGTCTTAGTATTAATTAAAACTCATCTTACATGTTCCTAATAATTTACCAATGTTAAATCTAAGAATTGGCATTTTGATAATATTATAGTTTTGTTATTATATTTTCAAAATCTAAATTGGCGAATGCATTTTGTATATTGTATACATATCTATATATTTTTAGATATATATATATATATATATATGTATTTAACCCAATCGAAAATACTATCTTATTCATATCACTTTATCAAATGTCCCAAAGTTAGATACTTAAGACCTATTTATTAGGACACAAAACTTATGGTTTTCTTAATTGAATAGCTCCCATAATAGTGCTACATCTACGTGCTAGATTTTAATTTGTAAATTTTTATGTGATTTCACAAACACAAGATTAGTTTGATTTCTTATGGGGTTAGATGAGGCATATGAAGGGGTTAGAAATCATATTTTCCCCATAGATCCTCTTCCATTGATCAATAGAGCCTTCTAGTTAGTCCAACAAGTTGAAAAGCAAAGGAAAATTACTGATGTAATGCATGGTGGTTCAAATATGACGTCCTTTTATATTGCTAAGACTATCTTTAATAAGAATGTGTTTGATAAGAAGAAGAGTAAGAAAGGGTTATATTGCAAGCGTTATAAGGTTGAGGCTCATATGATGGAAAAATTGTTTTCAACTTATAAGTTATCCAGATTGGTACAAAGGAAAAAAGATAACTACGAGTAGCAATTTTGCTATATTAGCTTATAATAGTAGGAAGCGTGAGATGTCAAATCATGTTATGGAGTTTTCTTTTGATGAACATATAGATATATCACCTGGTCAGGTTGCAAATACTACTTATTAGAGTAGTTTTTCCCAGATTGTAGATAAGTGCATTTTGCAAAATCTTTATGAAGAGATGTTAAAGATGAAGGAAAAAGAGAGCTAAGGAGCCATGGCAAATGTTGTTATGCATGTAGTTACGACATCTCATTCTAATCTTTTCTCTATTTCTATTAATAATCGTGTCGGTTGTTGGATTTTGGATACGGGGGGCAATTGATCATATGACACCCTACTTACACTTGTTACACAATGTCAAACACTTAATCAATCCAATCATGATCAAATTACCAAACAACACAACTATACAACTTGACAAAGTTGATTCTATTTCACTTACATCTACATTTACCCTTATAAATGTCTTCTATGTACCACAATTTAAATACAACCTTCTCTCTATGTTTCACCTAGTTATTGATCATGGTTTAGTAGCTTACTTTGACATACATTATTATACTTTTCAAGCCCTGCATACTAAGCCTATAATTGCAAGAGCAAAGGCAAAATAAGGGCTTTATATATCGAGGTATGTATGTTAGTAATATGTTGAATAATGCTGGTGAGGCAAATAATAAATTATTGGTGTCAACCATAAACACTTCTAGTTCAGAGTTTATTTACTTACTTCATGAGCACTTATGATATTTTTCAATCTTAGAGTTGCGACATTTATATTGCTATAAGAATCTCAATTTTAGTGGATTTCTTTGTGATACATGTCAATTAACTAAGTTTCATCGACTCCCTATTTCTAAGGCTATTAGTGTGACTTCTTTTGGTTTTGAGCTCTTGCATATGCATGTTTAGGGGTTAAACTACATTAGTTCTTTGTTGGGAGCTTGTTACTTTCTTACTATAGTAGATGATTACATTAGGTCCACATGGACATACATCATAAGTCACAAACACATTCCTTCATTGACTAATACTTTCTATATGTTCAAAATCATTTTCCATTACTCCTAAAAATGTGAGAACTAATAATGGTAGTGAGTTCGTGTCCACAAACACTCAAACATACTTTTGTACTCTTGGTGTCATACATCAACATTCTATTCCTGATACGCTATAACAAAATGGGAGAGTTGAGCATAAACACTATTATTTACTTAAAACTTCAAGAGCCTTAATATTGCATGCAAATTTTCCTAAGAAGTTTTTTGGGAGGGGGGTTGTGTATTAGTAGCAACCTTTCTTATTAATAGAATGCCCGTGGCTTGTTTGAATTGGAAGACACCTTATGAGATGTTATTGAATAGAAAACCATCTTATGATGACTTGAAGGTCATTTGTTGTTTGTGTTATGTAGGAAGAAATATTCCACTTCAAGATAAGTTTGAACCCAAAAGAATTAGGTATGTTTTTCTTAGCTATGCTTTCGATCAAAAAGTTTATTTAGTTTATGATTTGAATCCTTAAAAAGTATTTGTTAGTAGAGATGTCATCTTTTTCGAGCATATATTTCCCTTTCGAAAGCATTTGTTTTTTAAGTACTAAACAATGTTGTTCTTATTTGTCCTTATATGCCTTCACACACTAAGATTTCCACTTGTCTCTTATATACACATTTAATGCTGGTCCTTTAACTCATAAGGAGTCTGATTCTATTCTTGGTGATAGTTCTAATGCCGATTTTGGTACTTTGCTTACAACATCAAATGTTTCTTTGTATAGGCTTCACAGATTTGCAGGGAGCCCATATGTGAAAGAACTATTATTGATTTTGTTAGACATGAATGGGGAGGTTGACCTAAGACTGCAAGGGGGTCAAGAGTTGAAAGGATTAAATTAAGGCTAAACCAGGATTGAATCGAGGTTAATAAAAGTATTTAAATATAGTTGATATTTATTTATAAAATTATAAAATTACATACCTTTTTAATATTTGAAAGTTGAAAACTTGTATAGTTTACTTTTCTATCTAAATTTAGTTTTTTAGTAAACCAACATATCCATTTCTTGGAAAAAAAAAAAAAGATACATTTTGACTTAGAAAATTCAACTGGGCTCGATAAGAATAGGTTAAACTAGTTAGGTTAACTCAGTCTTTTTGAGTCACTGTTAATATGGATCAAATAGGTGATTCAGACTAGTTTTACGGCCAAGTCAGTTAAACCGCGTTGAATCAATAGGATCAACTGAAATCTAACAACATTGCCTATTAGTAATTAGTTGTCTCATTTTATTATTATTATTTTCTCAACTTTATTAGTTACTTATTTTATTATTTCCTATATTTTAATTAATGATGGACATGCCCATATTTTTAATTAAGTTGTTATTTGCTTTTATTCCATTTTATTCAACTCATATTAGTACCCCTTTTTATTTATCAACAAGCTAATTTAGATATTATTCCTAAAAACCTTGCAAATCATTACTTTCTTTCTATCTTATCAATTCCCTAATAATTGTAGTTGAGTTAATTAATTATGAGTCATATCAGTTAAGTAATTCAAAATCGTGTTTTATTTTTAATTATGAGCAATATCAATTACATTTAAGTAATAACTAGCCTGATTTAATTTTGGTGCACCATATCTAAAGTAAAACCTTTCACATCCTTTTCTGATTTGCAAACCTTGACCAAAAAAACAAAAAAAAAAAAAAAACCAAAAAATCAAAAGCCCTTAAAACATAAGAAAAAAAAATCTCCTTTGATTTGGGTGAAACTCGAGTGCCAATATTAAATTCAAAATATTCATATATCACTAAGATCATGTACAATAATTAGAAACTCATTTTGTGTTCATAGATACCACATTAACATATTAAAAAAAACTCTCTTCTTAAGAAACTCATTACTTTGTCAATAAGTTTTTTCATTAAAGTTTCTTAACATATTTTTGAAACGTTCTTGTTTGTCCTGTAAATTTAAACAACCAATCAAAATTTAAAAAAAAAATTAAAAGAGGAAAACGTAGAAACAAATGTGCCTCTATTTAGATATGTAAACTAGTGAAGGAATCCATTATAATGGTTAAGGAACTTTTAGCCATTCCTCACGTCCTCAATCAACATGTGTGGATACACTGTTGTACATGCTCTAAGTCGCTTGGTGATATATAAGTGACTTAAGCGTTGACAGACATGGCAAGATCCAATTAAGCTTAGAATGTCTTTGCAAATAAATTAAAAGGTTGAATTTGTGTTGATATAATGATGCACGAATTGATCCGTATTATTAAAATGGAAAGACGTGATTGCACATATAGGCTTAATGTTGGTCTAAATTGAGATCTTTGCTATAGGGTCAAGTAGCTTAATAAGTGTGGTTTGCAGCTTTGACAAATTGTACCTAGTTGTGGCATTACTCATAATAGGTACATTGCAAATTTTAGGATTAGACATTCAATGGCTAGCAATAGGTAATACCATATTTGACCAATTAGCATCATCAATCTTATTAAGAGATAGAATTGATAGTTTGATTAAGGTGCTATAAACAAATCAATTGATTGTTCTTTTAGTGTTTTTATTGGTTAGAAGGTTAACTCCTTTTAGATTCTAGATGAAAGAAAAGTCAGAAAGGTCCTAATCCAAAATGATGGAGCTCACAAGCCCATGAACAAGATAGATTTCTCTAAAGCTTTTTTAATTTTACTAACCACACATGTGGAGATGATTAAGTATATGAGTAATGAGTGAATTAGATGAGTGGCTAACATTAAGAAATGTGGAAGCTATGAATTGTAGATGTGAACCATTCATGTAGAAAATCTAATAGCCCACATTTCATTATCGCCAATGGGAGAAATTTTGTTCTATTACTCTCATATTATTATTTTATACAAGGATGAACACAAGAGTAAAACGTAAAGGGGCCATAATTAATATCTCTACTGCATAACATATATTATGTTATTAATAATACAATGCATAATACAAGTTATGCATAATGTTACGGTCCAAGGCTTTCTCTAACATACAAACAAACCGTGCGGTGCTTATTGTCCTACTCTTACGATAATATTCATTTTTCCATTTGTGCCTATGTTCCTTATATTATTGTTGGTTTTCTTCCTTGTCCGTGTTGTTTACAGGTTTAAGCCTTGTTAACCAACGTTGCATGCCAGTTAAATTTGATTATTACTGTAGAGACAGAGTAGTAAACACCACATAATTCGTTTATGTACTACCGTGAACAGATATAATCATTTATATGGTGTAAGTATCATATTGCAAATTTTATATTTAATGTGACGTACATGGTATATGTACAACTTTATTTACAATTTACAATGTGGATTAAATCTTATAAAATATAATTGATTGTTCTCAAGACAAAGATAGAGAGAGAGATAATTAATTTAAAATTTATTTTTTTGCCAATTTTAAAGATGGTAAATTATAATTTTGAAATAGAATTGAGAAAAATTTAAATATGAAAAGTTATTTTTTTTTTATAAATAGAAAAAGAAAAATTAAAATACACCAACGAAATTTAAATTCGCCTATTCTACAATTAAGATATTTTAAATATTTAAATCTCAATAAAAGATCAATTTCCTTAAATATTATTAAAATGATATATTATAATATTGATAAAATGGGAAAACAATCAATAGAAATCAATTTGGAAAAAGAAAAAAGAAGAGGAAAAAATTCATCTGGCTTTGGAAATATAACAACGGCACAGGCACTCATGGAGTCATGGATTTGACTTTTGAAAAAGAAATCACAGTAATTAATGGATGAGGACCATCCCATGGACTCTGGGATAACTTACATCTAAGAGCATGGGCCGTGGGCTTTTGTAAGATAGCCTATTATTTATTTATCTTTCTCCGGTCTATACTAGCCTTCTTAGAGATAATTTCTTGGAAGGTGGGGCAGGGGCCCCTATGGGCCCGTCCCTGATTTTATACATGCACAAAAATAATATTATTATCTGAAATCTTCAAATGTCACCCATTCTTCCTATCTCTCCCCATATTGATGCCACTTAAAAGCTTTCTTCTATCCCTTTTTTACCCTACTTCGTTTTATCTTATCAAATTCTCTTTTTAATTGATCCAAAGTAAGAAAGATCCTAATATCTCCGCAGTCGTCATAACAACCAAGTCACTTATGTTGATCCCAAATACTTGTATGATTTGAAAGTCTAATTCAAATCAATTGAATTGGATTTAATTCGTGTTTGTGTTTGCTTGTGCTATTCGGCATGGCAATGTTGGTGGTGTTTGTGAGATTGGCATTGGTGGTGCGTGTGTCTCCTTAATGGCGGCACCAGTGTGTTTAGGTGGTGGAGCCATGCATTATCAGTGATGGTTGAAACCTTTAAAGGCTTTTGGTTGGTTGGTTTGTTCTTCAACCCAATTTGGAGGCTATCTAATTGCATAATATAATGTTTTTTATAACTTGATTATGATTATCTAATGTGATTAACACTTGGACGATCCTTTTCAATTGCTACCATATATTAATACAAACTAATAAGCCTTGAACAAGAGCACGTTACTTAGGATGACTAGCAAGTTCTATCTTGCCTGCTAAAATACGCTTCATCCTAACCTCGTACCTGGAAGGAACGATTCCATTATTGAACTAAGCCTGCCAATTCAATCTAGAACAACTGCCACATAGGTGCGGAGTTCTTGAAATCCTTGCCCTACGAAGTCCAACTGTTGACCCTTTTTGATATTTTTGAAGTCATGAATCTTTGGCAGATTGGTGCATGCTCTAATCCAGAGTAGTATTCAACTATTCAATAAGCGTATTTTCAAAGTTACGGATAGGAAAACCTGATATATAAAAAAAAAAATTTGGATTTATCTACCATCCCAAAAGTATTGTCTTAATGGAATTTTAAACAAATTAAAATAAAATACCTAGTAAAATCATTTAATAACGAAGTGTTTCTATCCATATTCCCACTAATCACATGTTGCCATATATAAAGAATATATGGGATGTATCTCTCTCTCTCTCTTTCTCACATATATGACAACTTGGGTTAGCAGGGACATAGAGGACTCTATTTTGGGGCAAAAAACTTTATCCCATTTAATCTTTACACGTTCAAACGTCACTGACTGACTAACAATTGTTGAGCTTGAGCCAGGAAGTCTGAGACCATGTATAGCCATACCAATCTTCTTTAGCGCTGAAAAAGTACATAGACCATGATAGTATCTAAGCCTGATTTAAAGATGGATGTAACGTAGAGAAAGCCATAGAAATAATATAGCATCCTAGAAAATACTAGCTGCTCGACAACTAGCCAGAATTGCCACCCGTAATCAGTGGCCTAGGAAAGGACAATGTTCTTTGAGCTCCCTGTGGTTGAACTTATGATAAGTTTTCTATTTATGCGGGACAAAATGCTGCCATAGTTTTGGATACACATAAAAGAATTATAATTACTGCACGTAAAAACAGTATTACCACTTAAAAGTAATTTATAACCACCGGTAGAATTATTATATAAAACAAGCGAAATTACATATACAAATCAAAGAACTCCTGAATCATGGAGCTGAATAACAGGATTTTGCTCTTAAGCATTACCGTGCCAATAAAAGGTTGGCCTAAGAGACATGCAGTACGCCTCTGATCAAGCAATATGATAAGATACCAAACCCTTGGTCTTGATTCCTTGAAACAGCAATAGGCAGGAAATTTCTATGTTTCAGAAGTAATATGTCATCTGTAAACAAAATCACAGAAAGAATCTAGACTTCTGATCCAGAATTTCAATTTCTTATCAGGTGGCTTTTAATCGAGGAAAATAACCATGAGCCTCAATTCCCTGCCCATTCAAGTGTCAAAGCCGAGTGACCAGAGTAAATGAACCAAAACCAGAACATTTATCATCCTTGATCTTCTTGCCTTGGTTATCCAAATAGACTAGCATTTGCCTAGAGACCACTATCAAATGCTTAAAGAAAAAACATGATGATCAAATGTATAAACAATCATAACTTGGACTCCTCCAAAGTCAATTAAGCTAAAATCATTAGGAATTAAATCTCAAGTTAAGATTCTGAACAAGTTGGCTTCATGCTAGAAAGCTTTCAGTCTATATAAAAGACTAGGAAATGCAAACTCTTTTGTGCAAAAATCTCAGTAAGACTACATAAAGCTGCCTAATTCTCAGTAAGACTACACAAAGTTGTTTATGTCATCTAAAAGGGGCCTTTGTCAAATAGATCCTTATATGGATGATAAGCCACTCTATATTATACAAGACAATCAGAATTCCTTGCACTAGATTAAACTACAAAACATGTATGTTAAGTGAGTACAAAGGACTAGTTGAGCATCCCATATTGTCATTGTTAGGCGTGCATATACAACAACAGTGTTGTTTCGGTGGATTATTTGCAAATGCCAATTGATCTCTTCCGTTTACTCTAAATCCTCTGCTGATGCTACCTCCTCTTCTAGCAATTCAAATGCATCAATCTCTGCAAAGTAGGATTGTTGCTGCCTAACATAATCTTGTAAAGCACGACTGGATGACTCTTCTTTTGAAAGTACACAAGGCCGTTTCTGCCAACACCAAAAGTAGATTCAGATGTGTAATTAGGCAAACTGTAATATCTTAACATAATACCAATTAATCGAGCATTAAAAGGAACAGAGCCATTGCACCAAACAATAACTTCTCATACAAGGAGAAGCTAAGCAATGCAAATTAAATGCCATACATAAAACAACAAGGATTCCATCTCCAATAAATCCCTTGAATTACCTTTTTGTTTGGCACTGGGCATGACTTAGAAATGGCACCATCTCTTTCTTCAATAGACATTCCCCTGTTTAAAGAGCATCAGTGAAGAAGTCAACAAGGATGGCAAACTAAGGGAGATTGAGCTCTCAGCAAGGTTACAACATGAGATTTCCCTTGCACAAACAATTTGACACATCACCAAAACAATATAAATTGGAAACAAAACACTTGAAAAATCCTGGCTTATTCCTAATTTCAATTAGAAAATTTTCCACTCAAAGAAAACCTAAGAAAATAGAATTTGATGCCAAAATTCATCATTAAGAATGCATAGGACCAATATGAGTGATAGAGGAAATTCAAAATCAGCATTATCAATAACCCCTATCATTTGACTACCCAATACTTCCAAAAGCAAAAGAACCACTTATCAACCCATTGATTAAAGCAGTACACAACTGACCCCTTTGTCCCATGCATTGCAATTGTACCAATCTCTTGCTTGAAATGACCATATGATACTTTCCATAAGACTATACCCAATAAATTCTCATAGCTTATGGTTATTCTTTCATACGTAATTACTTTACTATAGACACTAAAAGGTCAAAGATTACAAACTAATACCTAGCCACACGGTTCCTTTTCACTGGAAAAGCTGTCCGAAAGACAGCAGGGTCCTTCCCTTTACTCTTTCTCTTCTCTGCAGCGTGCCTCCGGCTAACGGTGCAGGGCTTAGATACCTCGAGATCCTTAGGACCTGAACACAAAATAAATTAGGTATATAAGTTGAGAGTATTAACAGAAAATTGCTTGTGTGATATGCAGATATCACGCATCTAAGGAACATTCTTGCCTAAATCTAAACAGATTGAGCTACAAATGAATTTTGAAGTGATTCAAGTATGGAGAGACACCAGCATAATAGAAGTAATTCAGAAAAAGAGCTCAAAATACAAATCAAATAGTTGACATTGAACATATGTATCTAATCAATAACATATTTCGCATTTTTCTTTATTTTCATTTTCCAAATTTAAAATTAAGCGTGTACAAGACCCAATCTATGGGAAATGTTTTTCCCTCTCTATCCGGTGTTCCATCTATTCCCCAAGTAATTGCAGTTTCCCAATGTAGGGTTCAACTTTTGCTTTGTGACACATACATTGCAGCTTATGACTAGAATGTCATAATGAATACCAACACACCAAAGGGGAACAATAAAATCTTTTAAAACTGGGTTATGTTTACATGGAACTCAACCTAATTCCATATTTCACCAGAACAGTACTACACAAGAATATTCTTATCAAATTGAGTCCAGGTGATAGAAGAGTAAATTACATTAAAGAACCGCCGCAGACCATACCATCTTTAACAAATTCATTCAATGTAATTCTAAGCATCCATAAAAAATAAAAACCCAATAAAAACATGTATCCAAAACCAAAAACAACACTAATCAAATTACAAGAAGACAAGAAGCCGAGAGAAAAGAACCCTAATTCAAAACAGTGATATAAAAATGGATTTAAAATCAAGCGATGGAACAAGACATTACCAGAAACAGAATTAGGGTTTTGAGGAGGAGTGGAGGTTTTGAGATCCTTGGGAGGAAGAGGTGGTTTTGATTTGGAGAGAGGAAGTGGAGTTAGGTTGTTAGTGCAATCGGAGAGTGGTTTTCTACTGCTGCTAGTTCTGATTGTTGTCGTGGGAGTGGGATTTTGGAATGTTGGTGGTTTGATTTTCTTGTGTTTTGTGTGGTTCTCAGTATCCATTGCTGTAACTTTTGTTTAGTGATGCTAGACATTCGACGGATCGAGCGTTTTATGTAAGAGGGGGAGACAGGAGGAGCAGGAGGAGGAGGAGGAGGAGGATGTACTATTGGCGGGTATATCTGTTTTTGAGTTTTTACGAGAAATTGCTAGAATGGAAGGAAGGTTATTATTACGGTAATCTCAATAAGCAATATTAGAGCTAACGTTTCAAACCATGGTACAATCTCCGTCCAAGTTTAGCGCTTTCGATTCACGTTATTGCCTCGTATCTTGTTTTTATATCTACACGATTTTATATCCCAAATACACAAACTCAGGATAAGATTTATTTATTAATATTGTTTGAAAATCTAAATCCATAACCTAATTTATTTAATAAACATCTTTTATATTTGAATTAAACCCATTTTATCAATTAAAAAGTTATATAAAAAGCTATAAGATACATGCAAATACAAAAGAAAAATAAACAATAACAATATTTAAATTCTATAAATACAATTATAATAGTATCTTAGTCTCAACACTTAACATAAAATAATAACTCAAAAAAAAGTTTGAAAACATTAAAGTCCTATCAAAAGACAAGAAATTCCAAAATTTAAACTACATAACATTATTATATAATCAAGTGAAACCATAGCTTGAAGGAATAATACTAGCAGAATTGATTTTCAAATTCATCACATTATCCATTAGATTTTCAAACGAGACAATCAAAAAATCTACATATAAAAAAAAAAAAAAATCATATCAATGAAATATGTTATATTGAAAATTTTAATAAAATAATTTAAATTTACTAACTTCTTTTCTATAAAGCCAATCCTTTATATATAAAAAAGATTTCACAGTCTCTAACTTTAATAAGCTACGATGTTAATCAAAGATACAACCTCCATTGATAAAGGCGAACACATCTACTTGTTGAACAAAATTCTTTAAGTGAATTTATTTCCAACATAAAGCACTTATTTACCAATTGTAAATGATATGACTTAGTAGAAGTCTTGCTAATGATTTCATATATAACTAATTGATAATTGATCTTCCCCACTACACATAACATGTGTGCATTGATTTAACAGGATTTCCAATGCATTAAGATTGAACAATCTTTAAAAGAGATAAAAATATTTATTTGGGGTGATTACTTATAAGAAAATATTTTGTAATATTAAAAATTGTTGTTTTTGGGGAAAAAAAAAAAAAAAGATGGTTGCACTTTCATTCAATTGGGATCTTGTACGTTTTGAATATATTCAATGAGTTATATTGCTATATAATATAAATACCTCATAAGCAATGGAAAATTCATCGTCTTAAGAAATGCATTCAAGTTTTCATTAGTTTTTTTGTTCTTTATTCGAAATTAATGACTACTGTAGGAAGCACAATTCAAACTTTTCATAGTTTAATTGAAAATTTACGATAATAGTTTTATTCGTTTTATGATTTGATTACATGATATGTTGAAGCTTAGACATTAGTCACTTAAGATAAATACTACTGGACATGATTGCAAAAAAAAAATCACGAGTTTGGGGACATATGACTCATTTGTCCTTTTTTGCAAAAGAAAAATAACCTAATTAATAAATCTCTACACAAAAAAGGCTCCAGTGAAGTTCAAGAAAAGCTTAAAAAGTTAAAATCATCCCCCATTATTCAAAATCGCTGGAAATGAGAGAAACATAAAAAAAAAATATTACTTTATATGCAGGATGGGAACAAAATGAAGAAGAAAAAAATTAATACTTGAAACCTAATGTGTCAAGAGTTGGCAAGTTTTCAATTGTAAAGACCGGATTCTAGAGCTTTGTGACTGCGGCTGATGTTTAAAGGATGGAGGGAAGAAAAAAGTTAATTGAGGAAACCCTACTTAATAAAAATGTGTATATTTTGATTAATTCATGTGTAGAGGTGGACCTTAGACCAAGCTTTTTAGCTTTGTTCTTAAAAATGAAAAGAATATAGAAATAGAATACATAAAATGATTAATAGTAAACGAGTCCATGAGTTGAACTTGTAACTTGTTTATGAAATCTATTTAAAAAACAAGTTTATAAATGGGTTCTAGACCTAGATCCCAACCCGAATATATATATAAATGTATTTAGATGAGTTTGATTTGTTTGTATCTCATAATGATTTTTTTGTATTCAAATCCATTTAAATCATATCATATCATGTTCGAATATAATGAGTTAGGTCTCAAATTGCTAACCCTATTCACGTTAAGACATCTTTTCAATTTTATATATAAAGTTTAAATTTATTAAATTTTATTAGTAAGCAATACATCAGCATTATACGTGATTAAATTTAATTATAATTGATTATTTATTTAACTTATATATATAATATAATAAAAAAATGATTTGGAGATTTCATTAATATTGTAACAAATTTTGTATTTGTATGACCACCTATAATTACCTTTTCAATTGTACCCACACATATAATATTTTCTCCTATATTTTTATAATTTATTTATTATTACACCTTTTTAGAGATGTAAATCACTATCATTTACACTTCACTATTAACAAACAAATATATTAACCATTTTTTTCCAAGTGTATAAAAATGAAGCTTGGTTTTTTAGTTTCTCAATGACTAAAATAATAATGTAAGCCATTGTACTCTCACTCTTATCTTATTTTAGACAATCTTTACATTAACAATTACAATGATAATTGAATAATGGGTGACACGTGAAGACTTGGTGTGATAAATAATTTGCAAACCATTTCACTAAAAACATGGCAATTCAACTATATAACAATAGATATATTCTGTAGGTTAGTAGGCATAATTTGAAGAGTGTGTGGGATGTGTTTAGCAATCTGTTTTGATAACTACCATACGTGTACGTATGGAATATATTAAATGCACTAAACCTATAAGATACAAATGTAGGTAGTGATAGAAGTTAAAATGGAGGTTTCACTTTAATAATATAGATATATAACCATATTTTTACTTATTAAATTTTATATTTATAGTTTTTTTTTTCCCAACTATATTATAATTTAGGTAGGATGGATTCTAACCTATTTCATCACATTATGCGGCTAATTGTAAAATCCAAGTTAGAAACAAAAATAATAAATTAATTAATTTAAGAGAATTAAAGGAATAAGTAATTTTTATATCCAAACATAAATATGACATGTAAATAGATATCAATTACCAAGGGCAAAACTGTCATAGGAAAAAATTCAGACATCAGTATGGCAAATGATTATACATTAGTGCCAAGGGTATTTTGGTTCAAGAAAAATTTATACCACCCACTAAATCAATTAATCATACTTTACAATTACTATAACTCCCTCTCATAAAAAACTTGCAATACTTTTCCAGGGAACTTATAGTATTCATCTCAACCCTAAATCTTTAATCAAAATTTGTGTCATTGAAAGAGGAATTCATCAAGAATCAATCTTTCCACTGTATTTAAGTAAGTCTTTCTTATATCTCTATTTTACCTTTTCCAATTAATGTTTTTAGGGTTCCTTTGAGTTTTGGAATAAAGGTATTGATATTGTTAATGTGGTGGTAGTGGTGGTGCGGTTATGATATAAATTACATCTTGTCGATGTTGCGAAATGGTGTTGAGATGCATGGTATGCATATACTATGTCTTATGTCTTATGTATGTGTGTGTAAGGTGCAGTTGTGCATGTGTTAGTGTAATCGAGAGTGTATACGTTGGTGAACAAGATGTAGATTATAAGTGTGTGCCGTATGTGAATGTGGGTGTGTTAAGTGTAGTGTACGTTGTGTATGTATGTGTAGGCATTGTAAGGTATTTGTGATTGACTGAGTATAGTTGTGGTCGTATTGTTGTGCGTATGTACGCGTGAAATTAGAGTGGCGATGTGTACTGTATGTCATGACCCTAAGAGGGGCTCAATAGGATTATCTAAAATTTTCATATCATGTATGCACTCATGATCTAAAAATTGCCTTATAAGTCAGAGATTGTAAGACATTAAGCAATTAGTCACTAAAGTTTTTTATTCTTAATTTAATTAACTTACTATAACATATAAGTGATTATGGATATCCGATAAGCCACAATCCATCAGAACCATAAAGAATCGATATCCCCTATCAAACAATAAAATTATGTAGTAAAGTTCTAAAATTTAAACTTACGAAAGTCATAAAATATAGTATTAATAATTATATGTAATAATTCAAACCATTTACATAGTCTATCCTTAGATTCTAACTTTTAAGCATCTTGATACTAGTAATCAACACTCAGCTCTTAACCCATACCCGATTATATAGCAATCTGCAAGAGAAAACTATTGGAGAGTAAGCTATAAAAGCTTAATGAGTTATCTCTCATACTATACTGGCAAACAAGTTATCAAACAATTATTATCAAACATATGAATGCATGAACAAGTAGTATGTCAAACAATATATATACAATTGATCGGTGCTGCATACAATATTGGATTTAACGCTCTCTGAAATAAGACTTGAAGATACATTAGTACCAATCACAACCAAACTTTAGCACTTTGGGTTTTTACCATAAATTTAAATTACGTATTTCATGAAATACGTTTTCCTTTCAAAGGAATTTAGCAACACACAAAATCTCAAGTTTAGCAGTAAGATAACTCTTGCAATCCACGCTCATATCCTACGGTGGTGGTCTCTAGACACAACTTCCAGTCACCTACAGTTAGCGTCTCCAGCGCTATGAAATACATTTAACGGTATTTTACATTAAACAAATCATTCAAATGATTTGTTATATGCAACAATCATTCATATAACTAAATTTTCAATTATTACATTTAACAGTATTTTACATAGAATTCAATCAAATATCAAACATATGCATCACTCAAACCTCTAATGCATTAAGTTATTAATATTTAATTTATGTGTACTAACTATAAGCACAAAACAAATATAAAGTCATCAAAAATACTCACTCAGCCATATTTGATTCAAGGGTCGTAATAATCTGATGGCAAATTAAGGTTAAAGTTGTGATCACTTGATAATAAAGAATATGAAAAGTAGTAAGTTCAAGGTTTAAAAACTAAGCTAGTATTGTAATTTGTACTATTTACTTAACTTAGTTATTGATTTGTGTGAAATCATTGATTTGAGCTTTTTCTCGAATTACATATAACTTTTTCAAGTTAGCTCCGATCCTTATGAACTTATAGTTTATTTTGATCGTTTTCAAGCTTATTTTCTCGTAGTGAAGTCCGTTTTGGACGTTATAACTCGTAGTTTTGACTATAATATAAAAATATCATAAAGTTCATTATTTCAACTTAAAAAGCTATAAAATATCAATTTAAGCTTTTTTTAGTATATTTATGATTTAATAATTATTTAAATCCTATAATTGATAATTTTTTTTATTTTAAGCCTATAATTACCTATTTTTACCTATTTTTGAGATTTCAAAGTTATTAACTTAAATTTTTCCACTTTATTATTTTTCTACTTAATTAATTATTTTTTATTATTATAAATTATGAAAATTAATTATTTTATAATAAATGGTGATGTGATAATACGTGAGAGTACTACGTGTCAAGCTTGCACATTTTTCCAAAATTTACATTATTTTATATTTTATGATATAATTATATATATATAGATACTTATAATTATATTTTATCAAATTTTTCAATTAACTTAATTATTGAATTTTTTTCTCCCAATTACGGTATTCTTATATATACATATATATTTATTATCTTACTTTTTTTATTAAATTAATACTATAGTATATTTTATATACTATTTAATTATACTCATATTTTTACGTATATGTTACTATTTATATATGTACATTTATAAGTATACTATATGTTATATATTAAATTATTTTAACCTTAATTATACCTTATTTATAAGTATATTATACATGTATTGACACTTTATTTACATATGTATTTATACTTTATGTACATATGTACCTATACAGTTATGTTATATATGTATATATATATATATATACATACAAAAATACTAAATACAATTAATAGTACAATACATACATATCATGCCCACATATATATATATATATATACATACATACATAAAGAAAATACTATTAACATACATGTGCACATAAATACAAAAAAATACATACTACATGTACGTATATCATATACGTATGTTTACATGTATACATAATATACTAAAATAATTATTATGTACATATACACACATACATACCAATTTACACATACATAATATGTTCAAGAAAATACTATGTACATATATACATATATACTTAATTACGTATACATGTACATACCTAAGGAAATACGTAGCATACATATACTATATACACATACACATACATGTACATACTTTATACTTTATAATATATATATATATATATATTTCGCATACCTACATGTAATAATAACAAAAAAAAAATAACAAATACCTAATAAACATGTACATACTATAGAGTATATATATATATGTATAAAAATAATTAAATGACTCACCTAAACTCTTTAATAAAACAAATGATCAAAATCCCCTTAATCTTCTTCTTCTTCTTCTCCTCTTAGTATTTAGTAATTTTTGTGTGTGTTTTTACTTTGGTTAATTCTCTCTCTCTCTTTTTTCTTTTCTCAGTTTGAACTTGCAAAGTTTCCAGCTTCCAAACGTGTGCAATTGTGGAGATATATAGCACATAGAAATGAAAAATAAAGGAACAAATCCAAGCAAATCAAATATTAATGAAGATAAGATATTTACTTTATCAAATCTATCCTTTATCCTTTAGTTACATGACACTTGGATAAAATAATTGAGTACATAGGCAGCTGCACTTCAGTAAGGAATTCACGTGGAGAAGGAAGAAAATAAGAAGAAGGAAGATGAAAAGAAAAAGAAAGAAAAAAAGGGAAGAAAAATAAAAATAAATATATATAATTTTTCCAAACATAAAAATAATAAAAATAACATTTATAAATTAATTTTTAAATTTTATGAAAATTTATTAATTTAATTGATATCTGTTATATTTATAATAATTACGAGTTATTTCAATATTTTCATTAAAAATTTTACGCGATTACGCGATTTAGTCGATAATTATAATCAACTATGATTATATCATTATTAGGTGATATTTATTCATTTTATAAACTTAAAGTTATAGTTTTAGGGTTTCGATTAAGTTCGGGTTCAATTTTGAGTATTTTCGCATACATCAGATTTAGGGTTTTTGTATGTGAGTTCGGTTTTGATCAAATTTTTAAGGTTTTTATTACTGATATTATATTCAATTTCATAATTTAATAAATTTTTCATCTTACCTAGTCTTATTGATTTGCGAGAGTATCTATAGTATTAGGGTTCGATTCTACCCTTAAATGGCTAGATTTACAGGGTTTACACTGTACGTGTGTGTAAGACAACATGCTAGTAGTTGTGTGAGTGTCGATGTTATGTGTATATATTTTAGAGGGATTATTGAAAAGTTATATGGAGTGTAGTTTAGAAGCTTAGAGTATGGAGCAGAGGGTTGAGTTAAGGAGAAAAAAGTATTGAGTTGCAAATTTATTAAATTTTAAGTTAGCTTATATCTTGAACAGGTACTAGAGGACACATGATATTAGATCATTTTGAGATAGGAGCTTTAGGTACGAGATATGTGTTTGTTAAACATATGTGTTAGGTTAGAGAATATAAACCAGACTAATTGAAACTTGGACTTAATTATATTACTAGTTATGCTTGGCTTCAACTACCCTCCAGTTGAGTCCAGTAGTGTTGGTGAGACACTCACTGATCCTTGCACGACATTGTTCCTTATGGAGTCTCGTACTAAAATGACCTAGGTAGATCTAGGTTAGTTTATGGCACTCGGGTGTTGGGAAGTACCCAACACTAATACTATGTAGTATTCATATATTGCGTATTAGGGGTCGTGAGTAACCTTTAGGACTGTGATGTACTAACACGTCTTTAAGGTCAGATACACAGAAAAACACCACAACAAAGCAAACCGAAAATAAACAAAAGAAAAAGCTAGCAAAGCCCAAGCAGCTACCGAATAGATGTGACACACCACTCGATCTTATTCGACCTATAATCTGCCAGATATGACACACTGGTCCGAACTGAAGGGTCACTCACCACTACTCCTTATTGAAGGGAATAAATAAGAGTTGAATGATAACAAGAACACTAAGGTTGCTCAAAGTGAGTAATTTCTGTATTAAAGAGATGATTGTTCGCATACAAAAAAGTAAAGGTTTATATACCCATCTACTGGGGTTACTTTACATATATAAAAAGACAAAAGGGTATTCTATAACTAAGTTACATAAAACATACTAAAAAGGGTAAAAGAGATAAAAAATATTCAGTATGAAAAAGAAAGAATCATTCTAGAATACTGTGTTAGAAGACACGTATCGCTTGGCGTCTGGATGGGAGAAATATGGTATAAGGTAAGTAGAAACAAAGTAATAATTGTAGTCAGGGGCTGACCTGATATGGACCAGGTTGGGGACTAATTAGTTCTTTTGAAGAGAAGTCAGTTTGATTCAAAGTTGGATTCTTATGGTTGGATCAAGAGCTTACCTTAGCTACTCGTAGGTTGTCTCCTAGGATAAAGCGTTGCTGCTAAACAAGGATGAATCTAACGCATATAAGGATCCGATAGTCAAGTTAGCATGAGATCAGCTCAGGATAGGAATTCCTATATTGGCTATGGCTTAGAGCTAGTATCCTCTGAGCGAGTCTTTGGAGTCCTCTAACTCAACTATGCACGATCAATCCAAGGGGTTTATTCCTATCTTTTGCTTGGGGGTCAAAAAGATTTGTCCTCAAAGCTGAAACGGCCTATACTCTTTCTTCTAGGGCGCTCATAGGTTCTTCTTCTATTGGTTGGTGAGTAATCAAAACGGATACATTGAAGGTGGAAGAAACTCCATAGTTATCAGGCAAGTTAATTTAATAAGCATTGTGATTGATTTTCTTTAGGACTTTGAATGGACCATCAGCTCGAGAAGATAGTTTGTTTTATCTTAAGTCTAGGAATCGTTCTCGGCTGAGATGTATCCATATTAAGCCTCTTGGGTGGAAAGAAATAGTTCGGCGGCCTCAACTACCAATTTCATGTTACTTCTGATTAAACTTGGCAATCTTCCTAGTTATAAACTGGTGTAGCTTGTGCAACTCTTGGGCTCGGTCCACTCCGGATTGACTCTCTTCAGTAGCTGCCGGGGTACTAATCATATCCAGGGGAATGGTAAGGTTAAGGCCATAGACAACCTTGAATAGGGTCTTCCTAGTAGTGCTATGGACAGTCCGGCTGTATGTGAACTCCATAATAGGTAGGCAGAAATCCCAATCTCTCAAGTTCTTCCCGACAATAGCTTTGAGTAGATTGCCTAGTGTCTTGTTCACTACTTCAATCTAGCCATCAGTCTGAGGATGGCTATTGAAGCTGAATACAAGTTTGGTTCAAAGTGTTCTCTAAAGAGTCTTCTAAAAATAGCTCAAGAATTTTGTATCCTAATTTGAGACAATAGTCTTTGGTACCCCATGTAATCGAACAATCTCCTACAAAAACAAATCAGTGATATGTAGAGTATCATTAATTCGATGGCACGGAATGAAGTGCGCCATCTTGTTGAAGCAGTCTACTACAACAAAAATAGAATCTTTACCTTTGGATGTCAGTAGCAATCCTAAGACAAAGTCCATACTAAGGTCGGCCTAAGGTGAGGTTAATGTTAGTAGTGGCATGTATTCTCCATGGGGTTCTCTCTTCTCCTTTACACATTTGCACACTTCACAATTATTAACCACCTTATGGACATCCTTAGCCAAACTTAGCTAATAAAAGTTCTCCCTTAACAAATTGGCTATCTTGGTTTTCCCGAAATGACTAGATAATCTTCCGCTATGAGCTTTCTTAATCAACAACTTACGCATAGAACAGTTTGGCATACATAGCCTTCGGTCCTTGAACAAGTAGTTGTCTTTGAGATAATATCCCTTGACGATAATACCATCCTTACACTGTTCTATGATATGGCTGAAATGAGAATCATGAGCATACTGATCGATAACTAGGGAGAATCACAATAATTTTGTCTACAAAGTAGTCAGCAACGTTTGCTATCGTGATAGAGCGTTGGCAACCACATTTGCACTTCCCTTCTTGTACCGGATTATGTACAAGAAACCTTCCATGAACTCCAACCACTTGGCTTGCCTCTTCAATGGTTTGTTTTGACTCCCTAAATGCTTTAGAGACTCATGGTTTGTATAAATAACAAACTCTCGTTGCAACAAATAATATTGCCAAACAGTAAGGGCTCTGTAAAGAGAGTACAACTCTTTCTTATACATAAAATAATTTAAAATAAGACCACTAAGTTTCTCACTGTAGTAGGTGATGGGTTGTCACTTTTGCATTAGGAAGACATCAATTCCAACTTCTAATGCATCGCATTCTAATTCAAAGGGCTTGTCAAAATGTGGCAATGACAAGACAGGTATCGAGGTGAGTTTTTCCTTGATCACTCTAAAGCTCTGTTCAGCTTGATCATTCCACCTAAATCCTTCACTCTTCTTAGTCAACTTGGTCAATGGGGCAGCTATTGCGCTAAAGTCCTTAATAAATTGCTTATAGAAAGAAACTAAGCTATGGAAACTTCAAACCTCAATGACATTCTTTGGTGTCGGCTATTCCAGAACAACCTAGATCTTCTTTTCATCTACTCAAATTCCTTCTCTTGACACTACAAACCCTAAGAATATCACTTCTCTATAGCAGAACATGCATTTCTTTACATTCCTATACAATTTCTTGATTCGCAAAATGTCAAATACTTCACGAAGATATTGAACACGGTCGTTTAGGTTGGCATTGTATACCAATATATCATCAAAGGACATAACCACACATCTCCCAATTAAAGGCCACATTACATGGTTTATTAACCTTATGAATGTGCTTGGCATATTAGTAAGTCCGAATGGCATAACCAACCATTCATGGAGTCCGTGCCTAGTAGTGAAGGCAATCTTCCATTCGTCACTTAACCTTATGTAAATTTGGTGGTAACCACTTCACAGATCAATCTTAAAAAATATCTTTGTAGCATAAAGCTCATCTAACATATCATCGAGCCTCAGTATCAGGTATCTATACTTGACTGTAATTCGGTTGATTGCTCGGCTGTTAATACACATGCGCCATGAACCATCTTTCTTTAGAATGAGCAAAGTTAGTATAACATGAGGGCTCATGCTCTCCCTCACACATCTTCACTTTATGAGTTCGTCTACCTGTCTTTTTAGCTCAACAACTTACTCAGAGTTCATCTTATATGTAGGTTAGTTCGATAAGGCAGCGCCTGGTTGTAGATCAATACAGTACTCTATTCTATGGACTAATGGTAGTCCTTTAGGAAGTTCTTCCAGAAACAGGTTAGAAAACTCATCTAGCAAGCTTTGGATCTCTTTTAGAACATCCTGTAATTCCCTCATCTCCAACAATCTCCTAACCAATAGGAACATCGGTTCATCAACTTTCTTAGTAAATCAGAGCTCTCTTTGACTCATAACTAAGGTCTTCTTCTTACTAACTTGTGTGAGCTGGTTATGGGTTTCATTTACTTAGGACGGGGTCAAAGGTTGCAACACAATCTTCCTTCCATCCTTAACAAAGGCATAAGTGTTTTTATACCCGTTGTGCGTAATACGTCAATCAAACAACTAAGGTTGTCTAAACAATAGATGTGAAGCTCTCATAGGGATAACATCATACACTACTTTGTCCTTGTATACATTTCCAACACTAAATGGCACGGTTACTTGTTTAGTTATGTGCAAAACACCCTTATCATGAAGCCAATGCAGCTTGTAAGGTCAAGGATGCTTTGAGGTCGATAGACCCAACCTCTGCACAAAGGATTACATAACTACATTAGTGCAACTTCCTCCATCTACTATAATCATGCATAATTGGCCTTTGATGGTACATTTGGTGTTGAACAAATTCTCTCTCTAGTCCTCTTCAGAGTTCGGCAAGGAACTCAGTACTCGCCTTGGGACTAAGGTCATCACTTCTCCCTGGTTGGCATAAACATAAGTCTCTTCTTCCTTTACAACTTCGGGATTTCCAACATCTTCTTTCTTTTTGGGCTTGCTCTCGTCGGTGCTATCTACTACATCTCCTCAAAGCACCATGACGCATCAATTCGGACATTTAGTGGCTATATGTCTGAAGCCCAAGTATTTAAAGCATTTTACTTCAATGATCTTTCATCTAGAGGTCTGCTCTTTCTCATATGTCCTTTGAGTCGACCTACTCTTGGTTCGGCCTAAATGATTGGCTTGGCCTTGCTGGTTTCCTCGGCTATCTTCAAATCGGTCATTCCTCTCCTTAGCCCTCATTAACCTCTTTGGTTCAACTCAATCAAGTTGACACAATAGTGGGACTCGCGAGAATGTCAACTTAGGTTGGCTCAAGTCAGCTCAGAACACTTCTTCTCTGCCTTTTAACCCTTTGCATTATCTTGATGATCTCTTCCAATGTATAAAACCTCTATACCTCCATGATATTACGAATCTCATACTTGAGCCCAGAAATGAACTTCAACATTGTATGGGCCGCGGGTTCTTCCACGTCAGCTTAAATCATTAACATTTAGAACTCTCTTACATAATCATCAATAGATTGGTTCCCTTGGTGCAGTTCTTACAATCTTGCAAAAATATCTTGTAGGTAAGTCTCAGGTATAAATCTACCTCTTAACAACCTTTTCATCTCATCTTAGGTCCTGACACCTTGTCTTCTATCTCTTGCTCTGGCTATATTCAGATTCTTCCATTGCGTGGTGGCATACCCTATAAACTCCAATGCAGCAAGTTAGACTTTGATTGCATCCTTATACCCATAACATTTAAATACTTTCTTGACCTTCTCTTCTCACTCTAAGTATTCATTTGTATCTCCACTTCCACTGAAGCGAGGGATTTGTACCTTAACATTGTTTAACCTTCGAGGAACTCAACATCTTCGTCCCTGCACTTGGTAATAGTCTACTTCTTCTTCACCAAACTCTTCAACATCCATCTCTTCGTCATCTTCTCTAATCCTCCAACTCCAATCTTTGTCTAGCAGCTCTTTTTGCTACTCCTCTAGCTCGTGGCGGTTGACTTGGGCGATTGGTTCAATTGCCTAAGCCATAGTGTCTTTAAGGGGTATCTTCTTAAGGGTTTTGTTGCTACACACCTTGGGGTTATTGTTTGTTAACTTACATTGCAATAACTAGACTCTCAACAAGGTTTGTAAGTCTTTCAAGTTTATCATCAACTAACCTTGGGGTGTTACTGCCATCATGACCATAATTAGGTTGAGCACCACTACTCTAGTCACCAATAACACATTAAACACTTGAATCAAACATGGTACGGTACTACTTAAATACATTAACAACTTACTAACAACTTCAATACTTGATAGTGACTCAAATAATATAAAAACAAACTTGCTCTATTTTCACAATGAGAAACGGAGTAAAAAGTGAGTAACAGTAAAATCACTCTTACTATCACACCAATACATACTGCAACTTTACACACTCCTTCACGAAACCATGTTTTGATACTAACGAAGCCAATGCATCTCTGGAGTCGGACATATGGATAAGCACCATAACAAAGCGAACCAAAAAGGAACAAAAGAAAAAGCTAACAAAGCACGGGCATCTACCGAATGGATGTAATGCACCACTCGATCCTACTCAACTACAATCCGTCGGATATAACACACCGGTCTGAATTGAAGGGTCACTCACCACTACTCCTTACTAAAAGGAATAAAAAGGAGTTGAATGATAACGAGAGCATTAAGGTTGCTCAAAGTGAGTAATTTCTATATTGAAGAGATAATTGTTCGCATATAAGAAAGTGAGGGTTTATATATCCGTCTATTAGGGTTGCTTTACATATATGAAAAACGAAAGAGTATTCTATAACTAGGTTACATAAAACATACTAAAAAAGGTAAAAAAGATAAAGAATATTCAGTGTGAAAAAGAAAGAATTATTCTGGAATACTGTGTCAGAAGACATGTGTCGCTTCGCGTCTGGGTTAGAGAAATATGATACAAAGTAGATAGAAACAAAGTAACGCTTGTGGTCAAAGGCTGACCTAATGTGGACCAGATTAAGGACCAATTAGTTCTTTTAAAGAGAAGTCAGCTTGACTCGAAGTCAAATTCTTGTGGTCATATCAAGAGCTTGTCTCAACTATTCTTAGGTTGTCTCTTGGGATAAAGTATTGCTGCTGAACAAAGGTAGATTTGACGTATGTAAGGATTTAATAATCAGGTCGGCATGAGATCAGCTTAGGATAGGAATCCCTATCTCAACTATGGCCTAGAGCTAGTATCCTCCGAGTAAGTCTTTAAAGTCCTTTAGCTTGGCTGTGCGTGATCGGTTTAAGGGGTTGATTCCTATTACTGTGATGTTTATGGGCCTAAATGAAATATTAAAACTATTGCTTGTTGCATTTAATAGTGATATTATGTGTATGTGCTTAATCGAATCTTGTGTTTTACGCGCATGTGTATAGTATCTTATACTGAGCATTGGCTCATTCTATGAAGATTGTTATTTTTCAGTTGTAGGGACAAGTTACAAAGTAGATGTTAGTGTTTATATTGAGGATTACATATTTGATTGTCTATACTATGATGAGCAGGGAGAGTATTACTACTTTAATGATGGAGTTAGGGCATCGTAGTTTAACTATAGGAGTGGACTTGAGAATGTGATTATTTTCTTTGTAATTACTTATTGATGAGACTTATGTTGTTATGGAGTCGCTTATGACTCTTATTGCTAGGTTTAGTAGGTTTAATTGTTGTGAGAGTTATGAAACTTCAGTATATGACCTAAAGTCCTTTCGTGTTTAAGTTATGGAGTTATGGTAGATTTCAATTATGTTATTACCCTTAGCATTTATGAAATTTGAGTGAATGATATTTCACTTTTATTTAAATTTAAGGATATTAAATTGTGAATTGGCATATTTTATGTAATTATTTTGTGAATCTTAGATATGTTGCAGGTTCCTAGACACTTAACATGTCAGTAGAAGTTAGGGATACATGGTGGAGTTGTGGTGTCTTAGGTTTCGAAGTGTTATACTAATTTTTCATATTATCAAACTACAACAACCTTGGTAATTTTATATCTAAAGTTTCAAATTACTAAATATTATGCAATTGAACATTTACTTGTCACATTTACTACTTGTAAACACCCTACTTTTCACCCATTTGTATGTAAATTTTTTTAGTAATAAATAAAAGGGTCCTAATTCAAAAAAAAAAAAAAAAAGAAAGAAAGAAAGAGAAAAAAATGATAAATACAAAAAATCTAGATGTCAAGCTTGATTTTTCAGTTTTCTTTTTAAAAATTAATTTCCCATTTCTTAATTAATACTAAAACTTAACCTATTTAATATTAATCATCGACTAAAGAAATTAGGAAATTCCGGTTTTTTTATTGAAAATTATTTTTGAAGTCACCACCCGATCGAAATCGGGAAAAGAAAAAGAAACCGTAATCAATTGGGTAAATTGATCATAATTTGGCTATTAGTCTTCGATTTCAATTTTAAATGAAAAACCTAGAGGGTTCCAAGTTCGAGGGCTAACCTATTAAATCCTTAATAGGTACCACTATTTATTTATCAAAATTAGGATTATTCTTCTAATTATAATATTTTTAAGAATAAATAAATAAATAAATATAAAAAGAAAAAGAATTTAAGTTTCCACATATTTTATTATCGCCTCGAAGGTGTCTATATACCCGCTAGCCGGGATTAGACGATCGTAGTTCTTTCTAAAATCCTTTAGTGTGTTGGTTTATTTTAATATTTGAAAACCGACTGAGTTTACGTTATTATCAATTTATTCGATTTATTTAAAAAGAAAATTTAAGGGATTCTAACTTTTGAGTGTTTTTATTAAGAAACTCTCCAAAAAATCCTATTTTTTTTTAAAAAAAATCTATTATTTTTGTTTCCAAAATAAATTAATTTGCTAAGTGAGGTAATCTTAAAAACTTAATACTAAAAAAACATCTAAGTTTATATATATATCTATATTATAATTATTAAACAACTAGCTACAGTAAAATATAATATATTTAACCTATAAAACTAATACCTAAATGAATCTCCTAAACTAGTATATTCATATGTATATATCTATGTCAAATAACTAAGGATCTAAAAAAATAATGATATAAATAAATAATTAATTAATCAATTAATTAAAGAAAAAAGAAAGAAAAGAATCCAACCTGAACTTGTTTGGTTAAAGGACAGTGGCGTTGGACTGCTGCCGGCATTAAGATGTTGAATGTCGTGCGAACGTGTACAGGATGTGCGGTTTGTAAAGGATGTGTATGTGGCGTGCTGGAGTTTGTACCAAGCGAAACATTCTAGCCGTGTGTGTACATTTTAGAAGAAGGCGTGCTAGAGCTTGTACCAGGCGAGAGAGATCTTGGATGCTGTTACGTTGAGGATTGTTGACAGTAGATGAGGACTTGGGTTCAAGCTGGCTGTTGCAGTATCATGATGAATTCGTATGGACGTTGCCCAACTACTGTTCAACTCGTGTTGATTTTTTAGGCATTATAGCAGCGGTGGTGTGTAGCGCTGAAGGAGATTACTGTAGACGTTGATGTTGATGGAGATTGGATACGAGGGTAATCAGCTGTGGCTCTGCAGTTGGCAGTGAATCTGTGTGCGGGTGCTTAGATGTTGTGCACATGTGGATTGATCGGAGTGCAGCAACAACGATGGGTGTTCTGTAGATGGAATGTGTAGTGGACGTCGTGAGTGTGGTCAAACAGTGGAGTGTGGTCATGTGTTGTTGGTGTTGGAGGTCCGCTGGTTGCGTGTTGTGCGCTGGCATCGGTATAGCTATCACTTGCTGCTCGTGGGACGAGGATTGGAGCTGACTGTTCTTGCTTTTCCAGCTGCTGGAATGTACTCTGATCAGTGCTAATCGATGGAATGCAGTGGTCCGCCTTGCTGCTGTCCAAAGTGCGGTTAGGGCGTGGACTTGTTAGCTGAGTCGTACAGTAGTTTTGAAATTAGGCTCCTATTTTTTTCTGACTGCGTGTGTGTTTATATAGTCTAAACCATATCATATCTAATTATATATGATTCGGTAATTAAACTAGATTCAAATGAATTCTAATCCGATTTAACTGAATTCAAATCCGATTTACCTAGATGTGACCCATTTTCATCTCGCTTCTGCAGAGATAGAAAAATAAAGACATAAGTGTCTGCTGAGACTCGAACCCAAAACCTCAAACTAAATTCACTCTAAATACTTCAATATTTATCCGTTAGGCTGTTGGCCTGTGCCTCGACATTCATTACTATTAAATTATATTTAAACTATCTAATTCTCAAAAATAAAAATTTTTAACTAAACTAAAATTAAAACTAACACTAAAACTAATTATTTCTAATATAAGTTACTTCCTAAAAATCTACAAAACTCTTTATAATAATTTTTTTCTTTTCTTATTTTTTTGGTATTTTCATCATTTGTTAAATTTTTTTATTATTTTTATCCTTTATTAATTTTTTTGTTATTTTTATTTTTGAATTAGGACTTTTTTTTGTAAAAATAAAAATTAGGACTACAGAGGAGTAAAAATTAGGTGTCTACACTAGGAAAATGGGATTTTTAGGATAATAAAAGCCTTAAGTTATTTTTAGGTCTTTAAATTATTAACGTCAGGTTGAAGTACAAAAAATTGTTAAATTAGGGACTAAATTTTAGAGTCGGTCAATTAGGATTCAATTTTGGCTTGAAACTAGGTTTAGTGTTATTTATTTATTTATTTCCTTTAAAAAATGAAAAAAAAAAGGATTAAATTGTTACTAAGCTTAAAGCCCAATAGATTTGAAAGCCAAAGAATCGACTTTGGAGGGGGAGGGCGTACTATAACACCCGTTTTTTTATTTCTATAGAGCACATACATCGTACACGTGCGTAGGACACATGGCACATGCCCATCATGTGACCACGTGCCTAATCTCCATGTCCTCTATGAATTTTGTAGGAGAAAGGAAGAAATAATCTACTTACACCCCTTATTTTGCCTTGATTTTTTTCATGTTTTCCACATTCAAACATACAAATTAATGCTTGAATCTTGTTGTCTGTGTAGTCCTCTACGCATTGAACCCCGAAACATGGTTAGACTCATTCGTTTCAAGGATTAAATTGGCCAAGAAAATCAAGAAATAATTCAAAATCCAAGTTCCACATTCATGGTAGATTTGACCATTAATGAAGGTTTCCTTCTTTGGTTGAGCTCCAAATTGTATAAAAGGAAATCCTTAAGCACGATTCTTTGATCAACTCTCATTTAAACACTCAAGAATCACACTACCTAGCTCCTTCTCTCTCTAGGTAGCGTTTGAAACTTCTCTCTAAAATTGGTTAGTGATCGACGCTTTTCAAGCTTAGTTCAGCCACTAATGAACTTCCCTTCGACTTAAGCTTCTGACCCCAACCTCTCTTTCACTCCATCATGCCTTCTAACTGTGTTAACTGTCGCCACCCATCCAAACCCTAACCCACAATGGCCACCACTCTTGAATACCCACCATACGTGACTCCACCCAAAACCAAGCACACGGTTGAGCTTGCTATGCTTTAAAGCACCAAACCCAACCACCATTTGATCTTTAGCAGCCACCACTTAGGTTATCTACCAATCACCACCGCCTTTAACTTGCTTCACCATCCAAACCATCACCAAACACTAAAACACCGCCACCAATCGCCCTATTGTCAATGACTTTAACATAAAAATCAACTTCCCCACTTGAAATACACACTAAAAACCATGGTGGATCGAACATCTTAGCCACTACCCTCTTACCCCATACGCGACCTGACTTACGACCCAATCCAACCTAGATACTCGTTAGAAACTTGCGCCCACTCTTGTTCCATTGACCCGTACCGAAGTCCAACCTTCTCTTATTTTTTTATTTGTTAGTTTGTCTTTTTCTTTTCTCTTATCCTCCTTTTTTTTTCTTGTTTAATTCATAAAAGGAAGAATAAAAAAATACATATACATAAATAATAATAATAATATAACAAATAATGAAATATGTTCTTTCTTTCTCTCTCTCTTCAAAATAATTTTTTTTCTTACGTTTTGACATAGAAAAATCTTCTTCTCTTCAAGTCATAAAAATTGAATAAATCATTCTTTTTTCAATATTAGGACTTCTTTTAGAGTTCGACAAAAATAAATACATTAAATTAAGACCCCTTTTAGAAATTTTCTTAAATGAAATCAAAAGGATGAAAAATGTAAACCCAACCATTTTCAAAATTAAAGGAAATCAACATATTAAAGTTTTATAAAAAAATGAACTACAAAGTTAAATCCTAAATAGCAGATACGTAAACACCCATATGCAATTACAAGGCGGCTTAAAATACAGAAAAATTTGTTTTTCCCCTTTGTAAATAATTATTTTTTTCTTTTTGTAAATAAATATAATTTGTTGCTTTGTTAATTGTAAAATAGAAATTGTTCTTTCAATTTAGAAGGGTATATTAAAAAATAAATTTAAATTTAGAAAGTTAAAATGGTATCTATTAGGATTTAATAAGTTAGCACTTAACTCAAATTTCTCTAGTTTTTCAAAAATCGTTCTTTATTAGAAAAATGATTTTTTCAGTGGACCAATAGCTAGGTTAAGATTAATCCACTTAATTGAGTTTAACTTAAATCTTTCTCTACCCTAGTTGAGTAGTGACTCCAAAAATTTTCACTTTTCAAAGAAAACCAAAATTTTCTTGATTCTTAATTCAGGGTTTATATCAAATGGGTATAGAGTTCAATATAAATCGGATTAAGGAAAATAAAAACCGAAAATTCAAGCTCGACACTAGCACACCCATCTTTTAAGATGAGATGAAAAATTCTCACTAGACAAAAGTATAAATGTAGACAACTATACTTGAGTAATATATTTATTAAGTAAAAGTTCAAGAAAATATTAATTTATTTAGCAATTTCAAGCTTTAACTAGAAAATTGAAAAAGTTTAGATAATGATTTTCCTCTTTGAAGAAATTTTTTTTTGGTGGTTTAGCCATGTTTATTTTATAGAGATTTATTGTTTCATTTGTCACAATTTTCTTATTTTTATTGTTTCCTTTTTTAAAACAAAGTTTTATGGAAATTGACCATTTTAACTTTGAAAATTATTTTTCTAGAGCATGCTTACTAATTGAAACAAGATTCCGTTCATTTAAAAAATAAAGTCTATTTTTTAACTTAAAATTCATTTTATTTTTATTTTTTTAACAAAACTGTCAATTTGTTCACTAAAATGTTATCAAAAGTAAAAAAAATTAAAAATTTTAATTAAGAATGATAAGATTATAAAAAACTATAATTGATTTATATATATATAAAGCTAATGGGCAATTTTAAATTTGTTTAATTTATTCATTATTATTTCTTAAAAAAATAAGTGACTATAAATAGATGAGTTGAATTTGCAATATTGTCAAGAGTATGATTTTGGCCTAATAAGGCTCTAAGGATTGGTATTAGTAGTCTAAAGCTTGAGAAAGATTAATGTCGGAAGATTTTTAGATTGCTGGCTTTGAGAGAATTTTAAATTGAATAGTGTTTCTATGTCTTGGGAGTGGTGTACAAGTTTTAGATAGCTCTAGATATAGGATCGAGCTTTACCTAGAGTGGCAAAGCTATAAGAGAAAAAATTAGGCTTTTTGGCTTGGAACATCTAGTGAGATATATTGATAATTTTAGAGCTTTAAGAGCAACTCCAATTAAAAAGGAGCTTAATCTATTGGACATTAGAGCTCGACTAATATGAAAAGAGGTGTTAAAGGTTTTATTAGAGCGGTCGTGTCGAAATACTCTTCAATATTTTTTGTAATCATTTTTTTGTTTTACAGGTATGAATGTATTGAAATGAAAACTACCATTAACAATTTGCACCGTTTATGAAAGCCAAAAAAAATAAAAACTCCAGTGCATCACCATGAACTTCCCACATGATTCTTGTCTGGTACCCCACATGTATTGAGGCAAGATTCATCAACAAAGATTCCAAGCGCATGGATCAAACAAAATGGACAAAGAAATTGTTGAAAAATTGAAGTGTAATAGGTGCATCGCCTGCTGTCGAAAGTAAGAGTAGACATGTCGTCTAAAGAGATTAATCAAAGTTCGAACTCAACTCTGCCATTGGCTGCTATGTACTCGAAGGCCAAGCTGAGTTTGGAATTGAATCCGATCACGAATATAGCACTACTGAGCGGCTTTGCCTAACTAGTTGAGAAGTATCCGAAGCCGAAATTCCGAGCAGCAATAACTTAACGCGAGCAAGTCTGAGCTTTTAACAATACTTGCCAAGTATGCTGTCTTCATAGCGTGTGTAGTCCTGAAGTCCGAACTGTACAAGATCTCAAAGAAACTCCACTCTGACCTGAACAACGGTCGGATTTTGAAGCCGAGCTGTCTAAAAGTTTCTCCATCAAGTTCATCCGTGCGCTTCACTTATGAGTTTGAAGTTTCTCCCACTCGGTTGATCATTACGATAGTAATTCTGTGAGAGGCCCCAGTCATCCAAGTTTTGGCAACGTTAATGCCGAGCTACAACAGCATGCATAGGTGTGAGCTCCCAGATCCGAGCTTTTTTGTGGCCGAGCTCTTTCATGGTTGATGTGTCCAAGCTGTTCTGCCGAGGACAACATGTTTCAGCAAATTGGCCAAGCTGTGCCTAACCACTCACCGAGCTTCGAGTGCCGAGATTACTGTCGTAAGCTGTCGCTTGAATCGTGCACGTCAGGCTTCTAGTGTGCAAAAGCCGAGCTGATCTGAGTTAACTACGATTTTGGAATGGATTGAAACGAACAACTTACTTCAATAGGTCCCAGCTAATTCCAATGACACACCTGGTCCGCAATATCATCTGAGCTTCAGTGGACAATGGCCGATCTGCAATAATAAGATAAGTAATGGAAGTTGGTCCGATCTTGTAAAGCCGATTGCACGAGAATTCTCCTATTTCACAAAAGTCACTATTGTGTGACGATAATAATTATAACGCCTTTTTCAGTGAAGGTATCAATTGCATAGAGCTGTTACATGGCAGACCTTCCTATCACTTTTTGGATGCCGTCATGGATGCTTCTATTTGGTAATGCTCGTGGCTGAGCTATCCTTCCCATCAAACAAGAACTGGCCAGGATTTGTATGCTTCAAGCCGAGTTATGTTTTCGGACAAAACACCACATGGCCGAGCTTGGTATGAAACCAAGCCTCACATCAGCTTCATCATCGAGCTAAACACAGAACAAGCCAAATATGCGCAAACTTCAACGATAGAACTACAACACACTCCAGACCAGCCGACGATACCGACCTTCTACAATTTCTTTTTGACCTGAGTTACACGCAATCCTACCGCAATGAACAGCCAAGTACGATCACCCCGATCTTCGATAGCTCACGAGGCTGTGGACCCGAGCATCCAATGAGTAGCAAATCCAAGCTACTTTGGAGAGAGTGCGGAGAAAGTACACTAAGGTGAAAGCCATTCTAAACTCTATAAACGGAGCAGCTGTGTATAGTCGAAGGAAATAGCCGCAGGCTGGCTTCTCTCTGAGCTCCATGCCGTGACAGCATGGTCTCCAAGCAAAAATCAACTCGATCATGGATACAACTTGAAGCGCCAAACCCGGTATCCAGTCGTGCAGTTCTAAGTTGGCGCTCTTGTTGAGTATCTGTATGCGTCCTCCTGAGTATGCTATGTTCTTTTTAAACCTGCCGAGGTGGCTATCATATGTAGATAAAGTGCAGAGCTAAATTGATTGGTAGAGTTCGGGCTGTTCTCTACCGTGCTGCTGTAACGTGACGAAATACATTGAACTCTCTAAAGTCACTTTTTGGAGCTTGTTTTGATAAAGAAAGGGGAGTTGGGTCGAGCGAGCTAAGCAACAGAGATCGGAGGTTCCATTCGATCAGATAGATCGAGCAGACCTCTCGCAGAGATAAGTGAAAACAATGTCTTTGCCATTTAGTAGAATCTGGTCAGCAGGTGTATCCTCGCATTCACGATTTCCAGTAGAACAGGTGCAAACGAAAGGCTTATGGTAATTAGAACCTGAGACAGCCTTCCGCATCCTCTCAACAATCGTGGTTTTATCACAGCCTCCAAAGTGATCTGACACAAGAAGTGTAAGCAATGACCTGATTTGCAGGTTACTAAATGCTCCTTCCTCCTCATCTTTGGCTAAAGCATTTAATCTCTTAAAATGATGTATCAAGGCTTGAACAGAAAGCGTAATTACACATCTTTCTCCCTGTCCAAGAGAATAACTTCTTGCGATTCAAGTTGCAAAATTTACTCGTAATTGCCTAAGGTCAAGAAGTGCCTGTCACGCCCAGCATCATAAAGTCCATCTGCCAGATAATCTTCAAAGTTGCAGAATGCTACAACATTATATTTGTGGGAGAGGTCCGAAGTCTCATCAACCAGCCTCCGCAACTTGCATGGTTTAGGATTGTCAAGGGCTTTCTCACAATGCCTATTGAAGGTGAATTATGTGTTAGGGTCTCCAGGAAAAGAACGCTGGAGATAGAGCAAAACCCTTTTGCAGACTGGGATTTCTCATAATAATCAGCGAGAGGCTTTGGGATTTGCTTTGGAGCCTATTGCTCTGAAAAATCCTTCATCCGGTAATCTTGGGGCCCCACATTTCTTGCCTTATTGTGATTCTCCTCGGCATTGTTCCAGGTATCCACTTATTGCAAATGAATTTCATCAAAAAAGTAGTGATGTCCTGCCAGAGATTCAAGGGAACCACATTGGTAATGTAGTTGAAAATGATGGACATAATCCTCACTGTACATGCATACTGGTACCAGCAGCAAGCTAAGCAACAGAGTTGTCCATCCATAGACGCTTCTCATGAAGTTGTAAAGGAGTCCAAGTTCACTTGTTTTCAACTCATAGAAAGTCAACTGTCTGTCTTGGATGTTGAAACCAGCATGCATGCAATCCATTATAATTGCAAGTCAATAATCTGTAGCTCATGCAAGTGTAATTATCAGCACTATGGTACAAGTAATAGCAACATATGAGTCCTATGTGAAGTGAGGAATATATATATTTTCCTTTGTCATTTCTAACAGAACTTTTTGGACAATATTCGAGCTACTCATAACATAGAGCATATCATCATGAGCGCTAACTAAGCTCCACATGCTAATTAGAGCCATAATACTAATGACAACACACCAAGCCCATTCACGCATTAACTCTCATTCATGGATGACGAGTAAAACTTCATTACCACTATTCACAATTTGCTGGTTGTTTATTTTTAAAATATGTACTCTATGTTGTGTCTTGTGTCTTATGTCTTGTGCTAGTCAATTGTTGGTATTCACACTTGATTCATGAATCATGTATCAAGTCATATTTATCTATATGTTTGTCTATGATCTAAACTTCAATAAGTTTTACAATAAAAAGTGTTAACTATTTGGCATTAATGATTTATCTAATTCTTAGTAGGTTTATTTTTACCTCTATTTGAAACAAATACTAAGACTTAAAGACAAACCAAGGTTAAAGAAACGCCCTCCGCCTTATGCTTACGTGAGTGTAATTTACTAACAGGCTACTTCTTAATAACTCTAGCCCTACACACTATGGGTGATGAGCAAATTATATAAAGCACTAATCCTTAAGTACTATATTTGACAGATGACGGGAAACCGATATCTATGAATCTCTAAGTCTAGAGAAAACTTAGGTGACGAGATATAAAGCCTTAAACTCTTTTAAGAGTGATAGGCATAATTTCTATAAGTCTTGATAAAGGACGACGAGCTATTTGAAAAGCTCTAAGTCATCAACTGATGATGAGCATAACACTCTAAGTCTAATAAATAGATGACGACCCACCTAGAAGCTTTATACCATCAATTAGAGACAAGCATAATGCTATAAGTCTAATGAATAGACGACGAGCTACAAAAAAACCTTAAGCCACTAAACGGTGACAAGAAAAATACTCTAATTTGACACCTTGTATGGACGACGTGTAAATAAGCCAATGTCCTATATCATTAACAAACTCGAGGCCAACCAACCTCTTCAGGCCTTTACTTATTCAGATGCTTCAACCTTTTCAAGCATACTAATATCTTCAAGTGCTCCGACCTCTCCTAACCTTCACATCTTCGAGCCCTTGTAGTATCTTGGTCTCTTTAGACCCTTGATGACAAACTTTTCTAGAACTCCTGTGAAATCCACCTCCCTATGTACTCTCTTTTCCTAACTTATCACCAAAGAGTGATAAGAATTAGACCACCTGACTCTCGACCCAAGCTTGAGCCTAAGGATTGGAAAGTATGGCCAAATAAGTTCTTTCTTTACATACCACATTTAAGGAATCTGGACTACTGTAGTCTACCAACCTAATGCCTCAGCCATGCCGAACCTTTTTGTACTTATCGATAGTCTCCAATTGCTAACTCGAGACACATTTAAACAATAGCTTGGCCCATCCAACCAGGTGCTTAGCCAACTTGAATCTAAGTTATACCTAATACATCCGAGCTAAACTCAACTCGGAAAAGTCACTTAATCAGCTTGACACTAATAAACTGTCATCTCGGCTCAACATCATCACTCAATAGCACCCACGCTAGCCAAACAATTGTCCATCTTTTTGCTAGGTGCATAACCACTAGTCACCCGCCATATATTTAAGAACCCCTATGATAAGATCTTCCATTTAGGATCCCCCTTTTTGTTATAATTTCAATTATACCCTTTTTCATTCCTTGTACATTACTTAATTTAGACATTAGCCTTTTTGTCTTTTCAATTTTAGGCAACATGCCCTAACTTTTTTGGTATAAATACCCATTGTACATATAACTGCAACTCATCTCACTCTTTTTGATATTGAATATACACTTCTCCCTTTGTGAACATTGTTCTTCATTACTTACTTCACTCTTATCCTAACCCTTAAGTAAGGTTAGGTGATGAATACTCCTCTTGGACCAACTCGTATATCATATTGAGTTAAGCCATAAGTCATCGGTAATTTCTTGGTGCATCATATCTTTAGAGTAAATCGAGGGTCTACTTGTTTTACTTTTCATTATCATTTGCACGCATTCTCACCCTTCTTTCTAAGCTTTCCATAAGCTCAAACCCACTCTTGTGACCAGTTTTGTTAGTCCTTAAACCGGTTCATATCAAAAGAGAGTGGAGGGTAAGTATTAATAGGGATTTTTTAATGAATGAGTCATGGGCTTAGACTAACTAGCCTATAACTTAAGCCCATGTAATACCCCTTACATGGTAAGTGATTGAACTCTAAATTATCGAGGTAACTTTTGGTGTAGCAGCTTAGAGCGTATCAAACTCTGAAGTTAAGCATGCTCGGGCTGAATCAATCTTAGGATAGGTGATCTCTTATAAAGTTGTTGTACCAAGGGACAAAGCCATATGACGTTCCATGCCAAAGTAGACAATATCTTAGTGGCAAGAGTTTTAGCCAAGTTGTTGGTGGTATTAGAGCATAGTAAGTAAAATAACCTCTGGAGTATCATAACTTGTTTATGGATAAGGTTTGGAGGTGTGATGGATTAAAGGATGGATGCATTTATGTTAATTTAGTAGATCAAAAGTAAGGATGGGGACAAAATTTAACACGTACTTAGGAACATGGAACCAAGTTGTTTAATGAGATATAATGTTAATTTTATAAGTTGAGCAGTAATTATAAATTATGGATATGTATTCTATCAGTTTAGAGATGATTGAATGTATTTGTTAAATAAAATTTACGGATAAATTGTAGGATTTGTATAATTATACAAATATTCGACTCCTTATAATTATGAAAAGAAAAAAATGTCTCTTTTGAAATGTAAATGGAAATCAAACTTATATGTTGTTTCTTCATGTTCTTACAAACTTAACAGTACAAACATGATTTTTTGAAATTATACTGTATATCATTAAAAAGTGATTTTACGAATAAAATACTCATCTCAATACAACTCTGACGTTGTAACATAAGTTGTATTTACTAACTATAGCAATAAATCGATCATGTATACATGTGTGTGTGTATATATATATATATGTATATATTTAGAAAACACTAAAATGACATGGAGTATAATTATTGATAGTTTTATGTTGATATTGCAAATATGTTGCATAAAAACAAATTCTACCAAGCATATAAGTATACATAGTAATATTAATATCATACGATGTTATGGGGTTATGTATATAATATGACCCTATTATGTATATATATGTATGTATATGTATATGTGTATATTTATATATGTATACATATATATAGACTAATATCAACACTTATTAGATTATGACTCTTGGCATACATTGTATTAGTTTATCAAAAGTCAAAAAAGTTATTTCTATGTGTTTTCATACGTGTGTTCATCAATATTCCTTCATAACTCAATCCAAGTATATTTATAAATATCTATTGCTTTTATAATATATCTTTGTACAAGTGTGTGTATATATATATATATTTCTTTATATTACCATAACCATATGGAATACATAAAAGTATAGTCTTTTAGCAAATGTAAGCATCTAAGATATATTTCTATCACACTCAACAACAATGGAATTTGCAAAACTATAATATATCTAACGATTACTTAAATTCAATAATAAATGGAGAAGCTATGATCAATGGAAGCTAATTGTATAAGTTGATTAGTGATATACAATAATTACCACTATTATATTGGGAAAGATGATTAATTAATGGTCTCATTATGTACATGAATGTGATAGGCAAAGATACTCACAACGGATGGTAGGCTTAAGGGTTAAGCCCAAGTGAATACCCCTTACTTAGTTGCTGTATGTTATACGGTAGTCGAAAATATAGATCACTTGCCTACTTGTTGCGTGTAACCATAGATATACTTAAGTGTATTGCATGGCTTGGAGTATTTACACTTCGAATTGATACAATTTGTGATAAACTTTTACTTAGTATATTATAGTTCTTGAGTTTCATTCTTCTAATAATGGATTATGATTTACAAGAAATGTAACTTAATTAACCTTGGTGATGTAATTGTACTTAGTTAAGAAGAATGTTTGTCTTACGTAATGGTTCATTGTATTACACTTGTGATTTGGTAAATCTTAGATAATATTGAGTAAATATTGAGATGACTTGACTTTGTAGAAAAGTAATCAGTTCTATGTCATGCCATGTATGCAATTGTAATATGTGACTATTGGGCTAAAAGTTAGGCTCAGTTGCCATTTTCTTGTTCTTCGGCATTTTGCCTAAATTCATTCTTGGCTTGATTAACTTAGAAACTATACTTGGTGGAAATTGTACTTAGCTAAGTTGATTCAATACCCATACTTTGTTGGGCCAAATATGTTGTTTGAATGCACTCATGGCATAGTACGAAATAAACTTGCGGGTCAAGCTTTCTCAACTTGAGATATTATTAGGTTGGGTTTTGAGTATATAGATGCATTGCTCAATTAATTTTAGCCACTTTAGGTGGTTTCAACTAAGTTAGCTATATGCTGGATTTCTAAACCACATTGGGTGGTTTATGTTTTGTTAAGTTTTGAGGGTCATACTCCTAAGCAGTTCCTTTTTACTTTTAGGTTCTTGGACATTGTATCCAAATGCCTGAGTATATCGACTAACTAAATGAGAAAATTGAAAGAGTATAGGATATTAATATCAATGTATATCATGTACATTAGATAACATCTGTATGAGGCATGAATCGTTATGTATGTGCTTGACAATAGTTTGATGACTTAAATGTACTATATTGTTAATGATGTTGGAATTATTAACTATAAGATATATACTACTTGTTATGATTTAGAATAACCAATTGTTATGCTTTCTATGTTTAATTTTATACTCACTTGGCTCAAAATCTAAGTTGAGGGATTAGCTTATCTAACCTTAGATACTAAAGACAAAAACAAGCCAAGACCTAAGAGCTGGGCTAAGTAAAAGAGAGAGTAATTAATTGTAGAGTTTCAAATCAAGTTCTTGGAAGCAAGTTTGCAAGAAGGTCATTGTCTTACTTTTATGTGTTTAGTATTAAGGTTTTAAAGGTAAAACTTTATTTTCCTATTTGGATTTTGACTTAAAAGAAGAAGTGAAATGTGATACGTTGAATAAGACCCATATTTTATGAAGTTTTGTTATGTTATTTTGTATTAATTGAAAGAAGTTTTATTGGAAATTCACATAGTGGAGTTTGAGTTAATAGATTGTTGCAATTTTAGCCTTATCCCTAACTTAGGGATGGCATAATAAACCGTCTTTTATGCACTAAGTGTTAAGAAAAAGTATAAGTAGACGCATTAAGAGATAGGGTGTTATAGCCCAACCCCAAGTGTCGAGTCCTGGTACAATTTATTCTCACTTACTACAAATATAAAGCAAGACCTCCAAGTAAAGGGACCCTCTTTCTATTATCCTTTTCTTACATAACTTTACAATTTTACTCTCATCATAAAAGGATTAACTAAACTATTGAAGTGTCGGATCAGAGCACCCTCCAACACCCCCTGTAGCCATTTTTCTATTTTGTAGGTATCAATGTACCGGAACGAAAACCATCATCAATGCAACCTATGCTTTGTAAATACAAGCTAGTGATCAGATGTTCACTAATTGGTAGGCTCAAAGAAAAAATTAGTGAACCTAAATATCTAGGTTTGGCCATCTAAATGAATTGGACCAATAGATCATATTGGTCCCAGTCCTCCATTAAACTATCCATTTATTAATTGTTTTAAGTCAGACGAAAATGCCATAAACACAATCTAAGAACAATTTTTTTTAAGTTAAATATTTAATTATTAAAATTTATTTAAAATTGATTTTTCCTCCATTTTTTAATTAATTGTGTTTTTCCTTTTCAAAATCAAAGAAGTTTTTGGTAAGCAAATCTCAATGTGTTAATTTTCAAAGATTTATATACTACTCTTGTAAAGGAAGTAAACCATATCCATGTCAAATTAACTAAATATTAATAAATACTCATAAAAATTTGAATCAATTCGATATGATTCCTAAAAAGGGTGAAAATGGGATCTCAACAAGATTTCAATTTTGAATAGCAACTTAGGTAGAGTGATAATTTGTCAAGCATGAATTTTTAGTATCAACATGATGAATTGAGATTTTATAAGACAAATGCGAAATTGGCTTTGATTCCTTAGTGTCTTAGATTGAAATAACAAAACTAGTTCTAGGCCTAATAAGCCCTCGGTATATGGTGAAGTGAGTTTGTCTTACATCTCTATCTCTATATTAGTCTAATGAATTAAGGGGGGAAAAAAATAAAGGAGAAACTATGCATTGGTAGGACAGATGGAAGTTACTTTAATAGTTTTATATAAAGACATATATTCAAGTAAAGAACCGCTTTATATTTTTTAAAAAATATTCAATATCATATAATATTATAAAATAATTTAATTCAGTTATTGCATTATATTAAAAATCTTATAATTATATTACTACATTTTTTTTATATGGAACGTACTAGTGATTATTATAGGTTTGTACTAACACCCCTGGTTTTATACAAAAACATGGAGACAGTGATCTTAAGTTCGTAAAGCATTAATGAAGTATGAAAGATATCGGTCCACTGTGCACAAGAAAAAAAGAGTCAATAGGTATTACACATCACATGTTATATGTACACGATATATAAATATTAATAAGATATTGATACGAATATTAATAAAGAGAATAATTTTTAAATCAATTATTATACGTGATTTACATATAATACATATGTCAATATCTTATTAATATTTATACACCATATATATATAATATGTGATATGTATTACTTATTAAATCTTTTTTCGTATATATGAAATTCAATCCGCTTCCTAACATCTTGCTTACTTTGAATAAAGGTATAGATTAGTCCTTCTTATTATAATATAATTAGTTCCCATTTAAACAAAATAGAGATATTCAAGAAGATGGACATTATTTTAAGGAAAAATTGTATAAAACTTTCCTAAACTTTAATGTAGGTGTGGTTTTCCTCCATAAATTTTCAAAGTATAGTTTTTCATCCCTAAATTTTCATAAATTAGCAAAACAATCCTTTAAGTTATACAAAAATCAAAGTTTAAAGTAGTTATGGGGTTATTTACTAATTTATAAAAGTTTACTTTGAATAAAGGTATAAATTAGTCCTTATTATTATAATATAATTAGTTCCCATTTAAACAAAATGGAGATATTCAAAAAGATGGACATTATTTTAAGGAAAAATTGTATAAAACCTCCGATTTGCCCTCATAAACTTTCAAAATATAGTTTTTTATCCCTAAATTTTTATAAATTAGTAAAACAATCCGTTAAGTTAAGAATAAGGATGTTTACATACAAAAATCAAAATTTAAAGTGATTATGGGGTTATTTACTAATTTATAAAAGTTTGCAACTAAAAACCATATTTTAAAAGTTTGGAAGGATAAATGGCACCAAAATCAAAGTTTAGGGTATTTGGGGTGGGGGGGGGGTGGGGTGGGGTGGGGTGGTGTGTGTGTGTGGTGGCGGTGGGGGTGGTATGGGCGTGGTTTGCATTTGCCCCTTGTTTTAATGTGCATAAGGCATTCCGACAATCAAGAAAATGTCTTCCTTGGATTGTTTGTTAAAACTACCTGAAACTCTCTTACTCTGATCTTGGAACAATGGCATAAAAAGGTTATAAGTTCCACTCCGACTAAGAAATCCAACGGCTCACAGTATCCAACATCATTTGATTAACTAAAAAGATTACGACCTTAAACAATTGACAAAACCCAAAACCACCGGTGAAGCCTATAGTTTATGGATCCATGGAATGTGTTTTAAGAACAATACTGAGAAGACTTTAAAAAGCTCAAAAACTAAACCAAGGGGCTAAGACCAAAAACACATTTATCAACACCAAAGTCACCAACCCCACTTATCTATAACTTGAACCCTTCTCTTCTTTGTTTTCCTCCATCTTCACTTTACTTCACCTATCAGCCAGCTTTTGTTCCCTTATTTACCCACCACCCACCCACATTTCTTGTTTTCAATGGTGAAAGAAAGAGAGAAAACTTTTGAGAAAGAGTTATGGAGGCAATTCAATCACGGATTTCAGAACACAAGCCCACCAGCATTGGTCAGTTTTATTATCATTCTGCATAGACATTCTTGCTGTGTATTTAATTACGCACGAAACAAGGTCCTAATCTAGTAGGGGTTGTTCTATTTTTGTATTTGCAGGTGCAGTACGGGCATCCATTATTGGTGCATCACTAGCTTAATCTCGTACAAAGTCACCTCTCAAACCCAGTCCCCGACTGATCCATGCTAGGTCAATGTAGAGAGAAAATGTCCAAACAAGAATCTTATTGATCATTGAATCAAACCATATACATGATCGATTATTTATATTCAAATAACCTCTTATTTCGTATTTAAGAGGTTATATTGAAGTTTTTCTATGGTACGAAAGTTTTGTTCGTGAATTTAACCTGATTGCTGACATATATACGCAGGATGCATATACAGGCTCTCACTTTGGCAGTGCTGTCTGGTGTAGTAGCTTGCCATTTATATAAGAAGTGGTCGGCCGAGCAAGAAAACAAGTGATAGTATTATAGGCTTATCCAGGCTCTAATTATACGAAATATGTGTGCTTTTCTATGTTGTTTATCTTGCAAGATGACTACGAAAAAGAAAATGCTGTTTCTAGTGGTAGTGTTATGGCAACGTGTCATGTCATATTTCTCTTTGAGAAATAGACAGAGTAAAATAAGACCAAAAATCGTTTTTTTTTTTTCTTTACAAATTAATAAAATGTAATGAATTTATAGTAAAAAAAGGTTTTCAAAAAATAAATAAATAAATAAACTAACAAATTAAAATTTTCATAAATAAAAATTATGTGAGCTTGATCCCATTCCCCAAGTACTTAGGGTAGTCCAAAATTAATAATAAATTTATTTTTCCCCCATTTCTATTTTTTTTCAAAAAAATAAATAAATAAAAAGAAGCCCATTTTACTTAGAAACATAACTAAAGGCTCATTAAGCTATTTCATGGATTTCTTTTATGCAAACCGCTTAAGTTTTAAATAAGGTAGCCTTGAAGCTCAATGGATTTTTGGTTTCTATTTTTTAAAAATGTTTTTTTCCAATAAATCCATAGATCAATAACTAAAATTAGGGTCTATCTACATATGGACTGTAATTTCACTTTTTATTATTTTGATTGGGTAGCAACTCCTTTTCAAAACTTTTTTTTAATAGAAAAATTAAAACATTTTTTTAATTTGATCAAAAAGTTCATGTTAAGTGGATCACGCTTAATATAAATCAGGTTAAGAAAAAAAAAATACCGAATTTTCAACTCGATATATTTAATGACTTAATTGGGGATCGAACCTAGAATCTTTAGTTTGTGGGCTAGCCATAAAATAAGTTTGTGAAATTAATTGGGCACTTAATTTTGCAAAAATAATGATTGGGCTTTTCCTGTTATTTGATTCGGTATTTATTTATTTATATATATATATATATATATAAATAGTTGTACCTAGAATCTCTAGTTTGTGGGCTAGCTATAAAAAAAAGTCCATGAAATTAATTAGGCCTTTAATTTGCAAAACTAATGATTGGGCTTTTCTTGTTATTTGATTGGGTATTTATTTATTTTTATATAAATAGCTGTACTAATTTGGGTGCTAGTGATGTAGGAACACATAAAAAAAAAAAAAAGAAAGAAAAAGAGGTGGTTGAACGTGTACTTAAATGTAGTCAAACTTGTACTGTCCTTAGAACCTAGGAGGGGAAGGATATTGTATGAGTTTCGAGTGATGTGGTGTAACCACCGCTCTAGACTGAGTAAGCCAACCCCACTCATGTTTCAAATTGGCCTATAATCTATGTAAAACCTTTAGAAACTTGAGAACCTTTAGAGTTCACTTAATTGCATTGATATACTTGCATGGATTGGCAAGTAAACCTAATATGGCAAGCCTCCTACATAAAAAGCTGCAACATGATGGAGTTTGAATGTTGTAATATGAGTTGTAGTTTATTATTTCCTTATAAATATGAACACTTGTAAAAGTCAATGTACTTTGTATAATACATTATATTTCTTTATTTTCCTTATAAGTTTAATTATTTGTAAATGTAAAATATTTTTTTTATTTGTAGAAATATCTAAAAAAATGACAAAATATATCTACATCAACAAGCTCAAGCACCTTAAGGATGTGCTCAAGAGATGGTTCCAGCCCTTTAGTCCCAAGTAGCAAGATTATATCAAGGCAAAAATTGGGCCCCTTCTATCTTTGTAAAAAATAACCGTTAACTATGCTTTTGTTAAGACCCTAGTCCATTTTTGGAATTTAGAGCTTGTAGCCTTTTGTTTTCGACCTTATCAATTATGCACAATTATAGAAGAATATGTCCAACTATTAATAGCTCTCACTAACATAAGTGAGATATATGTCCTAAACCTTGAAAAAGGCTTTCATAGCATCTTCTGTGAATTGTTGGGGGGTTAAAAAGATTGAAATAAATCAACCCTTGAAGGATTGTAATGGGAGGCATATCAAGTTGTCTAATTTTTTTAAATGGTTTGTGGAGAGATTTAGGTTTCAAGAAAAGTGCAATATCTTTATGTGGTTTATTTAGCAAAGTAATCGATGTCATGCATATATTCTAGTGGTATTTAGGACTGTGTTATTTCTAGAAGGTGTGTTCAATATTTACTTTTGCGTTGCAGAATTTGGCACCCAATTCTTAGAGGGAAAATCATATGTTTCGACCCTCTTAGTTGAACAAATCAAATCACTTAACCACCTCAAAAAGCCAAAAGACACATGGACATGAAAACTTCCTCAAGCCTACTCATGATATAGTTTGTTAGCCATATGACAATTCACCAACTCAAGTTCCATAGAGTTGAGTTTGCCGTGAACCTCAATATAATCCAAACGTTTGTGAAGTTTGATTACCAAATGCTCTTACTCATTGTTAGGTCTTAATCATTCAAAATTTTAGTGTTGAAGACTTGGTATGGGTGGCTAGGCGGCACACTACTAAGGAAATGATAAGAAGCTATAACGCTTATAAGGTGATTTCTTTTATTAGAATTAACTGGTGCACTGGGAATTATCTAACTACTATGATCTAACAGGCCGGGCCCATCCAAGACATAGTCCATAAGCCTTCATTAGATAAAGTAACTATGGGCTATTATGACCGCCATCTTATGATTGATGAAAAGGTATCTCGCTTACACACCATTAGGATTCTGTAGAGTAAACAAGTCATAATGCCAACACTCCAACTAAAAGACTTAGCAAACTATACTAGAAAATATCAAGCCATCAAAGACTATGTCTACCACCACCTAAAGGAAGTGGGCTACCCTCGTTGTGCTGTAGTTAGCTCCAAAGAGCCCTAGCCTAGAAATTAAAACCCATATGAAGTAAGTTTAGGCCTGGGTAGAAGTTGTCTATGAAGATGCTAATAGGTTAGGGAGAATTTGAAAAGCCATGTACATGGTGGCAAAGTAGCAAGTTAAGACATTGAAAGATCGGCTGTCAAGAGCCTATGAAAGGGTCCAAGAGTTAGAAGTGCCAGCAAAAGCCCAACTAGTCTAATAAGAAGAGAAGTAATGAAGCAGAGTTTAGCTAGCAAGCTAAGAGAAGACTTAGCAAATAGGCTCTTTAGCTTAGAGATTTCCAATTTCTTTCCTTTGAACAAAGAGTTGTAATCAAACTCCATCATTTACAATACTAATAAAAAAAATAACATTTGCTACATTATGGGTTACTTACCAATTCAAATATCAGCATCCGTATGTTTCATATTTCCAATTGTTTATTCTTTATTATTATTGTTGTTATTATTTACTCCAAAAATAAAATGTATATATATAATAAAAGGGGGGGGGCGGCGGGGTGGGGTGGAGGAAAAGATGAAAAGAAAAAGGAAAAAACAAAACAATGAAAAAAGAAAAAGAAAAAGAAAAGAAAAGGGGTGAGAAAAATAAAATAGAAGAAAATGGGGGGAACATTGAAAAGTTTTTCTAACGAGTTTTAAGTGTTTGCCTCTATTCAGGTTCTTCAAAGATAGCACGCAAGTAATACATTCTAGAACAAAGTCCTATAATCACCTAGTCGAGATCTAGAATGGCAATAGACACTAATAATACCAACAACATTGGTAACATCAGCAACACCAACAACAATGATGTCATCATTGAGGCAAAGGTTAGACTTTTAGAACAATCAATGAAGAGCATGGGTGACACAATAGACTTTTTGAATGATAGTGTCTATCTCTTACATGTAACTTAACTTACCTTTGCAAAAAATTCGAAATCACACAGGAAAGGAATTGCCATGAATCGATAAGAGGGTGAAGATATAAGTCCGGAATACTTGCAACTAAGGATAGAGTTTGGGATCACTTTCGAGGGTCTTAAGAAGGAGTTTGAGGACAAACAATAGATGGAGAAGAAGTTGCTCTAACAGATAAATGATAAGATGAAGGCCTTTGAGAAGTAAGATGGGTTCGAACAAGCAAGTATCACTAACATAACTGCATAATATAGCTCAACATGAGAAGTATGATGAAACTAGCTACCTAAAATTATATACTCGTTTATATGTTAGGAAGATGAGTAAGTAAGCCTAGTATGATCATTTGATGGTCTAAACATTCCAAGATTGCTTAACTTGTTTTGCTCTAACTTAGTATGCTCAGCTTGATCTCAACTAAGTTAATACTTAGGAAATGCTTGCTAGGGCCTTTCACAAGCAGTATAAATTTTACATGGACGTTTTCCCCTCCATGTAAATCTAGAGAGTCTTCGTAAGAAACTTAATGAGTCTTTCAAGGAATATGCCCAGAGGTAGAGGACCTAAGCCATAAGGATAGCTACCTTAATCCCTAAAAAGCAACTAACTGTCACTCTCATCAACATACTAGAGAAAGCATACTTTACTCACCTGATACCACTTGCTAGTTGCTTCAGCTAGCTTTGCTAAGGTAGTAACAATAGGGTGTAAAATATAGAGTGCTATTGCATACGGTAAACTACTTACTTCAAACACCAAAGATAAGAAGCTTGCCCCCACCAAGCTAACCAACAAAGGGAAAGACTCCATTGTAAGCATGGTAACTATCAACTGAAATCCAGCTCTTACCCTAGAGACACTATACCAAACAACTCAAAGTTCAACAATTCCAATGGCTCCAGCCTAGTAATACTAGCCACCATAAGCCTAACCTAACTGACCTCTCCTAAGAAGGTTTACCAACATCTTAGTTCCCCTTAGCTAAGTTTTAACCCGTCTAAGAGGCGATTGCTTTGTCAACTTTGAACTACCTAATGAAAGATATAGACTTAGAAACTTTGATCCTGATGTTCGATGCGAATACCACCTCGAGCAAGTAGGCCATTCTACTGATAAGTGTTAGAGGCTTAGAAACAAGATCTAAGACCTGATGGATGCTAAGAGGGTATAATTAGACTTTGTTAAGGTCTTTAATGTCAACAACAACCTACTCCCAAATCACGCTTCAATAATCGACATGATTAGTGCAATGGAACCTAAGCTCATAATAGATTTGGACCAGTTACCCATCCCAATCGAGCAAGTGGCTTGACTCCTTATGGATAGAGGATATTCACAAGGAATGAATCTCTAGGATAACACCTACACTAAGCCGACCACCTATCAGTTATTCTAGGAAGGTAAAGTGAAGAAGGAAGAAATATAAGAAATGACAGTCACTAAGCCCTAAAACCTTACTTACAAGTAGTTAAAGGAACACTAACTGGTAAGAGATCCTATGATAGTATCATTGAGTTGGACTCAAGGTGAATTTAAGTACCTTGTAGATACATAGGTTGTACCCACTGCATATACTAAGGTAGTACCAACAAGACAAGGGCTTAAGTTTAAAGAGGAAGACAATGTGACCACATAGTAGGCATGCTTAGATTAAACTTAAAGCTGATCATGATCTAATACAATAAGCAACTTGAGGAACAACCAGTATATAGGGAGATTAGGAAGTATGTGTTCAATGTCCCGATTTCCCCTGATAATTATAAGGCAATACCTTTTAACTACTAGAACCCTAATTAGTAAAAAATTTCTACAACAGTAATTGGAAGGATTATTAGGATAGGCCGAATTTACAACCCTAGTAAGGAAGTGAGATAGAATCTACATGTGTAAGGAGAAAAGGAATCCCAGCTAAACACTTTCAATAAGATAATCAAGGCTAGTGAATATAGGATCGTAGACTAATTAGCCAAGGTTCTGGCTTAAATTTCCTTTATAGGGCTTCCTCTATCGTTAAGTCAACACAAGGAGGCTCTCTTTAAAATCCTCAAAGAAGTTTAAGTCCTTTAAGAAATTTCAATAGATAAGTTAGGGAACATAATTGGTTTCATATTCATTGTAGACTAGATAGCCTTTTCATCCAAGGAGTTAAGAGAAAAAGGGAATTGGTACGCCAAACCCTTATTTATAGTTATAAGATGTAAGGATAAGATTGTGGCTCGGATCCTTATTGATAACTAATCTTCATTGAATGTTTGTCTTTTAGATACTCTGCAGCCTGAAGAATCAGTAAGAATGGCTTTGCAAAATTTGTTTGCCTTACCTTTGATTAATAATAAGACTACTTTGGAGTAGGGATTGCAACAAGACATAGTATTTAATGAGTTTTACTTTTAGTTCTCATTATTCATGATTAAGTCTTAGTACTCCACTAATAAATTGCCTTTCTAGTTGTTCTTCCCAATATATATATATATATCAACGATCCTTTTAGCCTCACTTTTTCTCTTCTATTTACTTATTCATTTATTTTTACTGCATATATTTTTAGATCTAGCATTCTTGATGAAAGCTAAGGATATCTCACACGAATAAATGATGAAAATATCGATATCATTTCCAACCTTACTGGGTTAGTCATTTGGGATAATGTTAATGGTCTTAAGGAAATCTAAGAAAGTTGGCAAAAATATGAAAAGGGTCGTATATCTATTGGTGAGCTTGTAGAAGTGATTAATCTAGGGCTTAAATGATAGCCCTAAGAACTTAAGGATTGGGGGCAGTTTATCACTGGAGTAGAAGGATGAAATGATTAAATTTTTGGCTAAGTACTCTAATTTGTTTGCATGGTCTTACGAGGACATGCTAGGATTGGACACATCACTTGTTGTCCTTAAATTACCTACTGAGGAAGACATTAAGCCTAAAAGACAAAAGCTTAAGCAATTCTGATCCGATATCCTATTGAAGATAAAAGAGGAGGTTAAAAAATTATTGGAATACTACTAGAAGTCATCTATTCTCCTTTATGGATGGGATACAACCAAATTAAAATGGCAGAGGAAGATAAAACCAAAACTTCTTTCATCATAGCATGGGCATCTTTTCCTATAAGGTCATGCACTTTGGTTTTAAAAATGTTGGTCAACTTACCAAAGGGCGATGGTGACTTTATTGCATGATATGATGCATAAGGAAGTCGAAGTGTATGTTAATGATATGATCACCAAATCCTAAGAACATGGGAATCATGTAAGTGTACTTAGGAAATTGTTTGAAAGATTATGCAAGTTTTAGTTGAAACTAAACGTGGAAAAATGTATGTTTAAGGTCACGTTGGGAAAATTGTTGGGGTTTATAATCAGCTAGAGGGGAATTAAAATCGATCTATATAAAGTAAGGGCAATTTTGAACCTAACTTCTCTACACACACTCAAGGAAGTTAGGGGTTTATTAGGGCAATTGAACTATATCGCTCGTATCTTGTCAAAACTTACAGACAAATGCTGCTTTCTATTTAAGTTTCTAGGAAAGAACATTGTTCTAAATTAAGATGAAGAATGTGAAGAGGCCTTCCAAAAAATTAAGAACTACTCATGAATCCTCTAGTTTTAGTTGCCTTAAAGCCTAGTCAACCTTTGTTTCTATATCTTACCATCTTCCACGAATTCGTGGGATGTATGTTAGGGCAAAAAGATGAAGAAGGAAGAGAAAGAGTTATTTACAACCTAAGTAAGTCCACTAAAGGAGAGTAGAAAGAATCCTAATAAGAATCAACTCCATAGACTTATTATTAGAAGTTGAGCTAGGGGATTATAAGGACTTGCCAAGGAGTACTAGCTTGAGGCCTCTTTAAGGATGAGGACTTCGACATCAACTAGGGTATGTTACACTTCATCCACCCTAAGTATCAAGCTATGGTCATAATAACAAATTTTTTGAGTAAGTAAACACCATAAGTCTTCTTGAGCTAAACAGACAGCCATCTAACCAACTGAGACCTTAGAATAGTGCCTAGCATCTGAGCTCCAATCTAACCTAGATCAGGTAAACCAATTCCTCCATTTCAATTCTAACATCTACTAAATTGACACCATCAGTTGCTAAGACGCTAGAGATCTATCACTTATAGGAACAAGTGAACACACACAATATTAAGCTCACCAATCATAATTCGACACGTGCCTTCTAGCATAATATTCTAGAATGATTCCTTCTTCCGAATATTGTACTATACAATAATGTTTTTTTTTTTTCCCATTTTAGCATTTCTCTTAAGAATCTTTATATCTAATATGTAATTTGCCCACTTTTAACTTTTCTTCGAAATGTAACCATAAGGAGGCCATATATAAGCCTCACTTAATTGCAACTCAAACGTCACTTCTTATATAACTAATATAGACATTTTCTTTATCATGCCCCAAAAAGTGAAATTATAACAATCCCACTGTGTGAGCTATCCTAAGATGGAAACTATCTTTATAGTTACTATCCTAAGATAGACTTAGTTCACACTAGGTATACATGACTCTATCTCTTTGAAGCATCCAATTCGATACCTGTTTGATATAAACCTGTGGAGTAATCCTTTTGAAATAATTTGTTAAAAATAAATTTGTAATTTGACTTTGCAAAAGAGTGGCAGCAAATCCCATAGGTACGTATCGTTTCATATACAGACTAGAATATTGAAAACTACCAAGCCCCTTGAAAAGTTCAATGTAGTTTTCCTTAAAAATTAAGAAAGTCAATACTAAGGACAATAACTAGCAATTTATTATTATATTTCACTCCTCATCCCAGTTTACTAGTACTCTAGTTTTGGGTTGGTACTTATAATCCATTTAGAACTTGCAAAACAAACTATATGGAAATAAGCGACAACTTGCTTAATAAGTGGAGTAGAGATAAACCTATGCATTCCATACATCACAAGTAAGGTTTTCAACTAAATTGGTTAGATGTAAGGTATGTACAAGCAAGTAGCATCACACTACGTTATCCAATCTGTTATGAGATTAGAGAAATTGCGTCCGCTTTACTCCTGGTTAAGGAGATTGACATCATGCACTCGCGAATTGAAACTAAACTTGGGCTTATGCAATGGAGAACACTCTCCTCCTATGACTACCTTCGAACTACGGCCCCCAACCTTACCATGATCTCCTCTCCTATCACTTAGTTTGGTTAAGGGTAAGAAAAGGACCATTTCAACTATTCTTATTGAAGGGAGTTCGTATTTGGCTTAAGATCTTAACCATTACCCCTAGTGGGTTACAAAGCATATCAGGTTAGATGTTAAGTTGAGTTTAAATTAGTTCATTTTTAGAGTGATCAACTAGGCTCAAACGATTCGAGCATAATAATATTCACAGAACAACCATATCATGAAGCTCAACTTCCTTCATAGCAAATTGAAACTCAACTACAAGCGTTGCATATACACAAACAGCTAACTACAATCACAAGCAAATACATACTAAAGTCTCCAGATATTCTAAAATAATACTCCAAAATACAATGAAACATTGATCCAACTTATATTGAAGCTCACTCCAACAAATCGAGAACATCATGGCTTCACTTACTTGAAAGTCCTATATATATTAAAGCTTATATTTAGTTTTCGTAAGATTTACAAAAATATCAAGGTTTTATATAGTACTTAATTGAGATATTATTTATACAACTATTCAGTAGAGTTCCATATCCATATACATTCCACTTTGGCTCACAAGTTAAATAGATAAACCTGGCCAAGCTCATTTGACTCACTTTCTAAATGGACAAAAAAATCTCGACCCTAACCCGTTTAAAAAGCAAGTTAAATAGGTCAGCCTACAGGCTAAAGGCATAAATAGGTTAAACGAATGACCCAAAACGGCTTACTTTGGCCTACGAATTAAATGGGTTGGGCTCATTTAGCCTACTTTTAAACGGACTAAAAAACTTTAACCCAAATCCGTTTTAAAAGCAGGTTAAATGAGTCGGCCCGCGAGCCAAAATCCACTTACACACCTTTGCATATATATATATTTACATATATATATATATATACATACACATATATATTTTAAGTAATTTATTTTATCATATAGGTTATAGCAATTTATTTAATAATATCTAATATTCATAGTTTCACTACTACTTATATCATTTCGATTGTATCGAAAAGTGCTTACTATTATTTATATTACATTTAATTATGGAACAATTGTCGTAGGATGATATTTTCCATAATATTACAAAAAGACGTCTATTTTATCACCTAAAGTGATTTAGTTTTAGTAAGGTCAGTATCGTAGAATTTGTACGAACTCGATGATACACATTACTTGTTTTGCTTAAAAGATTATCTCTAAAGAGTATATCTAAAGAGTATCTCTAATCCTAGTACACAAATAAAGCTATATAGCAACTAATATCATATTGATATCGTATTATGCAATGAAAAATATATTTTTCAAATAATTTTGCAACAAAATATAATAAATCATATATACTCAAATTTTATAAAAGTAATGATATTAAATTTGTAAAAATATATAGTTTAATTTTAATAGTTCTAATAAAGGATTATTACTAGAGATCCACTTATTTTAAGTATCCGTGCCAATAATATAAAAGTTTTATAGCTATCAATATTTTAAGTTTAAAGTTCAAAAAGAATAAAATGGTACAAATAAAATACACCATTTAGGAAAATAATGAGATAATGGATATCTCTTTTCTATAATTATTAAATATCAATTAAAAGACAAAACTTATAATTATAGAAATGAGATTACCTGAAAATATCGAATGTCAAAAAATCTAAATCTTCTAGTCCTCTTTTCTTCTCCTTCCTCTTCTTTTTTTTTTTTCCTTCTCTTTCAATTTCTTTTCTTTCTTTTTTTTTTCTCTTCCATATCCTCACTTTCTCTTGTCCTCTCTCTGTCCCCCTCCTTTCACCTCACTACCCCACCCACCCCATTCCTCTCTTTCAAATCCTCTTCCTATTTCATAGCTTAAAGCCATGTTTTATAGCCATGCAACTTATGCCATTACTACTATTTGTTTATGGAGGTTATGTTATTCTTTTTTTTTTCTTTTGAAAGTTATATTATATTTTATTTAATATTCATCCTTACTTTTAGAATATTAAAAAAATATTCCATTTCTTTACCACTAGCATTACTAATAAAAAATAATTCACGATTATAGTTTTCTTTTCCCACATATCGTTATTTCAGGTAAATTTTAACCTAATTATTACTAAAATTATTAGTAATATATAATATATAGTTAAGTTCCATTAATTATTTACGACTTATTCATATATATTTTAAATATAATTTTACTCACTAATAATAATTATTAAGATTATGTAGTTGATCTTAAAGGATTTATCATAAGCTATATCTAAAGTTATGAAATTCTACGTTATAATGATTATACCTAATAAACTTAATACTTCTAAGAAAATTTCAAATAAATGAGTTTAAATTAAAATATCAAAACTATATAGTTACTTCTTTTAATTTTTATTACCTAATCATGAGGATTCAACTTAAGTCTAGGAACATTGTTATAAATCATAATTTCTAAAGTGTGTCTTAAGCATTAAATTTTTCAATTAATTTCTTATTAATTTATATAATTGTATATCCATGTCTAGGTGTAATTTCTATATCTCCACACCTATGAATGCTTCTAATCAATCTAATGAAAAGGAGATATCTAGCCAACTAAGTTTATACTAATTTAATTACTTTTACATATCATCCTGTGTCGTTAGTAATATTATTATACTCAATATTCTATTATTAATATCCATATTCTTATGGTTACTAGTAAAATCAGTATAAATTGTTTTATACCTATTGACCTAACTTATAACTATATTTTTTTTATAAAGGATATAAACTACTCGAAAGCCAACAAGTCGGAGTCATGCAGTATTATATATTATATATTTTTAGACTTTCGGGTTAATTTAGGGGTATATTTATTGTATATACCAGGTATATTCATTGTATATACCAGGTATATTCATAAAAATACGTTAATATTTATATAGTATATTATCCTATATTATTTCTCTTTATAGCTTAATTAATTTATTTGTAAGGCCTCATCGCATTTCAGGCTCGATTTTAAGGGTTTTAATAAGTTTTACGCTATATTAAATAACTACACTTCTAAAAAAAAAAATTAGATTTTTAGGATATTATTTTTAAAATATAACTTTATTAAGTTACCTTAACTAACTTTTTTTTTTTTAATCTAGTCGTAAAGTTTGAATTCAATCGAAGAAATTTTCCCAAAGACCTTAAATTTGGGTATGGTTGCCCTAACTGCAATTTTAAGGGCTTACATTTTCACCTTTCTTAAGAAAATTTTGTCCTTAAAACTTTTCATAAGTAGCTATAGCAATGTATGCCTTATTTGATTAGGAGGTGGTACTGCTACTTTAGGTTAATTGTTTCCACTTCTGTTTCTACTCACTTCTTCTACCATATTTAGAATCACGATTACTAGTTATCAGCCCTGCACTCACAATTTGTATACCGAAAGTTATCGAAACTAACACATATCAAATATTTCCATGGATTTATAAATTTTTTATTAATTTTATATTTATGGTTTGTAAGCTTTGCTATTTTATTACTTAAGAGAACCAAAGGGATGACCTTTCTTTTATGAGCTTCATTTTTCCAAAGCATCTTCCATATTTGTCCTATTTTCTTCTATTTAAGGGTCTGATTTATTTCTTATCTCTTCTTCTATTTTCTTTCCCTAATTTCTTATATTCTATATTTAGTGCTAAGTAGATGCTAATAGCATCACTGAAATCTTTCACTCGCCTTACACTTTTCTAATCTTGCAACTTTTCATTACATTTATTTAAGTGTTCTTTCACTGATCCATCTTCTATTATATCCTCTATATCACTAATCTTTAGGTTTTAGTAAAGATCAATAACAACACAAATATATCAATCATCAGCAATAAGTATTATCCTTCTTTCTTCCATCCGCATCTTCTATCTTACAATGACCAAGTCGTTGCCATAGTTATAAATTTGTTCTTTCCTATAGCTTAATGTAGGTGTCAACAAGATTGAGCTTGGCAAATCTAAACTTTTCTCTACCTCAAAATCAAATGAGATGGTTGACAATTTGAATCCTCACAACTTAACTCCACTCAATAGAAATTGACACGACTCCCGATCAATAGACTCACATTGATACCAATATAAACTCATTACTTGACAAAACATGACATGATGTGGGTACTTGGATGATAACAAGAGACTTGATAAGGAAGAGACTTAATAATTATAGATTTGCCATTCTCTTCTTAATTACCCATTGCCATTGCACATATGAAGTGTATATTTTCCTCATATTTTAGTTATATCTTAGTTTACATCCATCAATCTTCCTCTTTTAGTAGGAATTGTTAGCTAAAGCTTAAGGCTTTCCCTTGATTTTCCTCTTTTCGAATTAATTTCTTATGTTGGATGTGAAGTATGTGATATGACTAGTCTGAAATACCTATTGGTCTTATTTGTTGAAGTCATTAACATGTCTTTATGGTGCTTAGCTAGCATTTTTGTGTTGAGTATTTATTGTGAAATTATACTATTTATACAATATTAAGGTTTTGAATCATAGTAATCCATAGTCTTAGTAGAATACTTTTAAGTTACATTAAAATTTACCTTCCAGTTAACACGACAGTGTTACTATTTTTGAGGTTACTTCCCTCATCAGTTTCCCTTTTTTTTTTTTAATTGTTGGAGCATTGTGGGGTTAATCTTAATGCCTACTAAGGGAGCGATTCACTTGGTTAGTATAGAATTGTAAACTACTAATAAGTTAAGGGTTAAGTTTCTTACCTCGCTAGTTCTATAGATAATAGAAATGACGTCTCATATTCAGGTTTTAGGTTATTTCTTGATGTTGCATCAATCATTTTTACAGTTAATTCTAACTAACTTGTAAATAATGACTACCGTATGCATACACCTCTATCAACTATATCTACTTGCTTTAGGATGTAACACACAATTTTATTTATACATTTTCATGATACGAAGTATAAAAACCTTATCAAAATCTTAACAGGAGCTAGTTAACATTTATATGAAATACAGTTAACATATACAACAACTTGTACCCATGGAATAGTAATTCACAACCGAAGTTATGATATTGCATTCATGTGAACATTTCTATGTTACTTTACATTTCAAATTTAATGATCAGGTATTAGCTCTTAGAACATACATGAATTTATATCTATGCACATAATAATTTTCATAATTAAGCAACACACATTTTAATTTCTATAATTACACAATATACTTATACAAATCTAGTTTATTAGCAAACAATTATTATTTTAGTTACAGGTATCTTATATTCAAGTTCCAATTTTTATAAGATCTATAATCTTACATACATCATACTTGCTTGGCATCTATTTATCATTACATATGTTAACTTTACAATTCCCAAGTCAACAAATATCCAAAGTGGATAAAAATATATAAATTCTAAATTTCCCATACAAAATACTAAATTAATATTTTTATGTTTCTCTCTTAATGCTAAATATGAGGATTTCTATGATTTCTCAAATTGACTAACAAATTTTTTTTTTTTCTCAACTACAGAAATCCACTTATAATTGTAACATAATGCATTTAAAAGACTCGAGAGGTGTTTCTCTAAATTAGAATTACATTTATAATAGGTATTATCAAATTTGGTATAACTCACTTAATTTCTCAATACTTTTATAGAACACCTATATATATATAATAACATAATCATTTAATGGATATACATATTCAAATCAATTGATTTATTTCTTATTCAAGTATTTGGTATCTCCATGTCTGTTATAGGATCGCTTAGTATGATCATATGTTTTATAGCATCTATTAATCACTTACTAAGTTACGTTTCATTAACGAGGTGAATAGGTTTAAATGAGATGGTTACATTTTTAGTGCTAACTAGTCATTTTTGGTTACTTATATGTGCACCATGCCATGCATACTACCTTTCAATTTTCATCTACATAAGCATACATATTATGGTGTATAGGATAATATGGCTATATTGTTAATAGGCGATACTTACATATTTTAAGTCAATCAATCGTTATATCATACCAATCTCATTTTTTTTTAGTTATTCACTAAAGTTTGTAAAGTTTGATCCATAAAATATAACTTTATCTCTGATTATAAGACATTCAATTATTAGGTGCTAATTAAGGGAGTTATCTAAATAAATGCATCTTAACTACTCAATTTCATCTTACTATTATAGGAAGAATTACAACAGAAGGGATTAACAATTAAGGATAAGTTCACATAAGGGATCAATGTTTTAAAAAGTTTAAATAAAGAATTAACATTTTATAAAGTGGTTCAAATAAGGAATAAACGTTTTAAAAAGTTTAAATAAGGGATTAACATTTCATAAATTGGTTCAAATAATTTTATGAATTAGTTATTATGAACCTTCATTTAAACTATTTTGTAAAACGTTGATCTCTTGTTTAAACTTTTTGAAACATTTATCCCTTATTTGAACTTATCCCTAAATGTTGATCCCCTCTGTTGTAATTTTCCTTACTATTATATTGTTTAACTCCATAGAATTAAACAATAACATGCTAAAATGAAATAGTATCCAATGAAAACTTATGAAATAATCTAATTTGATACTTATATGTTTTTATATTTATCAAACATCTTATAATTCATTTAATTTCAAATCCTACCAAAACATTTGAATATGCATATAGCCATGCAGGTATGTTATTAATACATATGACATTCAATTTAACCAACACAGAGTCTCACTCTAATTTATGCTTGTTCTAGTTACATTTCCATGTCAACAAGACTAAATATTGGTAAAATCATAGATATATCTTGGGTTAAGGGAAATTTTTATACGTTAAATATTGCTAAAAGATACAGTGATATTAGTGTTGAGATATATTATGTTATGGAATAACCCTTAATTTTAATTAATAATACTACTATGTTCCAATTTTTGTGCAAGGTTTAAACAAAGGTTTAATGTTATTATTGAGTATATTATTAACATACCATTCCTTTTATCTTATCAAGAAAAGTTTGTACCCCCCTTTACTACATCCTCTCTACCATATTGTTGTCTTGAAACATCGCTTTAAAATTGATCTTATCATGTTCAATAGTTTAATCCTTTATGTTTATCTTACAATACTCTACTTTGCCCTATGAATCAAGTTCTACAATACCCTTTATGAATAGGTTTTTCCCAATTTACTTCTTTAAATTCTACCAACTATTCACCTCCTAACTAAGTCATCATCTTATTCACTACTTTATTACACCCTAAATTAGCACTAAGATTCTTCTTAGGATCCTTCTCCTTAGCGACTACTAATCTCTTCAAAACTTCTCACTTATAATTCCTTCCAATCTATTACACAATATCTCAAGTATAGTAAGAGGTTTATTATCAAGTTTTAGCTTATTAAATCTTGATGATATATCTCAATACTTATAAGAAATAAGTGGTGCAATAAATAGTCAAGCAATCTAAAGAACTCTTTTAGGAAATATGGGGGATGAGCACAAAAAGCTTTGATTTCTAAATTAGGTCTACCACAACTTTTTTACATTATTCTAATATTACCTAATTATTCACTTCTAGTAACAACCTTGAACGATAGTATTTTGTATTTTATAGGCAATTCCTTACTGTTTTACCAAAAAGTCAATCAAGAGATTAAGGATGCTTTCTATAGTTGTCAGAACTAATTAAATACAAGTTAATTAACTCTAAGGTTAGTATTATCTATTATAACCTTAATTTCACCGTAAGTATATAAATATTATGGTAATATACTTACTTGTAGTTAAAATCCATTTTTACTACCCACTTTTAATGTTTCCTAATATATCTAATTCATTCTATTTATAACACTTCAAAGCACATTCTTCAAAAATAAACTTCAAAGAGAATTCTTAAGAATAATGCTTTGATACCAATTCAAAATTGTCACGCCCTAAAAAGGTAAAGTCATAACAACTCATCGTGTGAGCCATTTTAAGATAAAAACTGTCTTTATGGTTGTTATCTTAGACCCAATTCATACTAGGTGTACTTGACTTTATCCCTTTGAAGTATCCAATTCGATACTTGTTTGATATAAATCTATGGAGTAATCCTTTTGAAATAATTTATTAAAAATAAATTTGTAATTTGACTTTATAAAAGAGTAGTAGTAAATCTCACAGGTTCGTATCATTTCATATACAAACTAGAATATTAAAAACTACTAAGTCTCTTAAGGAGTTCTGTGTAGTTTTTCTTAAAAGTTAAGAAAGTCAATATTAAGAATAATAACCAGCCATTTATTATTACACTTCACTCTTCATCTCAGTTTGCTAGTACTCTGGTTTTGGGTTAGTACTTATAATCCATTCGGAACTTGCAAGACAAATTATAAGAAAATGAGCGACAACTTACTTAATAAGTAGGGCAAAGATAAAAGTATGCATTTCGCACCATAAGTAGGGTTTTTAATCAAGTTGGTTAGATGCAATGCATATACAAGCAAATGCCATTACACGATGTTATCTGGTCTGTTGTAAGATAAAAAAAAATTGTGCCTTCCCTAATCTGGGTTAAGGAGATTGATGTTGTACACTCACAAATCAAAACCAAACTGGGGCTTATGTAATGGAGAACATCTTCCTCTCGTGACTACCTTTGAACCATGGCCCCCCAACCCTTTTTCGCGACCTCTTCTCTTGTTACTTAGTTCAGTTAAGGGTACAGAAAGGATTATTTCAGCTATCCTCATCGAACGGAGTCTGTGTTTGGCTCGAGAATCCTAGCCGTTACTCTTAGTAAGTTACGATGCATATCAAGTTAGATGTTAAGCTAAGTTTAAGCTAGTTCATTTTTAGGGTGATTAACTAAGCTCAAACGATTCAAACACAATAATATTCATATAACAACCATATCATAGAGCTTAACTTCCTTCATAACAAATCAAAACTCAACCACAAGCACAGCATACGCACAAATAAATAACTACAATCATAGGTAAATATATACCAAAGTCTTTAGATATTTTAAAATAATACCTCAAAATGCTGTAAAGCATTCACTCCTATAGATTGGAAACATTATGGCTTTACTACCAAAGCTCATATTTAATTTTCATAAGATTTACAAATATGTTAGGATTTTATCTAGTACTTAGTTAAAATATTATTTATACAGCTATTCAGTAGAGTTCTATATATATATTTATATACATACACATTATACATATTTTAAGTATTTTATTTTATCATATAGGTTATAGAAATTTACTTAATAATATCTAATATACGTAATTTCACTATTACTTATATCATTTTGATTGTATTGAAATGTACATACTATTATTTATATTATATTTTAATCACGTAAAGATTGTTGTAGGACAATATTTTCCATAATATTTCAAAAAACATCTATTTTATTACTTAAAGTGATTCAGTTTTAGTAAGATCAGTATCATGGAGTTGTATGAACTCAATGATATGCGTTATGTGTTTTGCTTAAAAGATTATCTCTAAAGAGTATTTCTAATCCTAGTATATAAATAAAACTATATAGCAACTAATATCATATTAATAACATATTATGCAATGGAAAATATATTTTTTCATACGATTTTGCAACGAAATATAATAAATCGTATATACTCAAGTTTTACAAAAGTAATGATGTTAAATTTGTAAAAATACATAGTTTAATTTTAATAGTTTTGATAAAGGATTATTACTATAGATCCACTTATTTTAAGAATCAGTACTAATAATATATAATTCTTATAGCTATCAATATTTTATGTTTAAAGTTTGAAAAAAAATGAAATGGTACAAATAAAATACTTCATTTAGGAAAATAATGGGATAATGAATATCTCTTTTCTATAACTATTAAGTATCAATTAAAAGACAACACTTATAATTATAGAAACAAGATTACCTAAAAATATCATATGTCAGAAAATCTGAATCTGAATCTAAATTTTCTAGTCTTCTTTTCTTCTCCTTCTTCTTCTTTTTTGTTTTCTTCTCTTTCTCTTTCTTTTCTTTCTTTTTTTTTTTTCTTTCATATCCTCACTTTCTCTCGTCCTCTCTATCTCCCTCTCCTTTCCCTTCCCTTCTCTCTCGCTCTTCTCCTCTTCCTCTCTTTCAAATCCTCTTACCTCCTCCTTCTGCTAATGAAATGCATGGCTTACAAGCCATGTTTTATAAGCATGCATCTCGCACCGTCATCACCATTTGTTTATGGTGGTCATGTTATTCTTTTTTTTTTTGAAGTTATATTATATATATATTATATTTTACTTAATATTCATCCTATCTTTTAAAATATTCAAGGAATATTCCCTTCCTTTATTGCCAGCATTACTAATAAAAAATAATTTATAGTTGTAGTTTTCTTTTCCCATATATTATTATTTTGGGTAAATTTTAATATAATTATTAGCAAAAATATTAGTAACATATAATATACAGTTAAGTTTTATTAATTATTTGCAACTTATTCATATATATTTTATATATAATTTTGCTTACTAATATTAATTATTAAGTTCATGTAGTTGATCTTAAAGGATTTGTTATAAGTTATATCTAAAATTACAAAACTCTATGTTATAGCGATAATACTCAATAAACTTAATATGTCTAAGAAAATTTCATATAAATGAGCTTAAATTGAAATATTAAAACTATATAGTTACTTCTTTTAACTTTTATTGCCTAGTCATAAGGATTCAATTTAATTCTAGAAACGTTATTATAAATCACAATTTCTAGAGTGTGTCTTGAGTATTAAATTTTTCAATTAATTTATATAATTTTATATCTATGTCTAGTTGTAATTTAGACATTTTCACACCTATAAATGTTTCTAATCAATCTAATGAAAAGAAGATACTCGATCAATTAGGTTTATACTAATTCAATTACTTTTACATATTATCTCGTGTTATTAGTAATACTGTTATACTCATTGTTCTATTGTCAAGATCCATATTCTTGTGGTTACTGGCAACATTAGTATAAATCGTTTTATACCTGTTAGCCTAACTTATAACGATATTTTTTTTATCAAGGATATATTCTACTTGACAACTAGTAAGTTGAAGTCATATGATATTACATATTATATATTTTTAGACTTTTGGGTTAATTTACAAGTATATTTATTATATATACTAGGTATATTCATAAAAATACATATATATATATATATTCACATAGCATATTATGTTATATTATTTCTTTTTATAGCTTAATTAATTTATCTCTAGGGCCTTGTTACATTTTAGGCTTGATTTTAAGAGTTTCGATAAGTTTTACATTATATTGAATAACTACACTTCTAAAGCTAAAATTAGATCTTTAGGATGTTATTTTTAAAATCTAATTTTATTGAGTCACTTTAACTAACTTTTTTTTTTTTTAACCTAGTCATAAAGTTTGCACTCAATCGAAGAAGCTTTCTTAAAAGCCTTTAATCGAGGTACGATTGCCCTAAATGTCATTTTAGGGGGCTCACATTCTTTAAGAGCACTAACTATGTTTTTTTTTTTTCCTTAACTCTTATCTATTCCTTTTAGTAAGGAGTAATAGCGAGTGACCTTAATCCTCTCTTGTATGTCATGCCAAGTGAGGGTTAGGCGGAAGAACTTGCATGTAGCTAGAGAAAGTGATGGACAAAGAGGTGTAAAAACTTGGGAAGACTTGAAAAGGTTGCTAAGAGGAAGACTTATACTTAAAACATACTTGCAAGACACCTTCGCCAAATTGTAAAAGCTTCGCCTAGGAAGCTAAATTGTAGATGATTATCTTAGGGAGTTTCAGATGCTGATGATCCAAGCTGATGTGGATGAGCCTGAAGCTCGTACTATATCGAGATTTATCTCTGGACTTAGGTATGAGATCCATAACATTGTGAAAGTACATAGGTTCTACACTTTGGAAGAAGTTGTTAAGATAGCTTAGAAGGTTAAGAAGCAAAAGAGGAATGCCCCTGTTTAACCTAATCTAAGCTCTTCGTGGACTCTTATCCCATGCCGATCTAGCTACCCTGAACTAAGAAGGCCAAACCAAGCGAAAGAGAAGAATGACCAATCTGATGATAATTGAGCTAATGATAGAGCCTACTTGAAGACATTTGAAAAGGGACAACCTTCAAGTCGTAAGACGGGTGAGATAAAATGAGTTAAGTGTTTGGGTTACGGACACATAGCTACTAAGTGTCGTAACCGATGTGTTATGGTCTTCCAAGGTAATGAAGTGGACAATACTGATAAGAGTGAACCTAGAAAGGAAGATAAAGATGTTGGATGAACTAAAGTAAAGGAAGAGGAAGAGACCTATGTCTATGTCGATTAGGGCAAAGTAATGACGCTGGTATTGAGGCAAGTGATGAGCTCAATGCTGAGCTTTGAGGGGGAACAAAGAGAGAACCTGATCCTTATAAAGTGTGCTATCAAGGGTCAACTATGCACAATTATAGCAGATGGAGGGAGTTGCATTAATGTTGTCACCCAAACCCTTATGTAGAGATTAAGTCTACCAACCTCTAAGCACCTTCGACCTTATATGCTACATTGGCTACATTATAAAGGTACTCTACACGTGACCGAACAAGTAGTTGTGCCGTTCTTTATCAAGAATGTCTATAGAGTTGAGGTGGTTTGTGATGCTGTCCCCATGGGACCTTTACATTTATTGTTTGGAAGACCTTGGTTATTTGACCAACATGTCATACATCATAGGTATAAAAACACCTACACTTTTACTAAGGATGGTAAGAAAATAGTGCTGCAACCTATGACCTTAAGCCAAGTGAATGAAACTCATAACCAACTCACTCGATTTGGTAAGAAAAAGGCTTTAGTGTTAAGTCGAAACCTTCAAGTTTGTTGGGGAAGCTAATGAACCTATGTTTTTATTGATTAGAAGATTGTTGGAATTGAGAGATCTGGATGATGCACTAGAAGAGGTTCCTAAGTTGATAGATGAATTCTCTAACCTATTCCTAGAAGAATTACCTAAAAGATTACCACCAATTCGAGGTATTAAGCATTGTATTAACTTATAACTAACCAAACAAATGTGCTTACAAAATGAATCCTGAGCAAGTTGCTAAGTTGAAGAGATAAGTGAACGAGCTAGTGGAGCAAAGGTCTAAGAGAGAGAACATGAACCCTTATGCTGTATCAACCTTACTCGTCCTAAAGAAAGATGGTTCTTGGAGTATGTGCATCGATAGCCGAACTATCAATCAAATTGATGTCAAGTATAGATATCCTATATCGTGTACTTTGATGACATACTAGTATGCAATGCTGACCTGACAATCATCTAGAGCATCTCTAAGCTATTTTTAATATATTTCTTATTAAGAGACTGTTTGAAAATCTAAAGAAGTGTACATTTTGCCAACAAGAAGTTGTCTTTCTTGGGTATGTAGTGTTTGGAGAAGGAATCCGAGCTGATGAGAAAAAGGTCCAAGCTATCTTAGAGTGGCCTATACCAAAGAATATCGCTAAAGTACGTAGTTTCCATGGTCTTGCTTATTTCTATTGAAGATTTATCAAGAACTTCAATTGATGCGTCTTTAGGGTCAGACACATAAAGAGGCACCACAATGAATTAAAACAAGAAAATAAAATCAGGATTTTAGCAAATCCATGAGGTATCTAATTGGATATAACACAGCAATAAGATCTTATACGGCCTACGACTCGCTAAATGTGACGCACCAGTCCAAGTGATAGGGTTACTCGCCACAATCCTTACTAAAGGGATTGATAAGAGCAAAGTGGGTAGATAAGCGTTTTCCAAGAAAAAATTCTCAAGGGTTTTTTCATTAATAGGTCAAGTCTACCCAAAACCCTATACAAGTGTCATATTTATACATAGTGGCAAAATTATAAATAAAAATGACTAAAAGGATGCCCTAGTGGCATTCCCATAAATACAAAATAAACATGAGGGTAATGTAAGAGTAATACAAGAAGTAGGAAACCCAAATAACATAAGAAAAATAAATAGCTGAATGAGATTTCATGATAAGGAGTTGATGTTCGGTGCCGATGAGCTATTAGGGATTTTAAGGCTTTGATTTGGGCAAACTTAAGTTTCTAAGCTAACTTAACTTGACCGAGGCCAACCTATCTTGCTAAGTTGACTTGACAAGGCCAAGTTGACATGTCAGTCAGTAGGCCCTAGCCAACCTATTCCATGCTAACTTGGCAAGGTCGAGCTCACTTAGGACGGCCGACCTATCCTAATATAGCTGAGCCGACTTAGCATAGTCATGCAAACCTAACATATCAAAATAGTCTCAACATGGCTAAGTAGATTTGGGCTGGCCAAACAGACTTAATCGAGCATAGCGAACTCGGCAAAGTAGAGCAAACCAACTGGGTAGGACAGTCCTATAAAGTGGGGTAGGTTATTAACGCAAAGGAGGCTGGTAGAGTAGGACGGACTCAATTAGGTTAAAGTATAGTACACCTAGCTATTTAGGACAGACTTAGAAGAGTAGAGCAGACCTAACCAGAGTAGAGCAAGGCATACATAGTATAGTAAGGAAGACTTGGCATAACAAGGCACAACTAATAGGCTAAGACAGAACTTATAGCATAGGACAGGTCTTTTGATAACAATATTCATAGATAGGCCTGTATAAGAGCTCAATCAGGGTAGAGTAGGACTTTCTTAGCATAACAGGGTAGACTAAATAGAGCAGGATAAGCAGTTCAGCAATGATAGAGTTTATAAATAGGTTTTCCATTCATGAGCTCACAAACAAATCTCCCATATAGCCCGAAACTTAGCATGTTGTTAGGTCGATACCTTAAATCCTATAATCCCTTCTCCTTTGGAAGGGTTTCGACCTGAAACTTGGCTGTTAGTAGCTCCAAATCTTTTAGGGGTCAAATACCAATCAGCATAAATGAAATTTAAACATAGGAAAATACTCCAGCTCCTATAATAAGGTCATCACTAGCCAATGCTCCCTCTACTTGTCATAAGCTCTATCAATCAAGCTTTTTATCATGGATCTTTCCTTCCAATCATCATAGACCCGATCAACTACACCTGGGTAGTCCTAGTAACTATCAATTATAGGAAGTAACACGATCTTAAGGCCATATAAAAGATCATAGGCTCATGGATCTTATGCTGGTAAGACATCAGATTGTCCATCAATCATAAGTGCTTCTACATCTTCAAGCTTAACTAACTCGAATCTCATGGCCTCCTCATATGTTGTAATTGGATGCTTCCTCGTAAATCGATTCTTCTTCCTCCTTCCATCTACACACCTCAAATCTTTCCAACATAAGAGTTCTAAGAGTCAACATAACACATCCCCAATACATATATCCATCACCTCGATCCTAGTAAACTCCAATGAACAATTGATAATAGCTCATAGGTATAACACCATAACTGCTCATATCAATGTCATGTAAATTTGTCAGAGGATTGGGATGTGAGATTCTGATATGAGGAAGCAAATGTAGTAATTTGTGGAGCTACCATTTGTAGCATCTCTAGTGGATAATGGAACCATTTTCGAAACATGGGGGTTTAACTACAACTCAACTCGATCCTTCTCATCTCTACTACTCACCTCTCTAGTAACCTCCACTTCTTCTTCTCCTACTTCCTTTCCTTGGGCCTCCTTCTCATCGCTTTTCTCTATTCGAGTATCCCTTTGTTGCCTCATTTCTTCTTTAAGCTCCTTAAATTGAGCAAGTATAACCTTTAGTTGTTCCTGTACATTAGAGTAGTCATCACCAATGGTAGATTCTACTCTTAAGGCTAGTTGAACAGCTTCATTCAAGCTTCTTACTCTTAAGGGTTAATACGTTAGGCAATCTCCGACCTCAATCCTCTCATGAATCATGAGATAGTATATGAAAGAGATTCATACAATTAACATCGCTGTAGGAGTGTCTTATACTCTAGGGAAAATTCTTCGACACTCATTTGTCCTTGCCTCAAGGTAAATAACTCCTCATTCAACTGGTCTTGATATGATGGGGATACAAATTTTCCTTTCACTACAATCTCATTGAGCTCTATGTAGTACTCGCCCCTCTAAGGATCCTTTACCTTGACACATTCTTCCACCAAGTCCTAGCAAGGCCTTAAAGTTGTTCTTTTATGATATATTCCTTCTCATGCTCAGGACACAGATACTTTTCAAAGACTTTATTAACTCAAAATTCCCAATCTAAGTATTTGTCTAGAGATCCACAACCATCAAACATAGGTATTCTCAACCTTATATCTTCATAGTCATAATCATAACCATATCTTCCTCGATTGTCATAAGCCATGTCTAATTGAGGTATCAATTCAATAGATTATCTTGGCCTACAACAAGTCTCATCGACGATGACCAAAACTATCCAATGTTTGATAATTCAAGGATGCAGTAGCTCAAATATTCAATTTTAGCTCAGTAATTTGATGATACAACTTAACAATATAGCTTCTTCACAGAGCACCACTCCTTACACCACTATATTGTCACTTCACCTTAGTGCACTCACAATAAGCAACATTGGACGGTATAGACTCCACAACTGCATAGTTCTCAGTTCGCCTTGGCCACTTGCCTCCTCTTTCATCGAACAAGAACTACTTCAACACTAGTAATTGGGCATATACTTACTACTGTCACAATACGCGACCAACAACTCGATAATTGCCTCTTAAAATAGCAGTTGGATCAAAAGCTTACAATAGTTCATTCAACACAGCAACTCGAATGGCTTCTTCAAAGTACTACAACTCAACACCTAGTGGCCCCACTTCATCAGCTTAGTTTAAACATTCACTTTACAATTGGACTACCCAACTCAAATTCCTTATAGTTTCCACTACTATGGTTACTGGATCCAAACCCTACAGTAGTTTCTATCCCAACACTTGTGACTTAGTCATGCATGTCGCCATACCAATTTAATGATAGACTCATATGACTCTAATTCTAATGACTATCATTATAATAGTTCAAGGTCACACCAACCGGCAATTAATGTAGCTCAATCTTATAGACCCACTTCCAACTTAACTCCTGTAACCAATACACTCAAACATATGGTTATACACAGAAAGGACCCTACTCTGTTTTCACAATAGAGAACGGAGTATAATAGGAACCATAATTTTTAACCCACAAATCTCTACTTCATAGCTTAAGATTTTCAAAACTTACTCCAATCAAACCCACTGCAGTAGCTACGGAAGGAACATAGCAGCTACTAATAGCAAACATGAATATATCTTCACAGTAACTTCATATGCTTCCTCTCAAAACCGTGCTTTGTTACTAGTGAAGTTGATGCATCTCTAAGTTCAGACACACAAAGAGGCACCACAACGAACTAAAATAAGAAAATAAAATCAAAGTTTTAGCAAAACTGTGAGCCATCTAGCTGGATATGACATAGTAACAAGACCCTACACGACCTACGACTCACCAGATATGATGCATTAGTCTAAGTGATAAGGTTGTTTGCTACGATCTTTGCTAAAGGGATTGATAAGAGTGCGGTAAGTGAGCATTTTCCAAGTGAAAAGTCTCAAAGGATTTTTCATAAATATGTCAAGTCTGTCTAAAAACTGATACAAGTGTCCTACTATAACAAAGTGGCAAAATTATAAATAAAATAACTAAAAAGATGCCCTATTGGCATTCCCGTAAATATAAATAAACATAAGGGTAATTTAGGAATAATATAAGAAATAGGAAACCTAAATGACATAAGACAAATAGATAGCCGAATGAGATTTTTGAGTGAGGAGCTGACGTTTGGTGCCAATGATCTATTAGGGATTTTAAGGCTTTAATCTAGACGGACTTGAGTTTCTAGGCTTACCTGACTTAACCGAGGCCAACCTGTCTTGATCAAGTTGACTTATCTTGTCGAGCTGATCTAACATGGCCGAGCCAACATGTTAATTAGTAGGCCTTAGCTAACCTGTTCCAAGCCAACCTAGCAAGGTCGAGCTCACTTAGTACAACTAACTTATCATAGCATAGTTGAGCCGACTTGGCGTGGTTATGCAAACTTGACACATCAAAACAGTCTCAACATAGCTAAGTAGATTTAGGCTAGCCGAATAGACTTGATCGAGCATAGCGTACACGGTAAAGTAGAGTGGATCAGCAGGGTAAGACAATCTTATAGAGTATGGTAGGTTGGTAATGCAAAGGAGGCTGGTAGAGCAGGACTAACCCGATTAGATTAGAGTAAAGCATACTTAGCTATTTAAGGTAGGCTTGGAAGAGCAAAGTAGACCCAACCAAAGCATAGCAGAGCAAACATAGTATAGAAAGGAAGACCTAACATAACAGGGCACAACTAATAGGCTACGATAGAACTTGTAGTATAGGATAGGTCTTTTAATATCGATATTCATAAATAGGCCTGTGTGAGAGCTTGGTTAGGCAGAGTAGGATGTTCTCAGCATAACAGGGTAGACCAAACAGAGTAGGATAAGCAGTTCAATAATGATAGAACTTATAAACAGGTCTTCCATTCATTAGGAGCTCATGAACAAATTTCCCATATAGCTTGAAACTTGGCATATCGTTGGGTTGGTACCTCAAATCCTATCATTAGTATTATTGTAGCTTTGACTAAATTGACAAAGAAGAGCAAAGGATTTTGATGGATTGACTGAGTTGAGAAGAACTTTATGGAAATTAAGGAGAAGCTTACCATAGCACCTGTCTTAGCTCTACCCGATTTTGATAAGCCCTTTGAACTAGAGTTTGATGCTTCTAATATTGGCATTGGCGTAATCCTGATATAAGAACACCACCCTATTGCTTATCACAGTGAGAAACTCAATGATGTTGCCTTGAACTACTCTATGTATGAAAATGAGTTATACTTTCTTTTTCGAGCTATTACTATATAATAACATTACTTATTACCTTAAGAGTTTATGATCTATATAGACCACAAGTCCTTAAAGCACCTTAAGAACCAGAACAAACTTTCAAATAGACAAGCCAAGTGGTTAGAGCTCATGGAAGGTTTTTCATATGTGATCAAGTATGAAAAAGGTAGTGCCAACATAGTCCCTAACACTCTTTTACGTTGGCATATCTTATTGACCACCTTGTAGACTAAATTGTTAGGATTTTCCCTTATTGTAAGGCAATATGCTAAGGATCCCCACTTTGGTCCTATCATTGAAGATGTCGAAATGGAACTGTAATTGGAGGATATTATCTGAAAAATGGTTACCTATTCAAAGAAAAGAGGTTATGCATACCGAACTGTTCCATGTGTGAGTTATTAGTGAGGGAAGCTCATAGCTGTAGCTTATCTAGGCATTTTCCGACTTGTTGAAAGAGAACTTCTACTGGCCTAGTTTAGGTAAGGATGTCTACAAGGTCGTTGGAAGTTATGATGCATGTAAGAGGGCAAAGGGAAGGAAAGAACAACATGGAGAGTAAAAGATTTAATCCTTAAGTCGACCTTAGCATGGACTTTGTCCTAGAGTTGCCCTAGACATCCAGAGGAAAAGATTCGGTCCTCATCGTTGTGGATTGATTTAGTAAAATGGTACACTTTAGTCCATGCCACCAAACTAACGATGCTTTATATGTTGCTAATTTGTTTTTGCAAAAGGTTGTCCACCTACATGGAGTTCCAAAATCCATTGTCTCAGATAGAGATACTAAGTACTCGAGCTACTTTTGGAAGACCTTACAAAGGAGACTTAACATTAAGCTTGTATTCAATTCAAGTAATCACCCATAAATAGATAGCTAAACTGAGGTAGTGAACAAGATGTTAGGTATCCTACTTCGAGCTATTGTAGGAAAGAAGTTGAAAGATTAGGACTTATGTTTACCTGTTATGGAGTTCACTTACAACTAAATGTCCACAATACTACTGGCAAGACCCCTTTTAAGGTCATCTATGGCCTTAACCCTACCATCCCACTTAACATAATCGATACCCCTACAACCTATGAAGAAAGCTAAACCAAAATTGATTGAGTCTAAGGACTATAAGAATTACATCAACATGTAGCCAAGAAAATCACCAAGTTCAACAAATGATAGCAAGAGATAGGTAATCATGGCTACTAAGTTATGTCTTTCAATCCAAGAGACCTTGTATGGATCCAACTTAACCGAGAGAGGTTCCCAAACCTTAGAAAGAGCAAGCCATCACTCAGAGCTAATGGTCCCTTAAAGGTATTGAGGAAAATCCATCGTAACGCTTACTAGATTAAGCTACCCTAAGACTATGGTGTCTATTCTACTTTCAACGTATTTGACTTGATCCCTCACCTTCCGGATGAAGCTAAAGCATGAGTAGAAGAAGAGTTAACTAGAGAAGACCCCATAAATTTGAGGCTAAATCTTTCTAACCCTAAGGAAGATGATAAGAATCAACTCTATAGACCTATTACCAGAAGTTGAGCTAAGGGATTATAAAGACTTACTTGACGAGTACTAGCTCAAGGTCACTTCAAGAATAAGGACTCCGACGTCAACCGAGGTATGTTACACTTCATCCGCCCTAAGTACCGAGCTGTGTTCATGATAGGAACAGTTTCTGAGCAGGCAAATACCACAAGTCTTCTTGAGTTAAGCAAACAACCATCCTACTAGTCAAGACCTCAGAATAGTGCCTAGTGTCCGAGCTCCAGTCTAACCTAGATCAAGTCAACCAATTCATTTTATCTAATTCTGATCTCTATTGAACTAAAACCATTAGTTGTCGAGATTCCAGAGATTTAGTATTCACAAGAACAACCAAATACATATAATATTAGGCTTGCCAACCATAATTTGATACGTACCTTTAGGTATAATATTCCAAAATGATTCCCCCCTCCATACATTGTACTATACAATGATGTTTTTACACTTTTTAGCATTTGTCTTATGAATCCTTATATCTAATATGTAATTTGTCCACTTTTGTCTTTTCTTTAAAATGTAAACCTAAGGAGGCCATATATAAATCTCACTTACTTATAACGCAAACATCACTTCTTATACAACTAATCTAGACATTTTCTTTATGAGCACTAACCATATCTTCTCTTCTCTAACTCTTATCTAATCCTTTCAACAAGGAATAGTGGTGAGTCGCCTTAATACTCACTTGTGTGTAATATCAAGTGAACGTTAGGCTAAGTAGGATTGATTGATGCATCATATCTAACTACTAGCTGCTTGGGTTTTGCTAAACCCTTTTATTCTTTCTTTCTCTTTTATTCGTCATGGTGCTGCCTTTATGTATACGACCTCAGAGATGCATCATATTTAGAGATATAAAGGACTTATTATGCCTTGGTATGGGTAATGCATTGACTCAGACAATATACATTATACTATGTAGTAAAACTGTTACAAGATACGATCCTCTTAGGTATTTGCCTAAGAAACCAACTCTAATCAAAAGAGTCTCCAAATGGCAATTAGATGAGTCTCCAAAAGGTAAATGATGTTGTTAGAGTTTAATATAACGTATGTAAGCTAGAGTTTGATTAAGGTGAAAGTCTTGGTAGATCAACTGGTAGAATACCTTATGGAAGAAGCATTAAAAAAAAAAAATGGAGGTTCGGTTCCCCGATGAGAATATCTTGATGACAGAAGACAATATGGGCATCTCCAAATGGAAGATGTATTTTGATGGAGCGGTTAATATCTGTGATGTAAGATAGGGGTAGTATTGGTATCCTTTAAAGGTAGTCAATTCCCTATAGCGGTTAGGCTCACATTTTCCTATACCAACAATATTATAAAATATGACGTGTACATCTTAGGCCTCAAAACAACCATAAATATGGGGGTCCATGAGTTGGAAGTGTATGGAGATTCTTCCTTGATTATTCTCCAAACGATCGATAAATACAATATGAGAGATCCTGAATTGGTGCCTTACCATCATTACCATGCTAAGCTAGTAAAGAAGTTTGAAGATATCTCCTTCACATACGTACCAAGAATCTAGAACCAATTTGTGGATACCCTTGCTACGCTAGCATCCATGGTTTAAGTATCTGGTGAGATGGAAGTTCAGCTGTTAAAGATTATGGTAAAAGACAAATTGGCCTTTTGCTTAGAAGCTGAAGCAATCTAAGATGAGAAACCATGGTTCCAAGATATCATAGTTTTTCTTTAGACTAGCAAGTATCTAGAAGGAAAAAGTAAGAATGATACAAAAACATTGAGGAGGCCAGCGAGTTACTTCTTGCTTAGTGGCACTACGCGATATTGACGATTGTTCGACACCACATTATTGAGATTTGTAGATAAAGGAGAACCAGATACTCTAATTAAGGAAGTACATGAAGGGGTATGTGGTCCTCGCATGAATAGGCACATGCTAATCGGGAAAGTTATGTGGATGGGCTATTATTAGCTAATGATGGAATCTAACTGCATCACGTACATGAGGCATTGCCATTTGTGCTAGATATATATTAACCAAGTAAATGTCTCCCCTCCCACCCTAAAGGAGTTCCATGCTTTGTTATCATCGTGGTCATTTTTTATATAGAGAATAGACGTTATTGGTTCGATCAACTTAAAGGCATTAAATGGACATAGGTTTATTTGTATAGCCATCAATTATTTTACAATGGGTTAAAGCCTCTTCTTATGTGAATTTCACTAAGGCAACAGCAATCAAGTTCCTAAAGTGGGACACAATCACATGGAAAGAAATGCTAGAGTTAATCATCATAGATAATGGCACAAATCTTAATAACAAACTCATGATGGAATTATGTCAGCAATTTGGGGTCACTCAGAAGAATTCTACACCATAAAGGCCACAAATGAACGGGCAATAGAAGTTACTAACTAAAACCTCTAAAGGATTATTGAGAAGATGACTATAACTTATAAAGACTGGTATGAGATGTTGCCTTTTGCACTCATGGCCTATGGGACTTCCATTAAGATGTCAATTAGAGCTACTCCTTACTCCCTTATATACGGGACTAACATGGTTTTGCTTGTTAAAGTGGAAATACCTTCCCTTAATGTGTTAGTTGAAACATAACTAGATGAAGCCAAATGGGTCAAGAAGAAGATTGAGCAATTAAACCTAGTAAATAAAAAGAGGTTAATTACATTATGCCACCGATAGTACCATCTGTAGAAGATGAGAAGATGATATGAGCCTTTAATAAGAGGGTATGGCTCGCGCAATTTAAAGAAATAGATTTGATGCTGAAAAAGGTCCTCCACATATATAAACAAATGGTTTGCTTGAGCTCTCAACTTCTTTACATCCTAATCCCAAGTTGGTGCTACTGACCTCAAGCATCTTGCAACTTAGCTCCAACCATAAGTCCTGTTACAATAATAAACTATAGGGAGTAAGCTCGACTACTTAATAAGTAACCTACCTACTTTGCAATAAGCAATATCAAGCAAGGTATTAAACAAGTGTATGAATGCATGATCAAACATATGCAATGCAACAGTATATACAGTTTATTGGTAACCTATACAGCACGATTTTGACACCCACCATTACTCGAGTTAGGAAGTATTTCGGCATGTCAAGATCTAAGTATCCAACTCCAATTTGAAGTCTCTTATCATCAATATCATGCTCAATAGTAGACACAGCACGGTCTTAAGTAGAAGGTGGCACTCCCTAAAGCCAAGTAGTTCTCAAAGGTCGAGGTAGGAACGTGTCGTACGATAATAATTTTCAATACACAATTTACAATATGGATCCTCTAGGCATGATCCCTCATTTTATTGCATGATGCTAGTGCCCTTATCATTATGTTATAAGATGCGATGCATGATCGGTTTAATTAAGGGTCAAGTGTTTATTAGTCTAGTTCATGGGTAACCAATCATTATATACAGACACTTCAAGACCCTAAGCTCTAATGCAATAAGTATATAATATTCATATTAACTTAAGATATTTTTACAAACAAGGTCAATCATATCAAACACATAATTTCCTATTTGCCCTAACATGCAACAATTTTAGTTATTGGATAAAATTAAGTATTTTGCTAATTACAAGCACAAACAAGCAAAATAAGGGACGGTATACTCACTCGACCATGATTCTCAACAATCCCAATAATCCTCTATTGTGTCTAAGTCAAACTCCTCATCCCCTAAAGAAGATAATTAAGTTTTATGAGTATCCTATTTGCACTAATTAACTAGGCTTACCGCTTACTATCCCGGGGTTAGTTGTTTTCGTAATTCAAGCATATCTTCTTCATTTTAACTTCATTTTTCGGTGATCTTATAGTTGTTTTCAAATGTTATTTTATTTGGTGAAGTTGTTTTTAAGTTTTTGGATTAGTAAGTTTTTGGTTTAGGCCCTATAAGGTTGTGGGCCCAAATGAGGAGTCGAGTCACTTTAAGATTTGGGCCTAGTTTTGGGCCTTAGACTTGGTTTTTGACTTTGGGATTTATATTTAATAATTTTAGGTTTCTTTTAAGTATAAATGATTTTTTTCTATCTAACACTTTAAAATTTTAAAGTGAGCCTTAGTGATACTCTTATAGATTCAAATGGGCCTTTTTATTAAGTTTACGGCTCTAAATCACTAAAGGGCCAATGGTGGGTGTCTTGCATGGGTTTTTGGATTTTGTGAGCCTTTTAAATAACTTTTCTTAAGCCTTTTAACTTAGGGTTCAAATCTAGTCACTTAGTTACATTGGATCTAAAATTGGTTCTTTTAGATTTTTTTTTTTTTTATCTAAATCACTATTTAGGGCCTTAGGCTTAAGCCCACTTGTCTTTTTGGACTTAAGTCCAACATTAGACTTAAGTTTAGCCCATTTCTAATATGGTTACAGATCTTTTCCTTATGGTTCTTGGGGTTATTAACATTATTCTTAAGCCTATAATCACTAACTAGGCTAGTTTAGGGTCTTAACCATACTTTAGCTTACTTAACTTGATTAATTAAGTCCTATACCATACTTAACACTAATTAAACAAGTTATTAATCCATTAAACAAAGAGTTCTAGATCTGGTAGTTCAATGAAAGTGGTGGCCAAGAGTGGTTTCTAGGGTTAAACTTTCCATTTTCATACAACACTTGATTTTTATGGTGTTTTGACTTAAGTAACTTATGTTTCTACTAATCTAAACCTTAATCACTTCCTAAAAGTGTGTGAAAAATGTATGTGAGAGAATATACAAGGAGCAGCATGCATGGGAAATAGGGGTTTCATCATCCTACTTGATGATCTCCTATTAATAATTATACTACTCTACACAACTTAGCCTAATTGTGTTATAACTTCTACTAAAGGTAGTTTTTCTTGTACTTACCTTTGTTGACCTTCTTAAAACCCTTAGAACTTCTATTTAGTTTTTTTAAAATATGTTTCAACAAAGAAAACATTAGTATCTAGCCTTATCTTACAAGAAAACTAAGGAAAAACCTAACTTAAGTACTTACCGAAGCAAAGTGTAGGAAGGTCCTCTAAAGATGAGTGTGCTGTAAGCCTTGGTGTGTGTAAGGGTGGGTGTATGTGTTGATGGGTTAGCTTGGGGTGTGGATGTGGCATGAGACTTGGTTTAGAGTGATTTGGAGTGGTGGTGGTAAAGCTACAATGGTTGGCGCTAGGGTGGTCGGTGTAGCCAAGAAGAGGAAGAAGAGGAATGAGAGTTTTGTGTGTTTAGATTTTTGAGAGTGTTTGTGAGTGTGTTTAGGGTTTGACAAAACAAAAATGAGGGTAGGAAATGGGGATGGTAGGTTGTGGAAGTGAGGGGAGGCGAGGGGGATAAGCCTTAATTGTTTGAGAAATTAAGGACAAGGTACAAAATAGGGACCATGTACCTTGTGTGCTTTTTGCCAATTTGGGCAAATCTTATCTCCTTAGGGTATAAGATATTTTAAAAGGGGATTAAGAGTTTATATTTTGGTCATTAATCATGTTTAACTTGTGGCTGATCAAGATGTAATGGGGTTGGTTAAAGATTACGGTTTGATTAGGGTAATTAATGGTGATTAGGCATGATTAGGCTAATTAAGTGCAATTAGGATGTGTTTAGGGTTTTGTTAGACTTTGATACTCTAATATAGCTATTCTAAATGCCCTACACGTATACTTAGGGTTCCCCTAAGGTTTGGTGCTCATTTATAGTAATTTAATCCTTGTATGAGCTCAAAAGCTAAGGTTTGAATCGCTTAGTACTACCGATCACTTATATTGATCAATTCAACCTTACTATTAGTGTTTATTGGTGACAATAAGGTTTTTGATCACTTATTTAGGGTTATATGATCATTTTAGGGTTTCACCATCATTCTAGGGTTTTTGAAGTATTTGGATTCATGTTCGTTTAGTCAAGTTTTTAGGACTTACTTCAATTAAGGTTTTGGTCGAACACTTAAGGTTTGATTCCTTTACTTAGGTATTATTATCATGTTTGGGGTAGTTCTAAGGACTATCTAAGGACTCCTTCATCCGATTCCACTTTTGGGTTATCAAAATTTCATGAGGTTTACAAGTAAACACATCCCCCATAAGCTATAGAAGCTTTAATTTTCCCACTGTTTCCATAAAATCATGATTGAATTGAGCCAAATTTAGAACCCTAAAAACATACCCAAACTTCATTGATGCACCAAAGATTCAATCTTTCTTCTAAATGGAAGTTTCTTAGGCATCATTTATGATACTATAATATAAATGAAGCTCTTCCCTATGCATTTAAGCCACTCAAAAAGATTGAAAGCTCTCCAATTGAATGAAATCCTTAGTTTCTCTATCTTGCTTCCATTGGTGCATAACCCACAATCTCTCTTTAGTTTCTCTCAATATAAAGAAAATTGATCTAAGAAAAATTAGTGGAACATTCTACTCTTGTTCAAGAATAAAGCCCAGGCTTTAATTGCTCTTAATTTCATGGAGATTTATTTGAATTTGGAGGAGAAGTTAGAAAGATTTTGCTAGGGTTTGTTCTTCACTAAGGTTGAAGTTTATGAGGAAATTAAGGGAAGAGGGCTCGGGATTCCTAGAAATTAATCTTGGGGCTTTCAAAGTTCAACTTATCAGGAGTCCAAAACAATCAATCATTAGTCATGCCTTAAGAATTGGTCAGATTACCCTTTAACTAGTCCAGTTTCTACCATTGTGCAAGGTAAGTTCATTGCCCTTTTGTGTATTGATTATTTGGTGAGGAAAAAAAAAAAGAAAATGAAAAAAATAAAATAAAAAAACAAAAACATGCTTTTATCTTGTGTTGCCATGTCTTCATGTGAAAAATATGTTTTTGATTAGTTATCTTAATAATGTAAATTTTAATTTTGATAATTTTCATGTTGATATACTAGTTGGCTTGACTAATTAATAATTAACATGTTTAATTTGAATAAATTTGGATAATTAGTGTGATTTAATAATAAGAATGTTAAGTTTGATTTTTATAGCATGTTGATTTGAATTAATTAGTATAGTTTGCACAATAATTTGGTTTTAATTTTGATTTGGCTTTATTTTAAATAATTAGGATGTTAGTCAATTTTGATAGCATGTTGATAATTTGGCTTTAATCTTAATTTGATTTTAATATTTATCATGTTAGTTAATTTTAATTTTAATAGCATAATAAATTTGATTTGATAATTAGCATGTTAGTTAATAATTTGCATGTTAACTTGGCTTGGATAAATTTGATTAGCATGTTAGTTTGATTTAATTTGATTTGGATAATTAGCATGTTGGTTTTAATTTTAATGATTAGCATGATTTGAATAATTTAATTTGTTGATTTAGTTTGAGTAAGTTAGTATGACGGATTAGATCTAATAAGTTAGCATGGTTTAGTATGATAGGTTTTGATGAAAATTGTCATATTGATGTCACCATTATTTTGAATAAGTCATTTCTAAATAAGATGGGCTTTTTTTTTCAACATTATTTTTTTTCACACACAAAATATTTTTCATAAAAATAAAAAATAAAATAAATTGGCTCCTTTCTAAAATTTAGGGGTTTTTTTAGAAATTTCCAAAATGGAAATTTTTTTTAATTAATAATATGTAATGAATTTAAAATGAAAAGAAGTTTTCAAAAAAATGAAATAGACCAACAAACTAAAATTTTCATAAATAAAAACTACATGAGCTTGATCCCGTTTCATGGGTATATAGGCACTTCGAGCAGCCCAAATTAATAATAAATTTATTTTTTCCTCTTTTTCCAATTTTTTTTTTAAAAGAAGAAGAAGCCCATTTAACTTGGCAACATAACTTAAGGCCTATTAAGCTATTTCGTGGATTTCTTTTGTAAAAACCACTTAGGTTTTAAACGAGGTAGCTCGTGAGCCCAACGGATTTTTAGTTTCTATTTTCTAAATGATTTTTTTTTTTTTAGAAAACTTGTGAACCAATAACTAAAATTAAAGTCTATCCACCCATAAACTCGAATTTTACTTTTTCTCGATTTTTATAGGGTGGCAAATCCTTTTCAAAACTTAAAAAAAAATATTAAAATCTTTTTTTTTTTTTATCTACTCTAAAGGTTTATGTTAAGTAGGTCAAACTTAATATAAATAGGGTTAAAAAGAAAAAAGAAAAACCAAATTTCAGCTCAACACCTATCCACTAAGTTACTCAAGTCCTTTCAGCTTCACTCAAAGTTTTTTATATCTGACTCATAACAATATCTACCACTCCTTAGTTGTCAATTTACTATTACTTCTATTATATTGACTTCTTGACTTTCTTGATTCATGTATAACTTATATCTATAATCTTTAAGGCGTTTAAGCACTCCTTTGTTTATTTCACTTTTCGTTTGTTCATGACCCGATCATAACGTTATCAAATCTTACCTTAACAACTTAACATCCATCTACTATCTCCCTTACTTCTAACCTATAATTGTAGCTCAATCACAGAACCTCGCCACCCCTACCCCGCCGCCCCCCCACCCTACAAAAAATAAATAAATAAATAACAACACTTTAACAATGTCATTTCTTCTTATATCAGTCATTAACTCTTATCGATTTAAAAACATGGTATGACATCAAGGATGCCATCTCCCAATCTTACAAAGCCTTGAACGACACTACAATTTCTTGTAAAAAGCATACAGTTCTACGGTTTGCTCCAACTTTTACTAAGCAACCATCGTCCATCATTCAACTTCAAGAGTTCTCTAGCCTCCTCACCTTTCTACTGTTATTGTACTTTACTCATCAACTTTATGTCCTTTAACATTAACACTCAACTTTCTACATCTTATAACTTATCTCATCTCTTCAAGTCACCTACTTTGTTCTACATCCTCAATCCACTCCATACCTCAATTCTTTAAGTTACACAATTGTAGTTGCTTTTCTTTTAACTCTTATGACAATCTTTTCCTTTCCAACATCTATTTAAGATTATATCAAATTATTAAATTACCTATATTTTTCCTTAGGTCTACAATAAATTCCCTTTCCTAATGCTTCCGTAAAATCTCCTTTCATCATATGATGTTACTCCTTTGGAGTTAGCACACTTGATTATCTTTGCTCCTTATAGTCTACTATTTTGTATTCAATTGTTGTCTTGTTATGAGAGAAATTCCTACGTTTACTATTAGTCCCTTAGAATAATTAGTTTGGGATTCTCTACAAGGTCCCTTACTTAATTGTAAAACTTTCTCAATCTCCAATACTAACAATTTTATCACCTTATCCCTTAGTCCAATTCTATCAGAGGAACTCAAGCTTAGGTTATTTCCCTAATACCACCAAATTATGATTAGTATCTCCTAAGATAACATTTCTTAATTTGTGTTCATGCAACCTTTATCTACAAAGTTTTCCTTTATTCTATTTATTCCACAAGTCTCATATTTGAAAATCGAGTCTTCAAAAAATTTTCCCCATTCAAATATCAAATTTTCACTTTAATGAATTTTATATTTTTAAGGTTATCTCCCAATTTCTCTCCAAGTCAATTGCCTAATGACTAAACTTCCCCTATTCATATAAAGAGCTCCACTGCATCACTCTTCAGAAATTTTGATTCCCACTTTCAATGTACTACTAGTATACCACATTCCATTATGTTGCTTTAGAGCTACCCAAAACTTTCCATTATGCAACTCACTTTAGCTATTGATAACTAAAGGAAGGGTTGTATTGTAGTCATTATTATCATTCCATATCTATAATTATTTACAATATGTTATTATAATTTAATTTAGCTAGCACTAGGATTTATTATCTTTATGTTTTATACACTACATTAATTATTTAATTTTTATTTTCTCATTATAGCTTATTTATTATCTTTGCTTTACTATCTTTATTTTTGTGACTATTCCAATTATTACTTTTCTTCATTATGGTTATAGTTGCAAGTATTACAAACATATCTTAAATTGTTTCGATTACCGTATTTTATATACTTGGTTATTTTTTACTTATTTATTAGATTACATGTTCATTGATTTACTTGTTATTCACTTTATTTTCTTTATATTATTACTTTGTTATTACTTTTATTTTTCATTATTTCAATATTATGGAACTAATACTCCATCCCACCAAGCACAATTACTTATAAAAGTGAGATCAGCAAATCCTAATGTTTCACTAAACTGGACAAAATAGGAACACATTTGATGCTCAACCAAACTCAACGTGACACAACAAGATAAAACATTTGACTCATAAGACACAATAGACATGATTATGACATAGATTAGAATAAGGAGGAAATGTAGACTTATCGTTCCTATCTCATATGTTTACGTGTTAAAGTGTTCCATATATAGCTTTTTATTATCATGACTACTGTTATTGTGGTTGTTATGGTTGTTGTTAATGTTATTGTTACTATTTTTATTATTGAGTACTCATTATTTGGTTCTTGTGATTTATCTCTCTACGAGGTGTAGTGAGACATTATTTGCCTTTTGATATATTCAACAATTAATTAGTATTATTGTTATTTCAATGGATATATATGTATATGATTATTATGGTAGCATTACCATCTATAGGGGCATGGTCTAGATGGACTATGGATTGAAATTTTGATATTGTATTAATATTTGTTGAGCTTAAAATTTTTTGTTTTTGCTTATTTTCCTTAATTCGGTTTATATCAAACTCTATACCCATTTGATAGTTTGATATGAACTCTCAACTAAGAATTAAGGAAAACTTGGTTTCTAAAAGATCTTAAAAAAAAAAAAAAGAAAGTTTAGAGTCACCACTTGACCGGAGTTAGGAAAAGAGTTAAGTTAAAACCAATTAAATAAATTGATTATAACTTAGCTATCAGTCTTCATTGAAATTAACTTAGAAAAAAAAAAAGATTTTTAAAACCAATGATTTTAAGTTTAGGGGCTAACCTAATAAACCCTAAATGGTACCATCTTAACCTTCCGAATTTAGTTTACTTTCAAAATATCCTTTTAACTAGAAGAATTAATTCTAAATTTACAAATAAAGAAGATTAATTTTTATTTACCCAAAAGAAGAGAAAATTTAAAAAAAAAATTTCTGCAAAAGGAAAAAAAAATTTCCTTATTTTAAGTCGCTTCGTAATTTTCTACAAGTATCTATGCATCCGTTATTCGGGATTAAACTTTCCGTTATTCGTTCATGAAAACTTTAAGTGAGTTGATTTTTTTTAATTTTTTTTATTTGTTGGTTGAGTTTATATTTCTTAGCCTTTTTTGTTTTATTTGAAAAAGAAATTCTAAGAGAAGGGTCCTAATTTAATATTTTATTCTTTATTGAAAAACTCTAAAAGAAATTTCTAATTTGAAATTATTAAATTTTCTTTTTTATTATTTTTTTTGGAAAATATTCTTTTTCTAAGTGATAAAACCATTTTTTTGTTTTATTTATTTAATATCAACATACCCTTTTCATTATTGAAAAATTTTCTAACATAAGCCCTAATTAATTAATTTAAAAAAATTTTATTTGAAAAAATCAATTTTGAAAAGAAAAATACATAAAAGAAAGAGTTCTTTTTTATTTATATATATTTTCTTTTTATTATTTTTTTTTCATAATAATAATAATATTAAAAAAAAGAAGAAAATGAACAGAAAACAAAGTAGGCTGAGTGGATGGATCAAGGTTGTTAAGTCAGGTTGGATTCAGGTCGACGTGATCATGCGCACTACAAGTGATTGAGATTAGGGAAGAAGATGGAGGCAATCGGAGGGGTAATCCATAAGCTGTTCTAAGGTGTTTTCAAAGTGGAAATGGTATTTTCATGTGTACTTGATTGGGAAAATGAAGTTTGGTATAGGTGCCACCAAGTTTGGTGGCTATTTAGGTGGTGGAGCTAGGTGAGTGGACGGCGATGACAATGTGTGATCCACGTGGCAGTTGCTAGCATTCAATGGGAAGTTAGGTCTTACATTTTTAGGGGATGGAGAATCTAATAGTGAAGTTGTTTTGTAGTATGAGTGGTTGGGAGTTGGTGTTTCAAAGGTAAAGCTTACGATTGGGCAAGGGTTTTCGTGGCCAGTAAATGGTGGAGCGGCTAGGAGGCACGACGGATGTTGAGGTTGCTTGGGTTCGAGAGCTAAAGGCGTGGGCAAGTTTCTGGGTGTGGTAGCTCATCTCAAAAACAAACATGAAACTTGGAATTTTAAAGAGAGAGTAAGGTCCTGACCTTAAGAGAGAAGGAGGCTAGTCGATGTGTTTAGGATGGATATGGATGGTGATTGATGATGACAATAGCTTCCTAAGACCCCTTTTTATACTAACCAATCTCTATATTAGCATAGAAAGTAAAGAAAAAACATTAATTCGAAGATTTAAATTAATGGCCTTTTGACCTACATGTGATATTTTTCCATTTTCAACTTGATTTTTTCCACGTAAATGCATGAATCTAGACAAAAGCTTGGTTGGATTCAAGAGTATACCATGCTTAGCACACAATTGCATCATTAACTTGATGGAAATCGTGTGTAAAGCACAAAAAAAGATTGCACCAAAGTGAGGGGGTCGATCTAAGGACATTGCTGCAAATCTTGCAGTTAATGGAGGAGAAGATGCCAGGTCACGTGGCAACTACATACTATGTGTTGGCTTATACGTGTGATACATGCACTTGAGGAAATAAGGCATTGTTACATGTGCCTATTGTTTGATCCTTATAGGTAGTTGGGCTCTTATGCTATTGAATATTGCATAACGAGCCCAACTCGGTTTGGCTTTTTAAAAAAAATTCTAATAATAAAATAAAAAGAATACATCTTACTAAACTAAGTTTAAACCTAAAATAAACCAATTTTAAAATTTGATCCTATATGAATTAATTTTTAATTTTTTGGTATTTAAATCCGAGATTAAAAATTAAATGACATGACCCATTTAATGTGACCTAAAAATAACCTAAGACCTATTTCCTAAAAATTTTATTTTTCCTCTTTTTTTTGTTTTTATAAATTTTCTAATTTTTTTGTATTCTTGTAAATTAGGACCCTCTAAAAATAAATTAATAAATGAAGGGGCAAAAATAAGGTGTTTACAATATTTGGGTATCATTGTTTTTTTTTTTTTTTTAAGAATTAGCAAATACATTGGATATTATGGTCAACTTATGGTTTCATCAAGAATTATTATAGGTATTGGTTATCTTTTCATAGTTAATTAGAAAGGTTATCACTTTTTCTTTGGTCATCACTTTTTCTTCTTTCTTGATTAGCGTTTTATTAATTTCATGTGTAATCATTATGTTTTATCAATGAAAACTTTATAAAGGTTTGTAAATATATTTTTATTACTTAGCATCATTAATCCTAATTATACCTTCATTTTTATTTATCATCTTGCCGTTAATTGCTTTCTATTTTGGTATATGTCAGTCAACATTCTTAACCAATCGAGTTTAATTGTGCATTTAAGATTACTTGTTAGTTATTTATACATTATGAATATTCTTATTTATGTTTATTACATTGACCTTCATCTCTTTCCATTTTCATAAATTATTAGTTAATAAAGATTTTATACAACCTTAAAGTTGGGTACCTTTAACTTTAAACTTATAAATGATTAGATATCTTATAGGGATAAGATAACTAAATAATTAAAACATTTTAACTACCCTTAAAAATATTTACCTATTTGTATTTCTAAAACATTTACTTCTATTTCCTATACTGCTAAATTAGATCTAAAGGCAGCTATTGTCTTCAAATAATTTAATAAAACTCCAAAGCAAATAACATCATCAAAACAATTCAATATGAAACTCTAAGTAAATAACATCATCAATAAAATATTATTGCGTAACAACAAACCAAGATCATAACTTATTTATAAGGTCATACCTAATCCATACTCTAATCACTCTTATCATCTCACAATACGTCTTGCAAATATAGATAATTCTTTTTGCCTTTTCAAGGGAATTAATCTTATTTTTTGCAACTATTAAGCAAAACTAATTTCTAAGACATCTACTATCTCCAAAGAATTTAAATAAATCTCCAAAATAAATATTATCTCTTAAAATAATTGAAATAATGACAGTAAAACAATTAAAGACATCAAATAATATAATTCTATACAATTGCAATTGCACATCACGAGCTTACTCATAAGGTCAAACCTAGCCTATAGTTTTACATACTTTCGCATCCCACTGTCTTACAAATTATTTTCTTAGTTTCTCTAGGGATCATAAATTTATGTTATGATACTTCTTTAATTATAATGCCCTAAAACCTAGAGTATCACAACTTGCCACGTATCCTTATGATGTATTGACACATTACGATGAAACATTCACCAAAGTCTCCAAAAATACATGTTATAATCTTCAAATAGTCTCAAATTTAATCTCTACATAAAATCAGAAGGTCAACTCCCAAAGTAAATTTCATAGAACTTTGAACAAGAATTTACTAGTTGCAAAATAAACTTTAACTATCCTAACATAAAATTATTTTACAATAGAAACTATAGTTGCCACTCCCCATCTTAATAAACGTAACGATCAAATTCAAAATCATCAAACTCTATAACTTTTACTCAAGTACTTATACCTAAAAAATTTAATACAATGTGAGCCAAAACCTAATATAGAAACACAAAAATTGTATGTGCATGATACATACGTTCACATATCACATGCAATCATATTAATATCTAATGCAATAAACACCATTTATTACCTTTGACTATTAATTGGCAATTAGCATAGTCTCAACCTCCTAAGGCTTAGGGTAAATCATGACTCATAAATATATATATATGTATGTGTGTGTGTGTGTGTGTGTGTGTACATATGCAGGCATACATAAGTATTGGTGTGAATCATACCCATCACCCTAGTAATCCTCCTAGAATCTAACTAAGTTGTCTCAATGTGGAGCCATCATTAAGCGAGTCATGTACGGTTACCAGGCTCTGTCACCAACCTTCTTAAACTCTATCAAGGAGAGGTCAAGGCAAAATAAGCATAAACGGGAGACAATTAATGAGTCTAAGTTTAATATAATTCCAATTAAACAATTATTCTAAATAAGCACAACAATCATACATGTATCCCATACCTAAGACCACTGAATAACTAGTAGTATCACTCGTATCTACACCAAAAATCTGTCTAAGGTCAACACTTGATGTATAGTGCCAAGATAATAAGTATTTTCAAACTATTTTTCAAGTTTTCTTATCCTAGTTAGGTTCTCTTATTTATCTAGGTATATTCTTAAGTTTATGTTTTAGTGTAGTTTAAGATTTTAAAACCAATTTAGTCTCCTAAACTAGTTTATGGCAAGTTAGATTAAGGATTAAGAGAATAAGAAACGAGAAACAAGAGGAAAAGGGGATAAAACAGGCTTACGCCTACAAATCATGGCAGTAAACTGTGATTGTGATTCTCTTTCTTGTAAAATCAACGTGTTCATGCCCTAAATCACGATCGTGAACCTTAATCGTGACTCTCTCAACCACAAATCTCCTTCACTTCCATGCACATACTTCACCCTAACACATTTGTAAAAATCACGGTCAAGATCATGTCTGTGATTTTAGGTTATGATCCTCTTAAATTGCGATTCCTACTCTAAAACACTACTCCTTAACACCTTCTAGCATCAACTCCCACTATGAAATCCTTCAACACTCTTGAAACATCATTATTTAGTCTATCTCAATCCTCTTCTTCAACAATTTAATGCAATATCACCAAAAATCGACCAATACTTCATTAATACACCAAACTCCAACCTAAATCTAACTAGTTTTCGTACAATCTAATTGAAAAGAAACCAAATATAAGTACTTACTTATTTTTCTCAATTAGATGACACCAACTACAAGAATTTTGGTTTTAGGCAATTTTTAAAAAATGTTATTCGTTAAGGAAAAAACGTAGCCAATAATATTTAGTTGCATTTAATAAACGTAGCCTAAAGATATCACGAAAGACCTATTTCAAATCAATTACACTACGTTAATAAAATAACTATCGCCAAATAGAAGAAACATAGCTAAACATATAACAATTAGCGACATTTAAACGTTACTAAATGTAGGTATTGGCTACGTTTAAGTATGGCAAAAATGTATTTATATATGTTTGATAAGCATCATAAATGAAATGAAAAGAAGGCCATTGGCAACATTTAAACATGGTCATATTTAACCTTAGGCGATGTTTAAATGTGATTATACATTTGTCTCACCAATGAAGGGTTGAAAAGGTACCATATTAGTTATGCTTAAACATGACTAATGAAAATGATTGACTACATTTAAACGTGGTTATTTTTACCCTTAGGTGACATTTTTTCCACCTTTGAAAAAGCCGAAGAAGTACCACATTGGCAAGGTCTGGTTAAATTGTAAGGTCATAAGTCTGATGCTCTAAAAAACTATTGGCTCACAATGATAACCCTTTTTTCTATACTTTTTTTTTTAACATATGTTTGTAATTTATAATCAAGATTCAACTCTAAACCATAACTAAGAGCACATAAGCATTATAGCTACTTGTCTTAAGTCACTAACCCAAAAATCACGAAAGCAACGTTTGCCTAAAAGAGAAGATAAATATCTACAAAAACAAAACCACAAAATAGCAGTTACAAGTGGAATTTGCAAACTATACCACTAATCACCTATCTCCTAATATGGGAAAAAATTGGTAGAGTACATGCATTACACTCCTAAAATTCCAATTCTTGAATGAAAAGCCATAATTAGAAACCATCACATACATGAACCAATTGCAATACCTAATGTCAAGGAGGATACATAAAAACAAAGCTCTTACTTCAATTACACCTATTTGAAGACAAAAACCTAAACTTCAATGGAAAACCTCAAAAGCTAAAATACTAAGCAAATTACATATGACCCCATAATTTTAGCTCCAAAAATGCATCTTTAATCTCCATCCATCAGTTTCTATTTCAAACTTATCTCATAAAATTACATGAAAAGGCACCCTTTCCTAAGGTTTACCTATTAAGTATTACCAACATGGCCTTATCCTCCATCTTCAAACATACAACATGTACTATTTGAAAATCCACTAAGGTCCCCGATTTACACACCATGTTTAACTATAAGGCAAGTCAAGCAAATAACATTATTAGTAAATACTATTATTGCAATATCTTATAAAAAATGATTTTAATTAAATAAAAGAACTACATTGACTCAGCTTTGGTGAAGAATTGAGTTACACTGCAATAAGCAAAACACCTATGGTCTTGCAACATCCTTTTCCTAGCCTATGGCACTAGCATTTATAAAATGCTTGCTCGCCATTAGTTGTATTGCCATCCTATCCTCTCTATAGGGCACATTAGGTTTTTTTGTAAAACTAATTTCATCCATCAAAATACTTCTTTATGCAAAGACATAACTCCCAAATCTTCAAAATCAATTATCTTAAGAATATTTTCTCTCTTCCATTTTTATTGAAAGCACAAATCACATCTTTTCCGAACCTTAAAATGAAAAGATTTGCAAACAAACAATTATAAAATATTTATCACTCAATGTGAACTCATACATGGAAACTTCATAAATCATCAAGCTAAGAAATCACACGCAGTAGAAATGTAGGTTCCACTAAGCTATATTAGATCTTTTCTTGAGATACTAAATACATCACTAAGCTTTAATTTTATTAGAATGAGCTTGAACCTTAGTATATGGAAAATATATGAAAATGTTTAAGAAAAGAAAAAAGGGAGAACATCTTGTAGCTCTAATCATCACATGAGGGAAATTTGAATAAAAACAAGTATGCTCTTAACCTGTTTATGCACAACAAGAATTTTGAAACCTTAGCTTGTTTATACACTATTACCTATAGTATAATAAAATGAATAGACAACTCAATTTGATCTTTGGCCAGCATGAAATAATTCAATCACATTCTTTTTTTTTTTTTTTTTATGGAACAACTTATTGTGCTATTGCATCTATACAATTAAGGGGATTTATTGAAGACAATCTTCTATCCAATGCTTTGCCAGTTAACCCTAATCCCTTTGTATTTGAAAATTTTGGTAAACTTGATTCCTCTAAAGATATAGAAAGTGATTTCTATATATAAATGATCTAGGTAAGAAAAAGATGTTCTACAAAGATTCAATTTTTTCAAACATCCCTCATGTTTATGAAAAAGCTTTCTTCACAAATTACATAGTTACAAAAGAATACACACAGTAAAGTGGAGTTTCTTAAAGAGAGAGAGAGAGAGACCTACAATCCAAATGGCGTGCTTAATAGAGCTTCATTGAGAGAAACAAACAAAGAGAGAGGGTTAGTGGTTTATAAGAGTATTGTTGAGAGAAGTTGTCCTTAAGAGAGATTTTGCTTTACCATTGAGAGCTTTTAAGATTGTCATTCAGGGTTTGCTTTTCTATGCAAGAGACAGAAAAGACAGGGTGTTGCTTTTGTGAGATAGTGAAAAAACTAAGGGTAATTCCAACCCCTCACCCACTTGAGGTTAGCAAGCAAATTAAATTTGAGAGAGAACATCGTGGGATATGTTATATTTTTAATCCTTTATAATATTTTCCTTTTATTTTCTCGATCTATCCCTCTCTCTCTATATAAGTTATTATAGTACTATAATAAGTATGATCACATATTTTATAGTTTTAACAAAAGTGACTAAAACCCTTAGGAATATATAATATATTTCATAGTTGGTTACAAACATCACTAATAATGTATTTTGTGCAACGTTTAATAAACAAAACTAAAACATACCAAAATTAGCTATGCTTGCAAAATCTATAAATATTGCCCAAGGCTAAAATTCTTGTAGTGACTAAAGCATGGACTTCCATCCTTTAAATGCTGTAAATCATGATTCTCTTAGGGTTTTTCATCTTTTTATAAAGAAAAACGAAATTCTCTAATACTAGGGATAAAGAATTTACCAAAAATCCTTGTGTTCTTGTGTTTTCTTTTATTTCCCTTGATTTCTTACACCAAAACATCAAAGATCCAGGTTTTAGGATTAGTTTTTGAAGAGGCTTGTGAGTTTTCTATTACTACAAGTCTTAAGCAAGGAGAGAAGGAGGGTTAGGGGTAGGGTTTTTTCTAAACATAATATGAAAGGAAGGTTAGTAAAATTCCTGACTTTTTTTGAAAGACCAAATTGCCCCCACAAGTTTTAGTCAATTATGTATTATATCGACCCTTTAATGCCCCTAATATTTTCTTATTTCTCCCCTTATATTTTAAAATTCCAAGGTGTTACATATATATATATATATATTTCTTATAAAATTGGATCTAGAACCTTTCAATGTATTTTCTCTTAATTTTTCTTAATTTACAAATTAATTATTGAGATTATTTAAAATTTTAAAATATATTATGATGTTATTATGACATCATCATTATCCTTATAATCCTAACCATTATTTATATGTGACAATATTTTAATAAGGTAGATTTAGGAAACTTAAAAAAAGGTAAATTAACGCATGAATTTATAGATTTTAACCTTGCTAGTTTTTGTAACATGACACCGTCCATCATGAAAAATTTTTCTTTTTATCATTGTTACTAATCATTTCTCCACTTCCACCTATTATCTTTGTTATCTTTAGTGGCCAATAATAATATGAAACATGCAATTTTTGAATTACTAATATCGCCTCGTTGAAAAAAAAAAAGAAAAGAAAAGAGGAAATAGTAATATCGCCTCATTCGTTTAAGCGCTATATCATATGTCTGCACCATACATACTATCACCATTACTTCCATCACGTTGTTGCATTACTCCACCAGACACTGCAAAGCAAATGATAAGTTCAACTCATTAGCACGTTTTCAAGAACACTAATAAATGTATCAAGTAAGAAAATTAGTGCAAGAGTGTTAGGATCGCACTTTTCACATGTAAGTGGTGATTGTGAATCTAGACAATCGAATACAAGCCAATGGCAATAGCATATCTAAGAATTACTTCGGCTATCCACATCTTTACATATACCCAAACAAAATGATACATTTAATCAACTGCATGGCGAGCCACCACTAACAAGAGCTCTCTCTTCAAATTCCCTTTTAAGAAACACCCTTTGACTCCAAAAATAAGCTTACAACCATTTATAAATGCCATCCTGCATCATTCTTGGCACTCGAACAATCTCTTAAGTTACAGTGGACCACTAGTATTAGGCCTCTTTGCCATTAGACCAACTGTGTTCTCACATTCCCTTGACGCTTTCCTAAGCGCATATGCATAGTCCTACACTCAAGTTAACCTAATACACATACCTCCTTTGGATTCCTTTCACGGCTTTCTCTTTTGCATGTCTGCATTGATTGTACGACATGTGTACTTTCATCTCCTCTTAAACAAGCCTTTTCATCTCATTAGGCCTAATGTTTCGCATAAGCTGTAGGTGAGGTGGGAAGTGCTTTGCTAGAAACTTGCAAGTCCTTCTTCGATGAACAATGATAGCCTATAAAATTTGTTACGTTGCTCTTTAACATTTTTCAACGTAATTTGACAACTCTAACTATCCCAGGAAGTAAATATTACAAATGAAAAATCCATAGTGTTATGTTGAAATCTCCCCTCATCACGTAGTACAGGTCTCTGCTCCTGTCCAATATATATTGAATTACGATTGATTGCCTTCTATAGTGTATCCTAGAATATGGAAAACCACTTCAATTCATAAACATTGAGCTTAGGATTGAAATAATCTCTACTTTTCACTCTAGGATGTGTTCAGACATTATCACAACTTTCACTAGATTAAGGGGAAAAAAAGCTCCCCATCAAATTAGTCTTCTCTCCTTCGTCCTGCTTATCATCTTTCCTTGCTTTATTAAACATCCCATTCCTATAGTGCTCAAAAGTTACATGTACAGGATTCTATAAATCCTATTAGCAATCAAGATTTCTTCTTTTGCTGGGTTGCTAATACGTCATCGTCGTTATCTAAAATACAATGAACCTCCACAACTCCTCCCAAATAGAATGTTAATGAAGTTTTTTTTTTTTTTTTCCTTTCTTTCCAAACAAGCACAATAATTGAAAACAATTGCACCTAAATATGGATACCTGGAATAAGATGAGAATCTTGGATAAACTAACGGTAAATAGAATAAAACCGTATTAATGAATAATGTCCATAAATAAAAACCTTATTAATTGAGATAATTTAAAAACAATTAACAACCATGCTGATGACTTTATTTGAAAAGGCAAAATACTTCCTGAGATGACTTATATAAATCTTACTCTAAGTTCTATCAATAAGCATTTTACAAATTAGTCCAGCAAGAAAATGTTTTTACTGCCATTGATAAAAGAAAACTTTGAGGTGACACTCCAAAGTAAGTTCCGAACCTTGAAAGCTTGCTTTAATTTATAATTGGTTTTTTCATAGTAAACTTTACTATTCTAGTAGAACATCACGAATCAAACTTTAGAAATGTCACACAAAAAATAAAATTTTAAGATCGATTTAGAAAATAAAATATGGAAACTTGATAAAAAAAAAAAATAGGGACTCATTAAGATTAGGAATAGCATAATTGCAGCAGTAGAAATTATAGAAAACTCTAATTTAAAAACTTAAATTATACATAGATAAAGAGCTTTACAAATTGAAACCACAATTATTTAATGAAACTTGAGGCTTTATGTAAAAGCTAGGGTTAGGTATAAAATGATAAGTTATAAATAAAATTTGGATGCTAAGGCCATTGTAGTCTAGTAGTGTATATATTGATCTCACAATGAAATAGATAAAATTCAGATCATCTTTATCTCAAGTTATAGTATAATTAGAAAAAAAAAAAAAAAAAGAAGAAGTAAAATTTGGGTGGTGAGATTGACAAAGATATCTTCTAAGATTGTGGAAATCGAGAAAAACCTACCCTTAACCAAATTCAGTTGACAAATTTAAGAGTGTTGACCATGTTTAGAAGTTGGTAGACCAACTCGAAAACTCGATGGACCAAATTGATAAGGATTTGATCCTTTTTCCTTATATGTTTTACATAGTTTTCTTATATCATTAAATATTAAATATTGATCTAGGAAACTTTAATTTAAAACTATAAATCCGATGCTAAATCAAGAACAGTTTTGAATAAATTTGAAGATAAATTATATAATTAATTTTCTTATATATTAAATTAATATAAGATTATCCCAGAGATAAAAAGACACGTTAAGTTGATGGGGAAAACCAAGGCGAATATTTGTATGGTTGTTTAATTGTTTTCATGTGTATGTTAGAGAAATGGACCTGAGAATTAGTTGGCTAATAATAATAACTGTCCTGATGTTTGAGTTTGCACCTATGTCGAAAGCACGCAGGTGGTAGCAAGAACTCTGTGCTGTTGGTTTACAGGGGACTGTGGTTTGGGCTCATAAAATTTGTAGTATAAGTACGGGATGGTCATACTTGTAAGTTAGTCGTTGACTCGCAAGCTACTATGACACAAGCCATGTCTCTACAAAGAACTTGTTCCAGGTTTATGTTAGTGGTATGGGACACCTTTATGAATGAGTGTTTACTGGAGGCTAATATTAAAAATGAAATAGATGATCTTTTACAACAGCGATAGGATCGAACAACTCTCACATCTATTAGTATCGGTGTTGGGATCGAATGAGCCTTTGCAATAAATTATATAAATATTATATGTACACCTGCGGATGGAACATACGATATGCGAAATCTTGGGATACGAAAATTATGTCATTACTACACCTAATCATAACTCCAGATGAACTCTGTTGATGCATTTAGAAATTTCAGATTTGTTCATTACCTAGTTTGGCATGTATATATATGTGCTTAACATAAATATATCTCGCTATGCTTTTAGCCCATTCTTTTTAGAGTATTTTATAAGGGATACTTGGTACGTATTCTTACATCAACTACCGTCTTTAATAGATTAAATTTGCATTACACAATAGAGTATTTATAAGAATTGGGTACCAATATTGGTACCGGTTGTTTTTCTTTAAAAAAAAAAAAAAAGAATCCTTGAATGAATAAAGCCATGTCGAACCACATGATCAGCCGTTTTGAGCAGTATCAATTCGTGAGGTTGCACTCCAGCACTATTTTACACAATTTAATGTTTATAATATGAAATATTGTATTTCGCATAGTAATAAATAAATTAAAATTTTAATGTGAAATATTAATGAAGTAATATTATATAATTAAATATTTATCTTAGATAGATTGTATATGTATTATTTAAAAAGTAATGATAATATGAGATCCGTAAAAGAATATAAAAAATGAATAAATAACTTTGATTAAATATTATATTATAAAGTGAAAGGTTACTTATAAAAATTAGTTGTTTAAAATAATATTATGACATATTCATCACCTCTTCTATGTAACTCTTTGTAAGCACACTCTTAGGAGATGTGCATTTCTAATAGATGAATTTGAAGACTCAGAGAGTATAGAATTGAGTCTTGCATGGCCTTATCAGGTATTAAGGGCACGTAGTGAAATGACCATGCCATCCGTGTTTACGGGTTAAATGGTGTTGAGTTCAAGGTTTAATATTCAAGAATGCATTAGACGCACGTGTTAGATGTTAATAGTACTAAGATTATAGTCTATAGTTGGAAATAGGTTAACCAAGTTAGAGATAAGTGAACCTTATTAAAAATTAAGACAACCTAATATATCAAATAAGTCAATGTATATGAAAAAGCTAGAAGAATTTAACCAGATAATAATAATTAGTATAAGAAATGACAATTTTGAAGTGAGTCAAGAAATAGTCCAGTTCGTTATACCAATTCCTTGACGATAATGCTGTAATAAGATACTATCATGAAATAAGAAATAAGAGATTATGAGAAAATTGTAAATATAAGATAGTAAATTAAAATGTTAAAAGTAAATACAAGATCGTTGTACCAATGATCAGGCGGCAACACAACCACAATATTAAGAAAGTAAAAGTTTCTAAAAAGCTATAAAATAATAAAGAGTACTAAGTAAATAATAATAATAATAATAATAGAAAACAAGACTAAAATGCAAGTCTGCCTTAACAATGGCAACATGGAAATAAGGTAATAGGAGAAAAAAAAAAAAAAGAGTTTAAAAGATAAAGGATTCACAAATAACTGTTCTATTTAACCTTATGCATAGGCGGCAATATTTGATTATATTTTACTAACTCCTATAATGGCAACAATGCAATAAAATATCAGAGTACAAGAACAAAAAATGAAAGTCGTATAGCTAATAGGAACTCTATAATAGTTGATAACACAACGACACCAGCGGCAGCAGCAACAACAACAACGAAAAATTTAGAAGCAACAGACTCCACAAGTTTAACGGAAAAAGAAGTAAATAAGATAGAAGAATTCATAATATTTTTTGTAGATTTCATAGGATAATCCACAACTTTAAAAATTTTATGGGATAGAGGTTTTAAAAAGTCACTACCAGCAATGCCATTTTGATTTTAAACTTTTAGAACCTATATTATAGAATAGGAATTCTCTCTTTATCTACTTTGTATCTATTTATCTCTAATTTTATTTACTTTTCAGTTTTTATCGGTGATTATAAGTATCTTAAGATAAGTTTATAAGGGTGCTCGATATAAATTTCAATGCCAAGCACCTCAATATCCTTCATATTTGACTTGCAGCAACCAATACTTATAGGAGCTCGGCTGCTTATTTAACCACCCTTTCTCTCTAATATTTTGCTCTTTCTATATTTTTTTATTTTCCTTTTTCTATTTTTTTCTAAAATTATAAATAAATAGTTACCATTATTATTTTTTATATTTTAAAAATCTTTTAAATAGATTTAGGTATTGTAAAAAAAGTAGTGATAATAAAGGACTTATAACAATTTTAAAAATTAGTAACTTTATGGATGTATTTCTTTATAAGATTTTTTTATGGTTTTGTCTTTATTTTTTAAAAGACCGATCTAACCTTCCATCTCATTTTTTATTTACAATCCTTTAAATTTGAACTATTAAACTAATTATGAATTCAATAATCTAAATTTGAAATAATAGTTAATGGTGAAATGGAGAGTTAGGTCAATCCGATAAAAATAAGAAATAGGACAGTAGAAGCTCCCTCTTTTATAAAGTGAGAAATTGCTTAAAAAGAAAATTTGTTTAAAGTGTTGATATAATACCAAAAGTAATTATTTAAATACCCAACAAATGTAATATTAGTAGTAACTTTTCATCCATACAGATGACCTATTAATACTATTAAATCTTCTTTCCTATCCCAAGGGTCATACTCATTCAACCAACGTATGTTACGAGATTGGAGTGGGGATTATTTGTTCACAGCAAGCGTGACAGGAGAGACGATCAAACTGCATCCCATGCCCCCATGGCCACCCGCGAGAATTAGGTTTCCTCAGCATGGATGACAAATTCCATTTTATCTTTTTTAAACAAAATATAAATGTCTCATCGCATGGTGCAACTGAAATCACTAGTGGAAAGCAAGAGTAGAAAATAATAATAATAATAATAATAATAATTGAGCACAATATTAATAAAAGTTTGAACCAGGATTTCTTTGCTTCTATCGATTGAGTATTATTAGAGTGTACCATATAGAGATCTAATAGGAAAGAATTCTTACCTAAAAATCCCACCCTAATAGCTACTCTTTGAATTGTAAAACAACTTCTGGTAAAAAAACAAAGAAAAAAGGGAAAAAAGAAAAGAACTATGGAACAACACTGTTTGAGACACAACATTGTCCTCACAACCAACAACATTGTCCTACCAACAAAATTGAGATCCAGAAAAGGCCAAAATTGTTACGCTCCATTTTAAACACAATGTACGAAAAGAAAAAAGGTTAAAAAAAAAAAAAACCTCAATAGGGAAATGAATGGGAATACATAAAAGAAGCTCTTCCATTTTAGTAGGCTATAATGATAATACATCTTACATAATATCTCGAAGTCTAGTCCATTTTGATTGTCGACTTCAAAACTATAACACTCGGGCATTGAAAGTGGAAATGAAGGGAAAAGAAAAATGGAAAACCAAGGGAAAAAAAGAAAAAGAAAAATACATAAACAACATTAAAGTATATATCTCTCGTTCTGTTTCCTTGATTAACTTGCATTTTACAAGGAACCAGTAAAACCCAGATATTGATTAGTTGTGTCTCATAAATATAATATAATCTAGCTAAGATATTCCTTTTTGATAAAGCATTTCCGGAACCTAGTAGTTTAAGGAGATACCGTGACTTTTTGCTCTTTATCATCGTTGTTATTCTCTCTCCAATTCTCTACAGCTTGTACTACTGCTTGTTTGATCACTTGAGAATCAATCATCACTTGGCCTTGTTCTTCATTCTGCAAGAATAATAATAATATATACAGTTAGCTTTTGTTTGAACTAAAAGGGAGTATTCACTTGTTATTTTTCACCAATCATACTCCTACATGTGAGAATATAATGGGTGAACCACAATGGCAAGTACATATAGACAGGCCATCTCGTGACGTGAGTTACAATACACCCCCACTTGGATTGTGATCTATTTCAGGAAATATTCTATCTAGTTTTAAAATTTTCAATTCGTTTCGTTGAATGGTTTTCGTAAAAATGACTTATTAACTATATGTTTCATTACGGAATCTATTATCTTCGTGCACTTTTCTATTATTTTATTAGGTTTAGTAAACAAGTTTCTGAGGCACTTGGGAGGGCCGGGGACTTCATGGAGCTCATGGATTACATAAGTTCAAACCTCAACATCCCCCTTATCGCTTGAGTTATAGGACGGTATTCTCCATGTAAAGGTACTAAAAATAGCTAATTAGTAAAAACCTTTTTATTAAAATGTCATATTTAATAGAAGCTTTTGATATTTTTCCAAGTATATATTCAATGATAGAAACGTACAAAATCTTACATTTATCTATGTCCTCACATTAGATTCTTGTAAATCCCATCTCCCTTTCATACACCGTATTATGGGGAAAGTCTCTACTCCAATATCTATGAAATGAGTAACTATATATATACCAAATTGTGGAAATATTTTTTCCCCATTTACACGTGATATATAAGTAAGATCTTTTGACATAAATCACTAAACATCATGCATATAAGTCTAAGTTTTCTTATTCAAGAGAACGCTAAAAGAAGGAAAAAGTGATTCCCACACAGCACCATCGTATAGTCTTGTAATATGTAGCCCACCACTATATCTTCTATTTCTGTTGTATTGATCATGCTATGCTATAAACTATGATGAACATAAAAATGACACACAAAACATTATATATACTTAGAATATAAGTTCTTAGGTAATATCGAGAATAACCATATACATCTATATCTCCATCTTCAATTTTAGTTTTTGTCAAAGCAAGAATTATTTATTTATAGTGAGAGAAGTGGATGCATGAGAGACAAAAAAGATACATGTACACGTAAGTCTCGACTATAATGTTAATTTGTATAAGCTAGCTAGGAGTTTGAGTCTCTTACTTCTCCTCCGACTGCTTGAAGTCGAAAAGTGTCACCACATGAAACCCTAGCTTCTGCAACATTGAGACCCAGCTCTTCAAAAGCTTCCAATATCAACACTAGCAAGCCCGGACAACTTTTCTCCGAGTATACATTGATTAGAAAACCTTTTTCTAGGGTTTCCACTGTTACCTGACTTGAGCGAAATGTTAATAATGAATGAATTAAAAAACAAAAATAAAATTATAAATCCAATTCATAGAACTAAACTACATATAACATAGGCATAAAGAAAAGGGGG
>JAMXBB010000006.1:25309070-25417671 GCA_024138015.1 Lumnitzera littorea
GGGGGGGGGTGGGGTGGGGTGGTTATGTAAGTATATATATGTTAATACCACGGGTAATGAAGATGGTTGGCTTGATGCTTCCGCAATTTCTATATCTTGATTTAATCTTTCTACTTTATCTTTTAGCTCTTTGATATACTTTGATGCTTCCACGATGATTGAAGTCTTGTTCATCTGTAGACCATATAGAAAAATTTGAATTATATATCAATCAACCTGTCGTTCATGTGGCGAATAATGACTTTTATCCGGATGATATAACCAAATGCGGTTTCCGCACAATTTCAATTCATAAGATAAAGTTCGAATTACAAGAGGTATGTGGATTCATTACTCTATATACTCCTTTCATTGTCAGAAATAAGAGAAAATTTGGAATTTAGAGAGACAGAATCGACAACCAATGAAATGTCGAGTAATAGAAAATGGTTGAATTCCTCAGCAAACTCGTAATGAAGAATAATAAAAGGTGCGTATATTTTAGATTAAAGAGAAAGAACTAAACAGAAAAGTAAAATGAGAGATTAAGAATGTGGGACCTTGTATAAACTTAGGTATTTTCCTTGTAGTACTAAGATGTTCTAATTAAAAATGGTGTGACCAAATAATGTTTAGTGAATAGTGAAAAATAGGAAATAAAGCCAATGAACACAAATAAAAGGAGTTATTGCTGCAGGGAATTTACTGCATGAGAGTTAGTGATGGAACGAAGAAGTTGCAGCTTCTCATGCAATGATGCTCCTGATCTCTTGTGCTCTCTGGAAACCATCCTTTATTTTCTCTCTTAATTCCTTCTCTCTCTCTCTCTCTCTCTCTCTCTCGGGAATTCCTTTGTTTGTGGGAAGAACTCTATATGGCTGTTTAAAGAGGGGAAGGAGCTCCTAAATCTAGATGATCTTCTTTCGTTTGCTTCCCACATGACTGCCTCAGTTTCTTCACACGGAAACAAAAAAATATATCAACAATTGGTGCTTGAAATTACCCCATTGCCCTTATAAATCCTTCGCTTTTTTAAAAAACAAAAAATTATTTGTTTTGATTATATATATTGCTTGATACTTTCCCCCCCTGTTTTTACCATTGCGTATCCATTAATTGATTACTATTGTCCATGTGTGAGTTAGTGAGAACTTTGAGTAAATTAACCCAAAAGATGCATATAGTAGTGCTTTATTAGGTTAAAATATTTAACATCTCTTCTCCATTCGGCAAATTCAGTGTTTCCAATAATTTTTCCATATAAAAATTAACTGGGTTTGAAAAGACGATCTAGCTAGCTTTTGAAGCCAATAATTATTTTAAAAACAACAATATATATGTAGTAAATAGAAGAGATGGAGTAATAGGATACTCATCAAGTCGAAACGTGAAGTAAATCATGTAATAATCCAACCTAATCGCAAATATGACTCTTTTGCATTGTCGCTCATTTTGGCAATCTGAACTAAATCAACCACTTCAAACCGTATTAAGCCGTCCTCTTTTGAAAAACACAATATTTTCTAATTTGTATGGAAAAGCTTTCGTTCCATTTCTACACTCTTGATTTTATATTTACGACTTATTTACTTTACTTTATTTCCATCAAATCTAAGTCAATATAATTTGAGGATCTCTAATACTTACGTCTCTTGATATAAACTTTTCTTTTTATCTAGACGAAAAGGTATATATTCATTTACTTTATGGACCATGGAAAAGAAAATAAGAAGTTAAAGATCAATTCGGAAGCAAATCAAAATGATATATATATATATATATATATATACGTACATTATAAAAGTGATGGTAAAATAAAATAATAAGAAAAAAAAAACGCAAACCAAATTGCAAAATGAACTATTCAAAGTGATTCAATTAAAAAAGCAATGCAAGATTGCGACTCTATTGTTGTTAAAAACTTTAAGAAAAAGAAGGTATAAAATAAATTTTATTATTATATAAGTGCAATTTAATATAAATATTCCAACATGTCAATATTAAATACTTATAGCTTTACAAATAATTTTGGAACATGTCCTAATACAACCTGAACTTTAGTTAAAAGTTTAATTTATTACTAAACTTTCTACTTATCAAATTCAATATCCAATAAAAACTTTTCATGTTTAGTCTCTTGAGTAAATAAAGTTACATGGTATATATGTATGAAAAGTTTTGATCAAATATTGAATTTAATAAGTTAAAAATTCATATGATAAATTATATATATTTTATAGTTCAGCTAATTGAATATTGTAACAATAATTTTATAGTGACATCGGGAGTTTCGAACATGGGTTGAATTTGGCCGAAGAATATACAAAGAATAACATGGTGTGATAATGATGATTCGATTAGAAGTCAGAACTACTCTTGGGTCTATAATTATTATGATGAAACTATACATGCACTCATGTTGAATAGACCGATCTGTAACCTTTCTCTTTTCTGACGCGTTGAACAAAATATCCCTGTCTACCTTTTCCTACTTTTTGCGTACACGCTTCTTACATATATTTTAATTTCTTTTTTAGATTTTTATTTTCTGTATGTTTTGTTGACGCAAACAACTCCAAGTTTCATGGAGAAGTATGTGAATATTTATTTTCCTACCTTTACTTTTCTTTTTCCTTATCTCAGTTCCTAATAATTGGCAGAATATGAATGATCTTTATGCTACACAGTCAATAATACAACTTTATCCATCTTATCTCACCAAATGCATTCTTTATTTTGGATATTTATTCTATATCCTTCATTTTATCCGCATTTTAATTCGAAAAGTGACTAATAATACAAGCAAAGTGGATTTATTACGCGCTGGGAAAACCGATCATGCTCTATTCCAGTAAAAGAACACTATACCTGTATCCTCAGATGATAGTAGTCGCTTGCTTTGTAATGTTAATCATTTTTCTTTTTTCTTAAATAAAAAAAAATTGGAATTTGATATCTTCTCTATCCATTTCTCCTTTTCCCACCTAATATGTATTTCTGTTATGGGCATGCTATTTTTGTTCTTCGTCAATTTTCATTATCCTTCACACCTTACCGTTATCAAGATATATATATATATATATACACACAGGAAACTTACAGGGTATATATGATGCCAAACTCCATTTTTAAATAGAAAACTTACTATAAGATTATGGGACAATATTACAGATACAACCTGAACTATGGTTAATTGAACTTTCTAATTAAAATATAAATAGAATTAACCACATTATCCCTATGATTATGAGACAAGGGCAAAAGCCAGAGACAACATGCCACCATTTATTTAGTAAACGCTAGCTGTACCAGTACACACATTTACTTATGATGTGATCACTACGATGGATCTTTCCTCGCTTCATCGACTTACTACTAGGGAAAAAAAATGAAAAATAAATTATAATTTGTTGGCCTAACCGTCCTCTATCTAATAACTACCCAAGGGGCCCTTCTTTTGGACAACAACCCCCGATAATGGCAGTTAATAAGCATTCCATACAAGAAATTACATGAGTTAAACGATTCCCATATTTCCAACCTCTTGAAAGGGACCTTGCTTAAATGTAATTTTCATTTTCAAAATCCTTAAACAAAAAAGGAAACGAGCTGTTGTTATTGAGCGTAAATTTTTTTCCCCTTAATTGATCAACAAAAAAAAAAAAAAAAAAAGAACCACAAGAATACGGTAGTAATCTTATATGAACATACCTAAGAAAAGCATCGATCAGGGATTAATGCACCATGATTAGTTTTGTGTTGTGCATGGAAAGATAAAAAAAGATCAATACGTGGATTCATAACCATTTATAATAGTTTTTCTAATATAATAGATGACGTGTTAAAATTTTAAATATTATTATTCAGTATGTTGATGACTCTCGTTTAACATATCATAACTAATAATAAATCATTTTATTTTCCAGATTTGATGTCTAAATTTTAAACTTTTAAGGTGTTGCAGATTATATATTTGTTTTCCTAGGTTGAGGAAAGTTCCAATTCCATACGCAACTCATCTTGGAAAGAGAAGATTAAGGTAAAATAACAATAGTACTAAGTGGTGATAAGAACAAAGACATATTGGCTAAATTGGGGTAAAAGGTGTCTGGTCACGGGGAGGGTATTTTTGGAAAGAAGGGAAAGAAAATGCTGAGCTCGTGATATAGCAAGCAAAGCAAAGGCAAGGCACGGAGAGGGCAGTGGTAGTGAATACGGGGGCATTGAAAGCAGTGAAGAGAAGCAACAAAAGGGTGTTTATTTTGTGAATTTGGAATGCCGCCAAACACTCCTCACGGGGACTTTTATCGCACCCTCTCTCTTCACCAGCCGTCACCTTTTGTCCTCTCCCTCTTCTCTCTCTCCACACGTGCCTTTCTATATGCTAAATTCCTTTAGTTTTACGCCTTTTCCATTTCCATGCAGTGAGAAATTTATTCCAATTGGAATTCTACCATTTTTTATTCCATAATCAAGAAAAATATCTTATGCGTCTTGGGGAATTTCTTTTTTTTTTTTCTTTAAATCAGAGCTCTATCAAATACTATTATAACCTAACGTTATAAATACTTATTTATTAAAATGGATTAGATTCAATTTTTTCGTTCCCTAAGTTAATATTGCTGGAAAAAAAAAATTAGGCTCTAATCTAATGCTTGACAACCATAAAACCATATATGAATTTTTGTGGAAGATATCTTCATCTAATAATCTTGTTTCCATAATACATCAACCATTCCTTTTACTAATTTAAAAATCTATGATCTCATCTTCAATTGCACACCGTAAGCCATATGATATAAACATTATTCTCGCATTCAATTGGACTAGGTTCGGTCCTCTCCTTTGTATCATTTCTAAGATATAGAATTGATTAAAAAAGGAACGGACATGTCATGATACTCTTATATTGTATAAGATTTTGATGAGAATAGAGCTCATTAGATATTGGGTAAGGATTGAACAAAATAAATATAGAAACACGATAATAAACAAATAAAGAACAAGCGACTGGAAACAAACCCTTTATCATCACTGTCATGTTTGATTAGCTTTTATTAGTGATTCAAGCTATTCTGTTTAATATCATGCCTAATATGCCTTTTTTTACCAGCATCAATATAGGTGATGGTAAATAAGGGAATCATACATGTTTCATCCAAATCAAATAATAGTATTTATGCCATATAAAGTATAAATCATAGCATTCTTAATTTGCAGTTAGCCAATTAACTACATAGTATTTCCATATGGTGTATCTCGATAGTTTTACAAGTTTAAACAATTGCGTAAATTTAAAATAAATAATGCAACCATATTTTAGTATATGCATATTGTTGTTATGTTTATTAATTCTACTAGGATTTATGTTCATAATCTAGCAAGACCAAATATGATTATTTCACCATCTGAGTTAGGATCTTGTTGGAAGAATCAAGCATGGCAAGTAGGTAGGGACTCTAAAGCAAGCATAGCTACATAATACAACTGAGTTCATCAAAGCATCCTAGTTCCTACAACCTTTTAAATCCTATACAGCTAGAAAGATCCTAAAAGTAAGTATGAAACATTATAAAATAGTAGTCCACTTGTATACGATGAGGTACATCTTCTGACCATAATCATCGCCATATCGAATACGTACCCTATTTATTGTAGTTTTTGAATTTAAATTATCATGTAATTTCCTAATTAAGCTATGAGGTATTATTTTACCCACTTTTATTTTTATGATAATTGCCATCAAGATTTGAAATTAAATAAAAAAAAAATAAAAAGAAAAAGAAGGTTATATCTGTGAATGATAAAATGGCTTAGGCATATTCCATGGGCATCCAACGACACTGGCGATATTTACATGTTAAGTTTAGCCTACCATTGAAGTTGCACTTTAACCTATAAACTAAAAGTAAGCGAAAAACCTAAATCACAATTCTCTTATTTACCTTTAACCATTTACTATTATCTTTTGAAGTCGTCTTAACTCCCTAAATAATTTCTAGTTGACATTGACAAGAACTTTATTGTCCTTGTTATTGGAGCTTATGATGCCCCTGGTTTAAATTGATACACTTGATATTTGGGGATTACAATGGTAATATTTAACTCCGTGAATTTTTTTAACAATTGCAACATTAATAAAGAATTCAAGGATGCATTAGAAGTTGTAGTATTATCGGTTATGGTTTTTAAATGGATATGTTTTGGTTGCAAATTTTAAGAACCTACTACTACAAGAAAGGTATACATGAAGCGCTCATATTTTAATCAAACAATCCTACATGACTCTACATCAAAACATGGAAGCTGGCGCAATCAAGTTCTTATCAGTATCTACCGAATGCCCATGATTTTGATGGAATCGCACTAATATGGATCAAGTCGATCGACTGAATTATAAATCTGGACTTTCTCCATTCAGCTGAACGGTGGCTTCAGTGGGGTTGAAATGTGATCCTAGCCAATATGTATGGTAATTTATAGTCTAAATGACAATATGTGAGTTCCCATTTGCATGATTTCAGCGAGAGAATGTCTCTATGTCCCAAAACCTCAGCAATGATCATACCATATATGAGGACCACCAATAATTCTTAATTGATTATATATGGATATATAACCTGAGTTATGGGTTTGGAAATGAAAAAGAATTAATACTTGTCTGAGACTCGTCAAGGAAAGGACGACATTTTTATTTTTTATTTTTCTTTCCTGGAAGTGTGTCCCTGAATGGTCAAGAGATGTCTCACCATAGTACCGGGTTGAAGTAGAATTGTGGACCGTACAAAGCGAGATGTCATTAGCATTGAAGCTAGAAACAAGTTTGAATATAGCCCAGCTAGTGCATGAATGTATCACGAGAGGGGTTTATATCAACACTACATATGTATCACAGTTTGGTAGTAATTTGGAGTTAGCTTCCAACATTGTCTACATTCCACATGGACAAATCATGTACCCATCTATTCACATGTGTGCCCATTAATCATTACAACAAAACAATGCTCTCGATTCATATACTCTGCTCCTACCCTTGTCTCTTGCCTTCCATTATAATCTTGTTTCTCATCCGAGTTTTATATACATACACACACATACATACATACATATATATATATATATAGATTGTCATTAATTTATCACCTAATAAAGATAACTTACAAATATATTTTTTAAACTCTATTAAGTATATCTTCTAAACTTTTAAAGTATAACTTTATATCTTTATAATTTTTGAAAATGTCGACATACAACCAAAAGCATCATTAGAACTCTAAAAGGATCGCTTCATATAATTTTTTTTAGTGAAGATTTTAGAATTCTATCAATAATTTGAGAATTATTTGTATATTTTCAAAAATTACGAACAAATAAAATTACAAATTTAAAATTTCAGAGGCCTATCTACACCATCAATAGTTTGGAGGATATACTTATAATTACCCCTGTATAAATTAAGAAGGAATCATCAATATGATTTTAATATATTGGATTTCTTATTTCTTATTTCTCTACAATCGTAGTGCAATTAAGAGTAGCAACATACCATGTCAATCTCGGACTAATCTTCAAATAAGCTGCATGATATGGTTCAAGAAAAAATATTGTTTTACAAAAGATAAGTTTTAATTTTGGTAATTTGTGAAAGATAGATTAGTTTGGAGAACGTTACATCATTAAAACGTTATACAATATTGTTGTGAGGGAAAAAGGACCTCATAAAAAAACATGAAAACCTTCTCTCCATAGTCATCTCACATTTTACTGACAGCAATAATAAAACGATGCATGCCATATTATTTGCATAGTTGTACTATATGTAAGATAATAATAAATGCAAAACAAGAGTACCATAATTTTGATTTGTAAACTATAAAATACGTTAAGCATTCAATAATGGAATATACTGTACATTAATTGAATAAAGTAGTACTTATTCATGTCTGAATAATAATTTCACGAATCAATAAGATAATGGGCACAAGCAAACTTCAAAATGATTTTAAAATTTAAGCAACTTACGATGTCAGATATTGCATTATCTATAAAACCGCTAGGCTAATGATTCTAAGCCGGACACTTAAAATGGAAATAATCCTGTTTTTGATGCAATATTCATCACACATTGTGTAATTAGATGCTTTCTCGTATATAAAATCGAGGTTGTTATATATTATATTATCTTAATCCAAATATCGAGCATGATAAAATCATTTCCTGGAGAATATAACTTGATATTTGACGAAAATACCCTTGGATATAATGTCGAATGAGGTGACCTGAAGCTTATCACTATGATGATATTACAAAGAAAAGTAGGAAAACTACAAGTTAAAACAGATAAGCAATTTGTCTTCACACGTACAGGGGGAAAAAAAAAGTTTATTAGACATGCATATTCAGTTTACCTAGCTAGAAAAATGTGATGGATTTCGTCTGGCACATCAAATCACATTATATATTATTTATTCCCTTGATTTCATGAACTAAATTAACCACGATTAGCAAACTTCTAAACGTGTATAAATTATAAGGAAAAAAGTATACAAAAATTTATAAAATGAATTAATTTAATTTTTTTATATAAAAAGATTGAAAATAAATAAGTTGTAGAATATATATATATATATACATGCTGTAAGGACAGGTGCACTGTTAATTAATTTTAAGTCTATTAGCGTACTGTCCAATGTTTTGGACATAGATGGGCCCATGTGGCTACTAGATCTTTAATTTGTGATGGATGACATGTAGCTAGTCAATCATTTTATATGTTAACACATGATTTCCTTTTTGCTGATTTTCTATACCTAGTGAGATGCGGTAGGTTCCGAGTAATTGATGTTACATCTCATTTATACTTTCTCTTTGGCATGTCCTTTGAAGCATTATTCTATGTCATGGTAACATTAATTTTTTCGGAATTGGGGCAGCATTTAAAGAGAATAAATTGAGAAAATAAAGAAAATGATAAAACCTTTCAATGTAACAAGTAGTATTAGTAATAATCAGAAATGATTGTGAATGCATCCCAAAATTTTTAGTTAAATGCAAATAAACTTTTAAAACTTTCAAATTATAACTTTGTCTCTTCATAACGTTTTAATATATGCAAAAAAATCATCGTTAAACTTCAAAACATCTTTAAAAGGACTAGATATAAAAATCGTTTATAAATTTTTCTCTGACGATATGAAAAGTATATAGATATTTCCAAAGGTTATTTCTGCAAGGCATCCGTATATTCGCTATTTAACATCCACTAGTTTAAATCTGCTACCATATTTGCTGTAACCTTAGCATTAATAAATGCCAGATGATGATGATGTTGAAAGCTGAATCATATGATTATTAATTAGCCTTTCGTTTCTTGCACGAGAAGCAGCACTGCGAAGCCATGTTTGGTTGCAAAAATGTTGGAGAGAGAGGGAAGATTCTCTTTGGACGATTGTGGTTTTGGACACTGCTTGATAACGAACATTGATAAATGCAATTACAGTATTGTGATGCGATAAACATAAACTCCGGATGCTGTTCCTGTACACAAAGAGGAAAAATCATTTTTAACATAAATTTTCGAATTTATAAAGATGAAAATTGCTGGGAGTGCATTGCTGACCTGTACACGTTTTTGTGTCCACTTGTATTTTTATTTTATCATGCAACGTGACAAAATAAATCCAAGAAAGAATATATTTTAGGGCCCAATCATGCAATGAAAGTGTAGCTGAATGCAGAAACGTTTCCCGTGACAATCCACAATTTTTGAAAAATTGTAAATGAAATCACATAACATAAGAAAAGAAACAAAGACAGATTTTCCCCTATATTAAAGGCACAATATCATATGTCCCTTTACCTCAACTTTTTATACTTCTCTTATGATTAGTTTTTTATTAGTTAGCATCCCGATATCATTATATTCTTAGATACATGAGAGAAATAACACGATATAGTAAATTTTGGTTTAAGGTAACCATTATGATAACATTTGCTTGGTTTATGATAATATAATTTATACTTATTCCTATAATAAGTAATTAATAAATTACAAGTAAATGGTAAGATTTCATAATATGATTTAGCATGGAAACATTTTTTATGTTATACAATATAATCTATTTTCGCCATTTCTGCTCAATTTTATCTCCAACGATAACAATTGATGAAATGTCATAACCCAACATTTCAACGTTAAATTTGGTTAATATCTACCTTCTTCTCCCTTATAGTTAGAAAATGGGATAAATGGCAAAAGAAAATGATATGTTTAGTAATTTAAATAAAGACTGTAGATGGGTAGAAAAGGAAGAAAATAAGTGAAAATACTTCCACTTTAAAGTCCACTTGGCTTCTCTTCCAAATTAGAGAGAAATGGATGAAAATATATGAAGACTAAACAAACTCACAAAGTTTGCCCCACTAGTGATTGCTCATTAAAATAAAAATAAGGGTATATTTATAATACTAACTCAATTTCCTTTCTTAAGACAGGTTAAACAAGTAGTTTTCTTTTCATTTTCTTTATATGCTATCAAAACTTAAAATAAAAAATACGCTTCATTCCAATTCTACTGATTTCTTTTTCTTTTTTTTTCCAATTCGTTTCCACCCATTTCTCTTCTAATAAAAATTGCCAAACATAGTGTACAACTACAGCACATAAGATACTCATATAGGATAATACTAGACTTCACTAATTAGAAAGGGGTCTTTCAAAATATGTAGCTAAAAAATCAAAAGTTCATAAATACACTAATAAAAAAGGGAAATTTGGTTTATGTGGTCCACTAGCAACTCTTCAATCTTATAAACCGAGTCGAGCAAAAGTAGACATGAAAGACCTTAATTTAGGAAGAAATAGTCAAGTAATTTAACAAAATCAATAGGTTATTTAAAGGTGGAATTTCAATTTTAGGGGTCAGAATCTTCAATATGACTAAAATGCCCTTGAGTTAAATTTAATCAAAATATTTTCAAAAGTGGATTCAACAATTTAATTAAGGTTGTTTAAGTCCCTTAAGTCAATTAAGAAAATTTAGAAAACTGTAGAAGTAAAATCTCCCTATAGAGAACTTTAAAACCTACTATCTAAAGCCTTCTAAAATGTCCTATGGCATTGTAAAAGCTTCTAGAAGAAATGATATTACCTCTTGTCCTCATTAAAAGCAACCACCCCACCCATCTTCTTCCTCCACCTCCTAACCCCTTCCCAACCACCTATTCATACCCTTTGTTACGTCCCGAAAAAGTGAAATCGTAATAGTCCCGCCATATGAATTATCCTAAGATAAAAACTGTCCTCACAACTACTATCTTAGACTTAGTTCATACAAGACGTATTCAACTTTATCCTTTTGAAGCATTCAATTCGATAACTGTTTAATATAAACTTATAGAGTAATCTTGTAAAATAATTTGCAATAATAAACTTATCATTTAACCTTATAAAAAAAAGTGGTAATAAATCCCACAAATACCTGTCATTTCATATACAGACTAAAATATTGAAAACTATTAAACCCCTTTATGGAGTCTTGTGTAATTTTCCTTAAAAAATAAAAAGTTAATACTAAAGGTAATAATCGGCCATTTCTTGTTGTATATTACTCCCCGTCCCAATTTACTAGGGATTCTAGTGCTAGGTAAGCACTTATAAACCATTTGGAACCTGCAAAACAAAATATAAGAGAATGAGTAACAACTTGCTCAATAAGTAGGGGTAAAGACAGAAGTATGCATTTAGCACATCACAATCGGGATTTTCAATCAAGTTGGTTAGATGCAATGTATATACAAGCAAATATCATCATACAACATTATCCCGTCCATCATAAGATCAGAGAAATTTCACCCGCTCTAATCCGGGTTAAGAAGATTGACGTCATACACTCACAGATTGAAACCAAACCAGAGCTTGTACAATGGAGAACACCCTCCTCCTATGATCACCTTCGAACTACGACCTCTAACCTTACCACGACCTTCTCTCTTATCACTTAGTTGGGCTAAGGGTGAGGAAAGAACCATTTCAGCTATTCTTATCGAAGGAAATCCATGTTTGGCCTAAGAATCGTAATCGTTACCCTTAGTGGATTGCGATGCATATCAAATTAGATATTAAGCTAAGTTTAAGTTAGTTAATCTTTTTAGGGTGATCAATCAAACTTAAACAATTCAATAATAATATTCACAGAACAATCGTATCATGGAGCTCAACTCCCAACATAGTAAATCGAAACCTAACCACAAGCGTTGCATACGCACAAACAGCTAACTACATTCACAAGTCAATACATACCAAAGTCTTTAGATATTCTAAAATAATATCCCAAAATGTGGTAAAGCATTGATCTCACTTACTTGTCCTGGCGCTCACTTTGGAAAACTTGTGCTATCAACGGTCTGATCATTAGGCGATCCTATATATACAAAACCTAAATTTAATTTTCGTAATGGTTATGAAAACATTAGGGTCTTATATATATATATATAAAGTATATTATTATTTTTATTATATAATAATAGATATTTTCATTATATCGATCGAGTTAAGTTATTAAGTATTAATAATATACGTAATTATACTATTACATATAATATATCATTCCGATTGTATCAAAGCATACTTTTAGTTGTTTAAATCACATTTCGATTACAGTGGAGTTATAATAGTACATAAATCAGTAATATTGTAGAGATATAGGTTATATTACTTAGGTTTATCCAATTTTAGTAAAAATAGTGTCGTTGGACTCGTACAAACTTAAAAAACACGTATTACCAGTCTTAATTTCTAAAAATGACTTTTAACAAGTAATTCGAGTTTTTAACACAACTATACATATCTAATCAAATATTATCATACTATATGTAATTTATTTTATTAAACCATATTTTACCTAATTTGTTAATATAACCCATAATATAGGTATTATCTAACCCTAATACCTCTATAACGTATCTCGGTTATTAAAATATCATTAAATATATTAAAAACATAATTTTTATCTAATCTGACCAGTACACAAATAGATAGTTTTTATTCACCTATTTATCATATTTTAACCTATTATTACTAGAATTGGGTATTAGTTCGTTATTTAAGCTATTTTACTACGTAAATTCATAATAAATAGCTCAGGTTATCAAATAATTCCTCGAAAATTTCTATAGACTCCTAAAAATATGTGGAATTTAGCTAGTATTTGGTTTCAAGTTTTTGATCTATCGCTCATATATTCGTATTTATAATTTTACCTTTGCATTATCCTAAATTACCTAATTAATATCCTTTTTGCACCAAATTGATTTCAACCTATCCCAACATTATTATTATTCACTAGAAATCAGTACATGTTCATTTCATCATTTAATTTCATGATTTCCTATTTATTTCACAATTTCAACCTATTTTCAAGCTATTTTTAGACCAAAAAATACAATAAATATTATAAATATTATAAATATTCAAATAAAAAATTGGGCTACATAGAAATTATCTATATATCATAAGTATCTTACACAAAAATTTTGAGCTAGAAACTACATCATTTAGTGTATTTATTTTAAACTTCAAGTTTCGAATGAATAGTACATTTGTTAAGAAAGTACATTAAATATTCCTAATTTTATTAAAATAAATTTATGAAATGAAATTACATCTAAAATAACCTAGAAATTAATTTTTCCATATTTTTCCTAATTAATTTAATAATTTTTCAAAAATAAAGAAAAATAAGGCAGAAGCTCAAAACCTGAGTTTATCGAAGCTTCGACCATTGTTAGCCGAAGAGAGATTGTCAACCGGCCTATTCGGTCGTGGCTCTGCTAGGTGGTGGCTCTACTCTATGTCAGGTCATTGAAGGGTCGGGAAATTAGTTAAGCTCGGTCCTTGTTCTGTTTTTTCTTATTTTTTGTCAAATTTTCCTAATTTTTTCCTAAATTTTCCTTAGGTTTTCTTGGTTTCCAAAATGTTGATTATGAGTCCTAGGATCCTATTTATAGTAGTTTAGGTCGATTGAATATTTTTCTTAATTATTAAGTAATTTATTTTAATATTTTTCTCGAAAAACATATAGTAAGAGGTGTCAATTTTTTATAAATTTTCTTTTGATACAACTGTTTATTCTTTTTAAGCTGCTCAACATTTAATCTAATCATATTTCCCGTCGTTTTTTATTTTTTATAATTTTTAGATAATATTTTAGGGTATTTTGGTATTTTATATTAGTATTTAATGGTTTTTATTAATATATAGGTATATATCCTATATATATCATATACATAATGAGTAATTATATATGTGTAATCATGTTTCTAGCATATCTTTTATTTTTAAGATACTTTTTTCCTATTTAATTTTGCAATTCTATTACTCATTTTGCATAATTATATTATTTTAGGTTAATTTACAGGTATATTTATTATATATACCGAGTATACTCATAAAAATATGTGTATATCCATATAATATATTATGTTATTAATTTTAGAGGTTTCGAGTAATTTTGGACTATATTAAGTAATTATATTTTTAGGGGAATAATTGAGATTTCGGGTAATTATTTTCAAAATCCAACTTCATCAAATTACTTCAACTAATTTTTCTATCTTAATCGTAAAGTTTGGGTTCAATAAAATAACTTTTCTCGAAAGCCCTAAATTTAGGTATGGTTTTCCTAAGCTCGACTTTAGGGTCTTGTATGAAATAAATTCTCCCTATGTTGATTATATTCTTAATATTTTATTATATTTTTTACTTCCACATGTACGAGGATTTTTCAATTAGAGTTATCATGTTTCTCATAAGTTTTTAGCCTACTCGATTTACTTTCCTAAATGCCCTATATTAATTATCGATCGTAATCATACAAGGAAAGGGTTTTATTGTAATACTCAGATGTTCATGTCTGGATTTCTAATTTATGGGTTATTACACCCTTAGCCAAATTATGATAAATACTTGCACATTTAAGTAAATTGACCCCTTTTGATCATGTCCTTGAAAATCTTATTTTCTTTTCAAAACAAAAACAAAATAAGAAAAGGATTACAAAAAAGTGGCTAATTATTTGAAGATAAAAAAGAATCGAGACTAAAAAAGGATCTAAGAGATAAAGAGTGATTCATCTCCTATGTCTAGTGAACTAAATTATTTGTATAAGAGAACCAGGTCAACCAATTCAAACTTCTCTATATATAATAAGCTTAAAGCCGAACATAAATCAACTCTTTGGAAAAAAAACTATATTAGCTTACAACTTGATGTTCCTACGTCTTGGAATGGGCTTTTGATACAACCAAAATGTACTGCCAACAAATGAATATATAAATCTTTTTGGTATTTTTCAATAAAAATGAAGGAAAAGAAACAAAAGACACTTTTATGGATTTTATGACATAATGAAGGAATTGGAAATTAAATAAGGGATATAAATGATTTTAGAATTGAATATGATGCACCAATTCAAGAAACGAATTGGGTTTGATTACTTTCTAATACTGATATGACGCACAATACTATTAACAATTGTGTCGTTATCAACACAATTCAAAATTACTCATGGAAGGATCAACAACAAAACCATTATTGAGACTTGATATGGCATACAAATCACAAAAATAAGGTATGCTACAATCTATATAATAGATTAACAAGTATAAAAAGGGATGTTTGTCACAATTTCAAGGATCGATAAGAATAAAAGATTTGAGAAACACTCCATTCCTAAAATTTAATTCAAAAGATGTCTAATAACCACACACTATTTTTTCTTGTAGGGTTATGTAATTATACTAAAGCAATTGTCTAGAAATAAGTTATATAAAAAAAAGAAATAAAATAACTATAAGAAAGTAAATAAAATACCTATCCCAAAATATTTTTCTAAATATTTAAATTCTAGATTGTCTCATTTCCAATCGTAGAAGATAAGGAATAGTACTTAATCCTTTTGGTGAAGATTTCTTTCCTATCAACTGCTAGAAATAAAAACTAATTTACCAAATCAAGCCTTGAGTTTAGAAGCTTATGTAAATAAAATCTATCAATTCAGAAACTAAGGTGAGCATGCTTCTATAACATCTTTCTCTTCCATGGGAAGCTGCATAATCTGATTCTAACAACCTCCTAATGACTTTTGAAACTTCTTTTCTTTAAACAATTGTTCCTAGCATCTCCTTTAACTTGCTTTTACTCTCTCGAGGAAGGAAGTTTAGTTATTAGAAAAGCTGAAGTCAATGAAAGTCATACTTTGAAAAGATTAAAACCTCAAGCTAAAGGACGAAGTTATGCAATGAAAAAGACAATGATGTTACCAATGACTATGATTATCTAATAGTTTAAGTATAGATGACATAGTTGAGGCCCAATCAAAATATGGTTATGGGGGTGGAATTTGTTAGGGTTTATTGTTTTTTCTAATTTCTTTCCTTGTAGAATGAGAAAATTATCTTTTGATTTACTAGAAACAGAGGAAGAATTAGTAGTAGGTTGAAACTTCCTTAAAAAATGATACAAAGACAAGTTTGATAAATAAAATTCATGGCATATTTTGTCTAACCAATTACGATAAATTTGAAGAAAATGTTAATTTGATGGAATATTATAAAAGGTTAAATTTCCATAGAATTTACTAGGATAAGCGATATTATTGAACCAAACAATGTAGCAAGCAATGAAATAAAAAATGAATAAAGCACCTAAACTATAAGACAAATAAGTCTCCCCAAACCATACAAGTGCATAACAGGCTTGTACAAAAGGTTTGGTTAAGATATGCCAAATTCCTCCAACTCCATGCATACAAATGGAACCCATTGCATTAATGGGTAACGATTTGATGACATAAGAAAGAAGCTTTATAAAAGCAACATGAAAAATTGCTCAAATATTGACAATTGGTGCTTAACATCAGAAGTTCTACTTGCTTAAGTATGCCTACATATTTGGTTTAGATTCATCCTAGTAGAAATCCTTTCTTTCCTTAAGCCTGATGACATTTCATGTTGGTTTCTAATTACTAACCGAATTTCCACGACAACTCTATTAGACAATGCTTTAATTTAGATTGATATTTATTGACATGGCAAACTTGTGTAAGCATAGAAATAAGGGGTACCTTGAATGTTTTTGTACTCATATGGCATGAAACAAATTTCTAGGGTATGAATGAAATTCTTCTATTAAATAAATTGATGGTTGTAATGAGTCTATTGAAATCATTGCCATGTTGATCCTACCATTGCAAAAGATGCAATTGTAATCAATTGACCATCCTCGATATGATGGAAATCAACAACTGCTTGGCTTTAGACATCTGTTCAAAAGTGTATAATCCACAAAATTTAGGGATTTATAATTTGATATTCTTTAAAATAAAGTCACTCGAACCCCTAAAGCCATTAAAACATGATGATTCATGAGGAAGCTTATCACTATGAATTAAAATCATTTGATTATAGGGACCCATCTTATTGTTTGTTACTAAAATCAATTATAAATTAGTTGTGCTAACTGCAGTTGATTTTGCTATATATAATTTGGAGTTTCAAAAGTATGGTAAGTATACAATCTGCGTGCCACTTTGCTGCCTATTGTGTTTTGGTTTTCTATCCATAACAGTTTTAGGTCTGCATGAGCATTTTTGGTCACCTACGTGCACATTAAGCAATTAAAGTTAATAAAGAGTTAATAATTAATAGTTTCAGGTTGAAGGATAATATAAATTATAGAAGTAACACATATAAAAGAGAATCAGGGTTACAAAACAATGCTAAAATATAGGTCATATAAATGATGTAATTTACCCTAAGAAATATATATATAAGCATGACAATTACTTGATGAAAGAACTCGGCGACTAATCTCTTCAACCTTAGTTTTGGAATTTGGCTACAAATAGAAATCCTCGGTTTCGTAAAAACAATATTAGTCATATACATGTCCTGCTTGTACTAGATTATCCTCCAGACAAATGGCGTTAACTAATCTGACTATTCATTTCTCATGTTAGCATGCCCTTTGTGTTGTTCCCATATAGCCATTTTCTTGTGTTTTCTCCTGCCGTCATCTCCGAGTCTTTTAGCTTGCTGCATAAATACTCGGTTTTATAGGATTCTTGTAGGTTGATCTCTCAAAATTACATGTGACTAACACTTTCAAGGAAAAGTACATTCACATGCAAAGGTGACAATAGAAACAAATCTTTGTTAGCAAGAAGTGAATTATAAGTGCTTGCTACAGGGTGGAGAGAGACGAATATTAATGTAAACAAATAAACACAAACAAAAGGAAGAGTTAAATATATATTAATAAAATGAAATTGTAACAGTAATAATTAATCAATAACTAATGGAGAAAAATAGCTTAGATCATACTAGGGTGTTTTTTGTTAAAAACAAAACGTCTTTCGAAATTTTATAAGACATTTGGTATAATTGAATCCTTTAAATTGTAAATATTTTATCTTAATCTAATGCGATCCTACTCATTAATAGTCTATAACAATAGCTCATGGAGGAGGTAAAAAAACACAGCCAATGGCCGGTGATGATGATTAATCACTACAAAAGATGTTAATGAAATATAGAAAAATGATTTGAATTTTTGAAAAAGAAAAACTATTTGCACGTTTTCTATTTCTATGGTTATTCACCGCCACTAATAGTGAACATATTACCTTTCATTATCATTTACCACTAAGAACTATTAGTATTTGCAACCCTTTATTATTATGATGATAATATTTAACAACCATAAAATTTCAATAATATTAAATATTGAAATAAAATCTTATGCAACAAGCACATCCAAGGAAGTTTCGCTTTCATGAATGCATGGACTCTGTCCTTTTTGGAGCAAAAGGGGTCACTTTCCACAATTTATTAGGCCACGACTCCAGTCAAATTTTAACATTTAATGCCTAGAACAAGACCAATTAACTAGCCATGCAAATAAACGAGCATTGCACTTTAGACAGCTATATGAGCTTGTCTTTTTCTTTGACGAATGTTCTTTTCCTCTTATTCTACTAAAATTCAGTATTTTATATGGAGAAGCATTAAATCTTGACGCAATGAAGAATTGAACGACGTCTTCTCTCTCTAAAAAATGACCATTTGATGAGTATCTTTGTTATGAGGTGTCGCACCCCTTTTTTAGTATATGTTGGTCACACATATAAAGGATCATTTTTTATATGACTTACGGAATGTTAATTATTTTCTTCAATGGGTCATATGTGACTTGATTTTAGTTGATAATATATATATATATATATATATATATGATATATTGTATGTAGACACGCACATATATGATAGGTATAGGAAAAAAGAAAAAAGAAAAAAGGGAAAAGAAACGAGTTGTCAATTTTCAGCTGTTTTGATTTCTCCGTCTTTTATTTATTTATTTTTTCTTTTTAATTGCAAGTTCTTTTGTTGAAGCAATTATGTTTTATGATAAAGACTGAAATGAATCACCTTCTAATAATTTGTTCATACTAGAAGAAGAGAAATAAATATATGGCCAATGGTAACCAACCAAAAATAGGAGACCTCAACCCTTACCGGAAGGTTCCGACCTCTTAGATGGTGGGCACCCAAAATATGTGTAGGCCACCTATGGTACATGTATACCGTATGTATATGTATGTATATGTAGTATGTAACTGCTCATTATATTTAGATATATGGTAGTAAAAATAGATAATTTTTTTCTAAATTTTTAACACATATTGCCATATGTATGAATATAATTAGTAGTACTTGGTGAGTAATATCTAATGTTTTTTTCCCAGGTTTAGAAGCTACTTAGGTCGGCAAAATGGCGATTCAGCTAAATTTAGTCATTCTTTTTCAATTTCAATCATTTTAATTTAAGTTATTCAATTTTTGAAAATGTTGAAGACAAGCCAATTTGTACGTACTACAACTGTTAAGGTTTCTTTTGAATTTTTTAATATAATCACCATTAATTATTATTATTATTATTATTATTATTATTATGCCATATACTATTAGTTTGATTAAATATATGAAGTTTATGATAATATGAGGATAAACTGGCTTGACAAAAGTGTAATTTTGTAATTTTACATGACTTAAAGTTTGATGATAAGGTATCCGATGCTTATTAAGTTGTACTGATTATATATCAAAATGTGATAATTATTCGGGAATTAGGTGTATTTTAGGCTAAAAATGGGATTTTTGTGAATTATGAATAAACCAGAAGTAAGAAAAAAAAAAAGGCATTTTTTAATTTTCTCAATCTAATTAGATTTGGCACCTTTTGAGTGGTGCTTACCATAATTATCATAACGGTATGAGAACCATAATAGTTTCTATAGAAAAAAAAAAAGAAAAAGAAGAAAAGTTATAGCCGTTAGAAGTTAATTGTATTGAAAACACAATACGCAAACATTCAATTTAAGCTAAACATAATATTCCAAACTTTTTATAATTTATTTAGTTGATATTTTTTAAGAAAATATATCATTTTCATTTTCTAGGTTTTTTATATTTATTATAAAAAATATTACCTAATTTTCTTTAAAAATTTTTGAAAATTACATTGAAATTTCATAAAATACATAAAAAAAAAACAAAATAATCCAAAATTTTTTACTATTGTGAATATAATGTTATATATACATATATATATTAGCAAAATTAATTATTTCTAAAAATATCCAAAATTAATGAGGAAATTTCATAAAATATTTATATAAACAAAAAAAGGATGAATGTGATGTACAAAAATTGTTCTATACATTATGTATTTCTTTATTTATTCTCTAATTTTTTAATTCCATATAAAATCAGTGAAACATGGTAAAGTAGTAAAGAGTAGTCAAATGAGCAAAAAAGAGAAGAGATTTATCACATTGGAAATGCTTTTAATAAATTTTTTACGATGTATTCTTTTAAATAGTAATTGTGGAATCAATGGGTTTCACTAAATAAAATAGAAAAATGTTGGAAAATGATTTCAATTACTATACAAACGAACAAATCCAAAATTTTAACTTTGAAAAAGAACTTTCACTAAATTTCCTATTTTTCATATTTTATTTTATTTACTTGAAAATAAATGCCATTTTCTAAAATATAAAAAGGGCCAAAAATAAGGAAATGTGCTTGAATTAAAATGGCAAAGAGAAGCTCCCTATGAGAAATCACTATTGGCGAGGCATTTGTCCTTACGATAAGATATGTGATAGATTATAATATTTATTTATTTATTTTATTTTACACGTATCATGAAGTCACAAATGCCAGTGAGTTTCTAGCTCATTTTATTTTCTGTACAATTGCCCTATTCTTATTAGCTTAGTTGGTTAAGTAGTTGAACTATTTACTCTTATGTATAAATAGTGAGTTTCTATAGTAATGAAATAGTTCGACACTTTCATCTCATTCATCTAAATTGCTTTACTATTGTAATCTTCAAGCTCTCATAAATAGATAATTCCTATTTTCACACATGGTACCAGAGCAACTAAACAAGTATTCTTTGGATTACAATATTGAGTTACTGAATCAAATTTGTCTCTTTCAAGTTCCTCATCAGATAGTCTAGGTATGTCTATAAGAAATATCTTGTTCAATGGTACAAATTACATTTCTTAGATTAAATATGTGAAGTTAAGGCTTGGTCCAAAAGTTAAAATTGGATTTATAGATTGATCAATTAGGAAACTTGACCAAAACTCTCCAAAGTTGGTAAAACAAAACAAGTGCGACTACATCATTAGATCTTGTTACTTAACTTGATGAGTAGTGATATGGCTTGAAATTTTTTGTATACAAAGTCAGCTCTTAAATTATGGCAAGAAGTTAAAGAGCAATACGAAGTGGCTAATGGTCCTTTTGGTCTTTCAAATTTAAAGTGAAATCACAAATTTGAGACAAAACAATCAAGCTATGAGTGTCTACTTTAACAAGGTAAAGCAATGCTGGCATGAGTTATAAGAATTATGAACTTTTCCTTCATGTGGATGTAGTAGAATTGAGTATTGTACTTGTGTTTTTAAGAAAATAATTATCAAATATGAGTCACATAATAGATCACTTGAATTTCTAATGGGACAAAATGAGGTATACAAAGGAATTAGGAATCAAATATTGTAAATGGAACCCCTTCCACCTATAAATCAAGCTTATTATTTAGTGCAATAAGTTGAAAAGCAAAGCCAAGTATTAGGGATGATAAATTTAAACCTTGATGTATAAGCTTTTGCCTCAAATAGGCTAAATTCTAATTTAATTTCAATCCTGGAACTAAAACGCTATCAGAGAAGAAGATGATGAAAAAGGTACTGTTTTGTAAACATTATAAGGGGGAAGATCACACAGTAAAGTCATGCTTCTAACTTATTAAGGGTAGAAAAGTTTTGTCTAAGGGAAAATAGATGAATTTTCTTGCCATAGTCAACTTAATACTCCATTTGATGAACAGTTGGCAATTAATGCAATAAGCAATCAAGTAAATCCAATGAGCAAGAACTATGATAAACAATTTATTCAAGATATCTACCAAGAGATGTATAAGATGATGAAGGATAAAGAGGATAGAGCAACAACTGTGGTAAATGTAGCATAAGCAAGCATGGTTCCTTTCCAATATGGTATTGCTTCATATTTTAATGTTGAAAGCAATCGCTTGGCTATTTGTATAGTTGATATAGGGGCTTCCAAACACATTACTCTCTTTCATACCTTTTCCTATTTTCATTAAGTTGCCTAATAGAAATACTCTTACAGCTGATAAAGTAGGAAAAGTTAGAATTTCCTCATCTCTTACTTTGTCTTATGTTCTTCTTGTACCTCAATTTTCATATAGCTTGTTATTTGTTCAAAAACTAGTTAGTGATCACTCATTACAAGCTATCTTTGACACACATTGTTGTAAATTTGAGGACCTAAATTCTTATAAAGTTGTAGCAACGTCAAAAGCTTTGAATGGGCTATATATGCTTAGTTTTATGCTAGTTAAATCTCCTAAATGTGCTATTTTTGATTGTTTATCTACTTTGCTCTACTTTGCCATTTGTTTCTAAAAATAAACATGCCCAATTAATACATAGTAAAATGGGACATACATATGTTCACAAGTTACAGTACTTGGACATTTGTAAAAATCCCAATTTCAATAAATTTCATTGTATTACTTGCCAAGAAGCAAAATTCCATAACTTCCTTTTCAAATCAACTCTAGCAAGTTATCTTGCCTTTAAACTACTTCATATAGATATTTAGGGTCCCTATCATGTTTCTTCATTGTGTGATGATAATTACTTTATCACTATTGTTGATGATTTCACTAGAATAACTTAGACTTATTTGCTACATCATAAGTGTCAAGCCTAAAATTTTGGTTTTTATTTTCCTTAATTTGATTTAAACCAAACCATGTCCTTATTTAGTTTAAACTATCAACTAAAATTAAGGAAAACCTAGTTTCTTTATTTTTGAAAATATTTTCAAGTCACCACTCAATAAAATCAGAAAAGATGATTAAATTAAAACCAATTAAGCAAATTGGTTATAATTTAACTACTAGCTTATGTGTTTGAAAATTTTTTTAAGAAAAAATTTCAAGAAACCTAATATCATAAGTTCAAGGAAAATGAAAGCTTTTTTTTTTTTTAAATGATTTGTTTTTGTATTGGAAGCCTTTTATTTTTTTAGAAATTCTACAATAAGAAATTTAAGGAGAAAGAAAAAATAAATAAAATAAAATAAAAAGAGGAAGGCTCAAAAACTTTAAGGAAATTTTAATTTTTTTATTATCATTTTTTTTTGTTTATTTTATAATTAAAAGAAGAAGAAGCAACTTGGTAATCGGTCGTAGGTTAGGTTAAAGCTTAGATGCGGTTCATAAGCTGAACTTTTAGTCGGGTCAAACTCAATTCAATTAGGTTTACCTTGAAGAAGACAACAATAAAAACTCCACTTCGCATAAGAGGATTTAGCACTATTTCAAGTGGGAAATTAGATTTTCATGAGATTTTGATTGATGAAAATGAGTTTCATGATACCACGGTAGCTTAAGATAGAGGATTTGGTGGTTTTTCGAGGGAGGATGGTAGCGATGATATTGGTTGGTTGCGACTCAATGTCTCAAATACGCGATAGATTACGCGTTTGGGGTTTTGGAGGCTCATAAGTAAGTTGGTTGAATTTGAGTAAGGTATAGGGGCGATAGGGGTTTCATGGTGGTAGTCGTGGGTTTAGTTGCTCAACTCTAGTTGAGATAACTAGAGGGCATGGCAACTTGTGTGATGGGTACAAAATGAAGGCTTGGATGATGTTAGTGCTATGCTAATGCTCGGTTTCTTTTGATAATTCTTAAGAAATGATGTATTCTTAGAAAGAGAAAGGGCTATCATGACTAAGGTTTAGTAATGGGAGAAAGCAGAAATTAAAGCTTGAAGAAGATGTTTTAAGCTATGCTTAATGCCCAAATGAGTTTCTTGAGTCCCCTTTTATATTAATCGAGTAAGGAACAAACGCAGCAAACTCTTGATCACCATGAATTTGAGAATTAAAGTCAAACTTTTAATCGAGCTAAGATTGTACAATTTGAATCAATTAGAGTGAATCTTTGGTCAAATTAGCTTTATTTGTGTCTAAACTCACCAAAAAGAAGCAATGGAAGCTTCAAAGATTGTTATTAGAGCTTGAATCTGGCTTGGTCAATTCAGGTTTCAAGTCGCACATTTAAGCTTTTTTCCATTTTCTAGTTAAATTTTGACCCATTAAATTTGTGAATCTGGATGTGTTTTTGAATGGGTTCAAAACTAGGCTATGCCTAGTACATGATTCTACTAAGAATTTAGGTTGAATCATGTGTAAACCATACAAAAAAAGTGGCTCAAACACAAGCCATTGAGCTAGGTTTCGCGTAGAAGTTGCTGGGGAAATTGTAAGAAACTAAGGGAATATGGTGGAAAATTAATTCGATATGTATCGTATTTGCGGTTAACATACGTGTTTGGAAAAAAAAAAAAAAAAGGCACTTAAGCACCCAAGCTGGGCATGTCATGGGTCACCTAGTCTAATTAACAGGGCTTTTAGCCCTGTTTAATAAATAAGGACTAAGCCTTATGCCTAGTCCAAATTAAGTATACCTTTGTTTTTCCTTTTCTCCTTTTTTTTGTTTATTTATTTATTTATCGTACCAAACTTAAACCCTAACCGAAAATAAAATCCCAAATGACCATATCTAAAATTAAGTATTGTGTATATGCATTCAAGATTAATTTTCAAATCAAGTCCAATTTTTAATAATTGTACGCCGTCTGCCCTTAAAAATGAAATTAAGTGGTCCCTATCACGCAACAGCATTAATAACCATTTAAGACTTTTTGTTTTCTTAAAAAAAAATTTATCTTTCCTATTTATTTATTTTTATTTTTTTTCTATTATTTTTATTTTTGAATTTTTAAACTACAACCCTTTTTCCTTATTCTAAAAGTAGTTTAAAGACTATAAGGGGCAAAAATAAAGTATTTACAATAAGTATCAAGTATGTTCTATTCTTGAACAATTCTTCAGATATGTCTTAATCATTTTCATGTGACCCTTAAAGTGTTGCTAACAAATAATGGAGGAAAATTCAAGTCCAAAAATTGCCAAAACCTTTTATATAGCCATGGTATATTATATCAACACAATACTCCGTACATACTCCGATAAAATGGTAAAGTATAAAGAAAACACTGACATTTATTAGAAACTTCAAGAGCTTTTAGGCTTTATGCCTATTTGCCTAAATCTTTTTAAGGAGAGTACATACTCATAACCACATTTCTCATAAGTATCAAGCCAATGTCAATTCTTGAGTGGAAGTCACCATATGAGATGTTTCACAAATACCCTAAATATAATAACTTTAGAGAGATGGGTTATTTGTCTTTTGTTGCTAACCTAACACCAAAAAGAGACAAATTTGATCCCTAAGGCTTTTAAGCATACCTTTTGGCTATGTAAATGGACAAAAAGGGTATAAAGTGTATAATCTCTCTACTAAACAAATCATGGTGAGTAGATATGTTTTTTTTTTTTTTTGAAGATGTATTTCCTTTTAGAACTAATTCATATGTTGATGTTTTACCTCAGTTATCTGATGCTATTACTAAAGATTTTGTCTTGTTTGAGTCACATTCTCATACACCACATTCTAATATGTATGATCACACCTACTCTCCCAATAGTTCTACCAATTATGGTAATTTGTCTTCTAATTCAATACATCCTCTTTGTGTTGATGCTTCTAACAGTTCTCATTAGATTGTCACAAATTCATCAAGCCCTATTGTTCTTGAAACTGTTCCTTTGCATAGATCAACTAGACCAAAACACTTACTAGGTTGGCTAACAAACTTTATACATATGGCTTATTTAAGTGCATATACTAGTGTTGCCACTTCCATACCTGTTGAATAGTCCATCAAATATCCTCTGCTTAATATTACTTCTTTCACACAATATCCACCTAATTATGTTGTTTCCTTAGCTAATGTGTTGTCTACTAAAGAGCCTTCTCGTTACTCTCAAGCAATAAAACAAGTATCTAGGCAATGGAATTTGAAAATTTCTAAGTTCTTGTTGTCTATTAGAAATACACAGTCCAAACATGATACTTCTCTATTTGTGCTATAAAAACAGTCTTTATGTAGATGATATATTAATCACTGGCTCTAGTAATTGGATGATTTCTTTTGTGAAAGAAAAATTACATGTTACCTTTACCATTAATGACTTGTGTTTATCTCGATTTTTCCCTAGCATTGAGTTATATTGCATTAACAATGGTTGTTTGATAAACCAAAGAAATTTTTTTATTGATGTGTTAGAAGAGACAAGGTTGATAGGTTCTAAACTAGCTAAAACTCCTTTACCTAGTGGACTTAAACCTATCAATGAACAAGGTAATTTGTTAGACAATCCTACTATTTATAGAAGAATAGTGGGCATGTTATCTTACATTAATTTCACATGAATGGATATCAGCTTTACAGTTCATCACTTGAGTAGATTTTTGTTTAATCTAAGAGTTCCACACCTATAAGTTGCGTTATATGTTTTGAAGTATGTAAAGTGGACTTTGTCTATTGGGTTGTTTCATCCCGTTGGCAATGATCTTTCTCTACATGCATACTTAGATTCTGATTGGACAACTAACTTATTGGATAGAAAATCTACTGGTACCTATTGTGTTTTTCTTGAAAAGCTCTAGTTTCATGGAAAAAAAAAAAAGTATTGTCTCCACTTCATCAATAGAAACGGAGTATCAAAGCCTTGTTACCACTACATAAGAACAATTATGGAGATCCGACATCTTGTATGACCTATATATCCCTACTCCTCTCCTTATTCCTTTGAAGTGTGATAATAAGTCAACTATCCTAATAGCTAATAATCCTTGTCATCATGCTCACACTAGCACATCGATATCGATGTTCACTTTGTCCAAGATCACATTGCTTCAGCATTGATTCCAACAGAATATGTTCCATCCAAGTTACAGCTTGCTAACATGTGTAGAAAGGCACTACCCTAACATCAGCTAGTGTTTCTTCGATCCAATTTGGCTCTTCAGGAATCACCAACTTGAGGGGGATAATAGATTATAGCATTTCTTCATTTATTTTATTTTACATGTGTCATAAAGTTACATATGCTAGCTCATTTTATTTTCTGTATAGTTGTCCTGTTCTTATTGGCTTAATTGGTTAAGTAATGAAATAATTCGACACTTTCATCTCATTCATCCTAAATTGCTTTGCTGCTGTTATCTTCAAGCTCTCGTCAATGGAGAATTTCTGTTTTCACACAATATGTTTATGTAGGGACGAGTGCCCTTGCAACCTATTTTTTATAAGAAGCATGGGCCTAGACACACTTCAGATTACAAGCCTCTAGCAGCCAACAATTGCAAGGATTTTATTCCTCACGAAATGTTTTGACAATCAAAATTTACCTTTTTGTAGCCAATTTCAATCCCTGCCTAAGGTTAAACTTTTTGTAGCGCACCATATCCTTATATGTATAATTTTGTTTTTCTACATCTCGTGTTTGATTCTCATATACTCAAAGCCATAATAATATATATTAGTCATTCTTAGCAACGCATTGACATAACTTTGATAGTTTAACTAGTGGAGCCATTGAGTAAAGTACTTTTAAATCTAAACGAGTTTCTCAAGAGGTGAAGTTCAATTTAATTATTTTAGCAAGACAATTTAAATTTTTTCCTCTTAAAGTAGAAAACTCTTTTGAAATCACCATATATACCATAAGTTGTTAAAATGTTGGCTTTTATTATATAATAAATATTCATTTCTCCTTTATTTACATGTTTGTAACCAATATATCGAAACAACTTCAAAATACGGATCAAATTGACTTGTAATTTTGTTATAAACTTTTCAAATGCCATTTCATTCGATGAGTTATGAAACACCCCAATAAAGATTTTTGAGTGAGAGGTATTTTAGTAAAAAGCAACTCATTCTTATAAAGAATTAACTGGTTCTTCTAATTTCATTCCTTATTCTGCAAATGTGTATCGATGCATGCGCGCGTGTCTGAATACGTGCATTTAGCCCCACTTACATTGTGCCCTAAAGTTTATCTACGAATCGTGGAATGAATCATGAACTAGATCGAACTATAGTGTGAAGGAGATTTTTTTTTTTTTTTAATAGGCATGGTTCACAGTTCAGTTCGATGTACTTTGATCGATTTGTAGTTCCATTTCAATAGAATCAAACTGGTTATTATATTAAAAAAAAACAAAAAGGACTAAAGGAGTATTGGCTATGCTATAAAGTAGTGGCATGTAATACATGAAGTTTCAGCATTTTGTTTTGCATGCTTCTATATCCTTCATATATTGCTACGCTATAAAGTAGTGGCCATGCTGCTCCTACTGGTGTTATGGAAGAAGTGATCTCAGCTGGCCTTCATATGTGCCTATATGATTCTTATTTTGGCTGCAGATGATTAGGTATGATGTAAAAACATTTATGATGTAAAAGGTAGGAAAAAAAAAAGGGAAAAGAAAAAAATTAAAAAAAGGACCATAGACAAAGTGGTGCACACTTATAACGTATAATAGACAATTATATCGATATAAGTGTGTTTTATCTTATCCTATTTTGCCTGTGGAATAATGGAACATAAATGAATATGATATATATTTAATCTTGTATTCTCGAGCAAAGTATGTGTGGTTTAGTTGTTGGCTGAAATCACTTATATTTCGTGTTTCAATATTTTGTTTAAAAAAATGGTTTGAATCACGAATCCGAACAATTAGTTTTAGGTTCAATTCAAAAATGAGGTATTTCATATTTCAATATTTTATTTTAAAAAATGATTCGAATTACAAACTGAAACTTATAATGAGATTCGATTTAGAAAAAATCTAAAGTATTAGTTTTAGGTTTGATTTGGAAAGGGGAGACAAATTGTATTTTTCTCATTCTATCCCGTTCATTCATAAAGGTCAATACCTTATTTACCCTAATTTAGAGATAGAATAAAAATTAGGTCTTCGATCATAAATCGGATGCAATGGTTTGAATTGAAGTTTTAAAAGCTAAATTTAGAACTTAAATTATCGGTTTTGGAAAAATTCAATGAATTTTAATTAGTGGAAATAAAGGGTTTTCATTCAACTTGTATGGATTTAGACGAACAATGAGAAAATGATTCACTATATGTTTGACTTCCCTTTTTTGTGATTTTATTTTTGGAGATAAACTTGAAGAATTTTGGAATTTTAAGGTATATAGATACCATTTAGTTGATCTATATGAAACATATAAGACGGATGTAAGTTTTGAAATATTAGGAGAATGTTTTATTTATATAGTTGTGGATTTAATAAATTAAAAATCTAGAGACCTTGCATTATTGCCATTTGTGAAAACATGCAAACTGCGAAATGGATGCATAGGGGCCATGATAACATGGCTCCCTTTGTAAATTTATATTATGGCATATCCATGACAAATCCAAGAAAAAGGTTCAGCCGGTGAAAATGCAATAAAATCGAACAATTACAAAAATTTTAAGGATTTCAGTTCATCTCCCCCGCTTGATTTAGTGTCCCTTAATCTCAAAGGACTAGACCTGGTCAAGAAAAATAGCAAAATAGCCAATCCAATCATTGAAGACCTACAAGTTCAGACATTGTATGGTGACAAGATAATCGCCACAACCACAACATACAATTCTAAGGTCACGGGGGCGGTTTGTAACTAGCAAACACCATACAGTTTCAATTTTGAAGATGATGAGAAACATAGAAATTATTAAAAAGAAGCATTATTATGCAAATAATTTAGAATATTTATGGCGCATATCAAAAGACACTGATTTTATGTTTGTCACCTTTCTGATCTTCTTTCACATGTAAAAAAGAACCAGCAAAATCCGTCAGTGCAAACAACCAAACCCCCAACAGAAACCTGCTGAGGCCATACATGTCTATGGGGACATTTCAGGAGGGAGCCTTTCGATAAACGGCATCAGCTCTTTGTTGGCTTTTGTCTTTTGATGGTATATTGCGAAAGAGTTGAGAGGGTATTGAGTAGGTGTTCTCAGTATACTACATATGCGTGTGTCCTGTTTAAGACCCACAAAAGTGGGAGATGCGATGTGCCTATTCTGGGTTATGGAACATATAGGATAGGAGAGTTTTTAAGTGATGGTATGACGATGTTTCAAAATCAAAGTGATTTTAGTTGTGAACTAGCAAAAACAATCACCAAAACCATGAAAAGAATCAAAATTTCATCTCTTCATTACTCTTTTTTATGGTAGTAGCTATTTGGTTGATAGATTTTTCTTGTATTAATTGTTTCGGTTTTTCAGAACCCAAATGAAATGTCACTTAAATTATTATGTTTTTATTTTAAATTCATATGCAGCATTTAGGCAAAGAAATGGACAAATGCTTAATCACATTGTTATTTCCTCGGCATTTTTTTTTTTCTTCGGGCGGGGGTTGGGGTGGTTTGTTTCCATGTAAATTTCGTGTCTCTCTTTTTCTATTTAGTTATTATATCTCTTAGTTGTGTCTTTTAACGAATGATAATCAATAATCCAAATCCTAAATCCCAACAAATTTATATTAGAGTGAATTTTAGAGGTCAGAGATTTTAAGGGTTTATAATCACACTGAAGGGTGGCCATTGCATATGATATTAAGAAGTATGATACACTACTTCAAACATTAGCTAGTTTGGCGAATTGTTTCCGATGAAAGATAACTCAACGGTGAATCCTTCTTTCTTTTCGGGAAAAAATAAGTCAATGACAATTGGTGATACATGTCACCATTCTAGCTTTAGTGGTTAATTTGCCCCTCCAATTTTCGCTGAGCGATAATCGTGTAGACTTATCGGGTAAAAATATATACATATATATGTCAACGGTGCAACAAAACCCTACCTCAACATATGCCTTCGTCTTCATTTGCAAAGAATTTGGCTCTTGTTTTTTTTTAGTTCTATAGATTATTTGTAACTCTTTTTTTATTTGTTTTACAGATAAAAAATCTCAATATTGTCGTGATTTTCAAGTATATCTTTGCTTTTTTTCTTTCATGTTCTTGAAATATTGTGTTGTTCGCTCAATGATGCTTCTTTTTTGTTCGCTGTTCAGTGTTTATATTCTCTGTTTCATATTTGGTTAATAGAAGATTTGGATATTCTATGAAATGTTTAATTTGTTGTTTTCTATTTGCCCTGTTTTTCTCCCTGCATCTGTGTTGACTCCTAAGAACACAAGAGCCTTCCACAGTTCCACCTTCTCTGTACACATCATACATGCTGGAGGTCTATCTGGACGTTACATTTTCCATTTATTATGTAAATTTTTATAAAACTAAAATATGAATGAAAATTGATTAAAGTTTTGATCTTTAGAAAATTCAAGCAGATTTGACTTCAAAAGCTATGGTCTTTTTGATAGTGAAGATGAAATTGAATTAAGAAGATATGAGCTTTAAGGTAAATAGGGAAAAAATAGAGATGGGTACATGTTAGAGACTGTCTAGAGAGGGTAATATGATAATATTAGATTATTTGTTGTCCTTAATTTTATTATAAGGAGATTCGAACTTAATCTATCTCATTAGAAGATTAATATTCATATTACTAGGTTATACAAAAGTTTATAAAAAAATGTTCCAAAAGATTTGTTATAACTTTTAAAGAAAAATATAAATAAACTCCTTAAACTTAGACTTAAGTACATATTGATGCTTGAATTTCTCACATATAAAAAATAACACTCCTAAACTTTTTAATGTGAAGTATCCTTTGAACCTATTAAAATATATTTTAAAATCCTTTAAACTTTTTTTTTAACTAAAAAAGGAAATGTTATTTAGGTTACTAATTTATCAAACTTTATAAAATTTTAAAACATGTCTTAAAAGTTTAGATCAATTTACACTTAAATCAAAATGTAAGGAAATTATGTATGATTTCTCTTAGTCTTTATTTGATTCAGAAAGGAAATTCCAATCTTTTACTATTATTTTCGGTACACAGCATGAATAATTGACTTGCTAGTTTGCTGTTAAGTCATAAGCTATAATCGGCCACTTACTACCATGACATTACTTCCCATCATCTTTAGCCTATAAACCTTATTGATAATTGCGTGGTTCTTAATTGACATGATGACATTTGATAATTGTAAAATTCATGTCGAGTTAAAAAAAAAAAAGTTTGAAAATTTTGAAAGAAGTATTTCACAGATGAAATGCGACTAAACTTAATTAAAATTAACCCTTTCTCGTCTTTGAAGAGATGTTTTCTTACAGCAATGGCATTAATTAATAACTTGGTTCCTAATGTCATTCTCATTCCTCGATAGCTATATTTCCACAAGTATTTATCCTCAAAGGATTATTTACGGGCAACAATTTTCACCTACTGTTCCTAATTTCCATATAAGCTGGGAATGTTATGCTATGGTCGAGGTGGAAATCAAATCTCCATCAACTCGTTCTTTAACCAAATAAATTGAATCACTCTTAATACATTATTAGTTAGTTTTTTTTAATGCAATATGTATCAACTTCTTATCGTGCTGATCATTAATTAATTCGATCTAAAGGCGAATTGTTACTACAGTTTATTAAGTCCATATATACAACATTATGGTGATGAGAATAGTTTACACCGTACTGTGTTCAACGGTTCTAATACACGAGTCATGACTGAAATTTTTACCTTAGTTGTGTTGCTAATAAAGTGTCATACTTATACGGTATGGATAACGACTTCATTTAAGCCGCTACACATTGAGCAACATGGTCTACCTCCTTTTTAGCTTAGTTCTAGTGTGTGACTGAACTTTGTGACTTTGTTGTATGGTCTACGTCTTTAGCTTATTATGGTCATTATCTTACTATTTCTTTTTGGACTGTATATACATGTTATTGACATAAACTATTAAAATGTCATTAATAAAGAACTAAAATTGATTTTTTTTTAAATTAATTCTCAAAATATAAAAAATAAAAAAATAAAAGTGTAGGTGAATTTATTTCACCTCAATAGGAAGCCTATTAAGTAACGAAATAAATTTACTACTAACATATTATGGATAACTGAAACTTGTAGGCACGTGCCTCATGGCAAGGCTTGACAAGTTCTTGTGGTGATTTTAAATCACTAATAAGCCTCTCACCGATGAGATAAGGCTTATACCGACAATTTCATTTACTATATTGGAAACTTATTTTCCTAGTGACAATCGCACGAGAGATCCTAATGCAATCAGGTTTTAAAGAAGCATGGGATTTGTAGTCAAATGTCCATAAAAAAAATAATGAATGGATAGAGCTTAATGGGAAAGCCTTAACAGTGATTTAGTTAACTCTAACAAATAGTGTTTTGTAGGAGCTACTAACAGACTATGGGAATAAGAAAGAAATTGGAAGAATTGTATCTAACTAAGTCTTTTATGAACCAATTGATATTGATTTACAAATCGCTCTAAATGAGTGTTAGGTCATTAGTAAGATGACATTTTGGATTTTATATCTCTAATATACGATTTGAAAGAACCGGCAAGGATTCCACCGTGCTCTCTATTGTCATTGTTCTATAGATTCAATGAGACCATGATCAATGGCAATGATAGCATGTTAATAGAAGAGGTAAAAGAACAAGCTTATTAAGCAAACACCAGATTGACCATGAGATGGGAATTAAAAGCAATAAGGATGTGGATGGTGTAGATACTAAGGATCAGTACTTGAGAGGTAGTGGTGCTTCTAGAGGGAAATCAAAAGACTAATGTATTATTTATTATCACCTCAAATAGAAGAGCGACATGAGGTTAGAGTGCCCCAAGAGGCAAAAATCAATGCTAGATATGGGATGATAAAGGTAAAGTTGTTGCTAATATAGCAACAGTTGAGTTAAAGGATGGTTAGTTGTTATTGGCATTCGATGGTTAAAGGAAATCTATGGATTGAGTTTTAGATTCTATGAATGCTTTCCACATGTGTTGCATGAGAGATGGTTCTAGATTTAAAATCCCATTCAAAGTGGTTTTGTAGTAAGCAATAGTTAGAAGTTGAAGAATAGTGGTGTAAGTGGAGTTTGAGTCAAATGTACAATAGGCATATGTACACAATATTTGATATGAGATACATGCCTAAGGTATAATATAATGTTTTATTTTTTAGATTGGGGGATCGTGCTTGCTACTATAATATATAATGAAATCTAGTCGCAATAATGTTTGTGGAGTTCTGGTCGTAATGAGAGGAGTCATGTCTGGGAACCTTTTTCCTGCTAGGACGATGACTTTTGGTAGTTGTGTTAGGAATATCGAACCTAAGGTATAGAGAGAAGCTAGCCTATTCCTAATCTTAATCTCTCTTTCTAAAGGCACGATGAACTTCTACTTGAAATTATTCTAAGCAAATTTTGTAGCTTTTAACAGATAAAAAAGGATATGGTGCAGTAGGTTCACCAATTTACGTAACAATGAATTGAGAATCAATTTCAACAATAATAAGCATAATGGTCTCTCTTCATAGAGTTCTACTCCCCCTGAAACCGATTTTATTTCTGCTTGAAAAACACTAATGCATTCATAGACTCACAAATGCCTTGTTTCTTTGGATCACAAAATGATTCTCTTATACTATAGACCCATCAGCAAAACCAACATCCTCAATGAGCTTCAATCGCCTAGGCTTAGGAAAAAAAAAAAAAACCTTTTACAATGTTTTAACTTCTTTGATTGGCTTTCCCTTAAAGCACGTGCACCAAGTAAGATAATTCCAACTAGACTCGTAAACAGATGAAATTGGTTCACAAATTACACAAGTTCAATTTAAATATATAATTTAGTCAAACTTGAGTATGAGTTAATGGAGTAAAATATAGACTGAAGGTCAAGCTTCATCATATTCAACTCTACTAGATGGACAAACCCATAACCATAACTACACTTGAATCAATATTAAAGAGAGATTCAGTTTTATTGAGTTCTAATTGAGTTTCAGCTTAAGGTAAATCTAAATGAACTTGTTAAATCTGAAATAAAATTTGTCAAATAATACTTTGATCCAAGAGTGAAATATCATGTTCAAGTAGGATTGAACTTAGAATAAACTTTGAGTTCGTTTTCATGCTCAATACCACAACACTTGATTTAATCCGTTCTCATCCCCAATTTCAACAAAGTAGTAGTCATGTGAATTAAATGTCAACCAAATGCTTATATCTCTTTGATTCGTCCTTAAAATTTTTAGTTATAATTACAAGTTTGCGATTTCAATTTATAGAAAAAGTTATAGGCTCCAATCCCAGTAGTGCACTCTTGGCTTGAATATGCCATGTCATAGAGTATGCTACAACCATAATATACTGTTATGTACATCACAGTACGATAATAGCCTAGGAATACCTATTAGTTGCACTTATAACGTATAACAGACGTCTGACCAACCAGACCATACTATCAGCGTATTCGACTAGTCAAATAGAAATAAACACGTACACATAACAACTTGTGATCAAGTTCAAAAACTAATGTGTTTCCATATGAACCCCTCTCAAAATATAAGAAAAGTGTATGATACTAATCAAAAGATATAGCTCATAAGATTTTAAGAGACTTTTTAAGGACATGGCATACAAGATTTTAAGAAATACGTAAGGATTATTTCAAAATCCAATATCCCGTGGGACTTTTGTATCTACAGCAAAACTTTATCAATTCTAACGAGCTTCTGCATTCTATTATAAGCTTAAGTGTTATAATAACCAAAACAACAGATAGTGAGTATAAGAATTAACACTATAAACATGATAAGCAAGTTATTAAACAATTATTAAATGCTATCAATAGACAAACAAATGCTATTCACATATCAGTATCTAGTCTAATGTAAAGTTAAAGAAAGCAATTTGTAATACCCCACAATCTTGACCCATTAGCTTTCTAGTAGTTTACATTATTTATAGAAAAATATATACTAATAAGTTAAGTCAATAAGTATAAAACAGCCTATATTAGCTTAACTAGTGATCATTAGGATATGGATCTTGGTAATAAAATAATAAATATAATAATATTTCTATTGACATGAGATAATACATAAACCCATTTTATATTCATTTACTATAATAAAATATATACCTATAAATTAATAAAAAAATTATTATTAATTGAAAGTTTTATTGCCTGAGATATACTCTAAAAATTAAGATCTATAACAACTTTCTTGAAAAAAATAAAATAAGCAATTATATAGTTTTAGTATGTCAAATTAAACTCATCTATATACAATTTCATTATAATTGTTAAGTTTATCAAGTCTCATTGCTATAACGTAGAGTTTCGTAATTTTAGATATAACTTATAAATTATTCTTTACTAATAATGTTAATGGTAAAAAGAAAAAATATTCTTTGAATATTTCAAAAATTAAGATAAGTATTAAATAAAATATAATAAATTTACTAAAATATCTTAAAGAAAAAAAAAAGAAAAAAAAATTAAATCGCCTTAGAATTAGGCGGTGAAATTGCTACCTTTATATATATATATATATATATATGGCTTTTTAGCGATTTAGCAAAGAGATCAAAAGAGATGAGAGAAAGAGAGGAGAGAGGAGGAGAGAAAGGAGCGAAGAAAGAGAAAAAGAAAAAGAAAAAGAGGAGGTAGAAAAAAAAAAGAAAGAAAAGAAGAAGAAGAAGAAAGAAAAAGGGATTAAATAATTTAATTTTTCGATGTTCGATATTTTTAAGCAATCAGATTTTCAATTTCTATTATATTTAGTGATATTATATAACTTAGGCTATGATAGACTCGTACTAGAACTAGATGATATATATTTTACTAAGTTATACTAGGAAACTATATAAAATATATTCTATTTAAACAATATGGAAATAATATAATAATATTTTTTAAATAGGTAAGATAGAATTAAAAATATTATTTAGAGGTTGTCTTTTAAAATAGAATATGTAGTATGCATTATCAAGTTCATATGAATCCAATGATATTAATTTTATCATAAATTAGATAATTCTAGGTAATGAAATAGGTATTTCTATAATATTACTATTATAGTGCTACAATGACTTTTTCATAATTGAAATATAATTTAATCGATTAAAGATATGGTTCAATACAATCGAAACGACACATTATACGTAATAGAATAATTACGCATATTAATAATATTAAATGACCTATACCATAAAACGATAATAATTAAGTACCTATATAAACATAACTATATACGGATAATATACTCTATATATATATATATATATTTATGCATATAATTTTATTAAAATAACTGTCTAAATAATATTTCAACTAAGTTATATTATAATACAAAGAACTAGGTAGTACCTTAACGTTTTCGTAAATTTTATGAAAACTAAATCTAAGTTTGGTGTATATAGGATTTCGAAGTAAACAGAACATTGACAGTATAGACCCATCAGAGTGGGCATTAATACAGGTAAGTAGGATCAATGCTTCACAACATTTTAGAGTATTATTTCAAAATATCTTGAGATTTTAATACATATTTGCTTGTAATTGTAGTTAGCTATTTATGCGTGTGCATCACTTGTGTTTGAGATTCGATTTGCTGTTGTAAGAGTTGAGCTCTAAGTTGTGATTGCGTTATGAATATTATTATGCTTAAAATGTCTAAGCTTGGTTAATCACCCTAAAAATAAATTAACTCAAACTCAACTATACATCTAACCTGATGCGCATCACAATCCACTAAGGGTAACAATTAGAATTCTCGAGCCAAACACGGACTCCTTTTGATAATAATAGCTGAAATGGTCATTTCTCCATCCTTAATCAAACTAAGTGACAAGCAAGAAGGTCGCGACAAGGTTAAGAGGCATGGTTCGAAGGTAATCATAGGAGGAGGGTGATCTCCATTACACAAGCCTCCATTTGGTTTCGATTTTCGAGTGCGTGACATCAAAATCTTCAACCTAAAAAGAACCTTAGTGTTGATTTGGGATATAATAAAGTAATGAACAAAATGGTAACTAAGTTTAGAGATGAATAGTTAGTAGAATTTAAGGAAATGAATTAGGCAAAATATATTCATAAGGGATATTATAGAACCTAATTTAGAAGATAAAGTAGAAGGTTATAAGATAAACATAAGAGAACAAACTGTAGAAGGCGATAAGGTTAATCTTAAAGTGGTGGTTTGAGACAACAATATAGTAGATATGATTCAGTAAAGGGAGGGCACAAACTTTTACTAATAGGTGGAAGGAATGGTATGTTAATAATATACTCAATAATGATATTAAACCTTTGTTTAGACCTTACATGAGATTAGAGCACGAAATATTATTAATTAAATTAAAGGTTACTTTGTAACAAAATGTATCTCAACACTAATAAGATTGTATCCTTTAATGATATTTAAACTATAAAATTCCCTCCAACTCAAGATATATCTATGATATGACCAACATGTAGTCTTGTTAACATAGAAGTGCAACCGAAATAAGCATAAATTAGAATGAGATTCTGTGTTGGTTAAATTGAATGTCATATGTATTGATAACATACTTGCATGGCTATGCACATATTCGAACGTTTTAGTAAGATTTGAAGTTAAATGAATAATAGGATGTTCAATAAATATAGAAACATATAAGTATTAAATTAGATTATTTAATGTAAGAAGTTTTGAATTGGTGCTCTTTCATTTTAACATGTTGTTGTCTAATTTTATAGAGTTAAACAGTATAATAGTAAGATGAAATTGAGTAATTAAGATGCATTTATTTAGATGGCTCCCTTAATTAGCACATAACTATAGGATGTCTTAAAATCAAAGGTAAAGTTATGTTTTATAGATCTAACTTTACGAACTTTAGTGAATAACTAAAAGAAATATGAGATTAGTATGATAGAACTATTGATCGACTTAAAATATGTAAATATTGCCCATTAATAATATAGTCATGTTGTCCTATACATGATGATATACATGCTTATGTAGATGAAAACCGAAATTAAGTATATATGGCGTAATGCACATACAAGTAAAAGAAAAATAAATAGTTAACATAAAAAATGTAGCCCCTACACTCTCCATCTCATTTGAACCTATTCACCTGGTTTACGAAACGTAACTTAGTAAATTATTAATAGATACTATACCTTAAGAAAATACAATCTTACTAAAGTAATCCTATAATAGGTACAGAAACACCAAATGCTTGACTCAAAAGTAAATCAATTAAATCTAAATATGTGTATCCATTAAATGATTATGTTATTATATGTATATAGGTGTTTTGTAAAAGTATTGAAGAGCTAAGCGAATTATACCAAATTTGAAAAGATAAACTACCGATACCTATTATAAATGTAATTTTAATTTAGAGAAACACCTTTCGTATCTTTTGAATGCATTTTGTTACAACTATAAAAAGGTTTTGTAACTAAAAAAATAAAATAAAATAAAATAAAATAATTTTTTTAATAGTCTAAGGAAATCATATAAGTCATCATATCTAGCATTAAGAGAGAAACATAAGAATATTAATTTAATATTTAATATGGGAAGTTTCGAACTTATATCTTCATATCTACTTTAAATGCTATTAACTTGGGGATTGTACAGTTAAACAGTGTAATGATAAATAGATCTCAAGCAAGTACGATGTATCTAAGACTGGGTGATCTTATAAAAATTGGAACTTCACTATAAGATACCTACAAATAAAATAAGAATTACTAATTAATAAATTAGATTTGCATAAGTATATTACTTAATTATAGAAGTTAAAATGTAAGTTGCTTGATTAGGAAAACTGTTATGTACATAGATATAATCTCGTGTATATTCCGGGAGCTAATACCTAATCATTAAATTTAAAATGTGAAGTAATACAGAAATATTCATGTGAAAGCAATATCGTAACTTCAATTGTGAGTTACTATTCCATGAGTAGAACTTGTTGCGTATATTAACTATATTTCATATGAGTATTGACTAACTCCTATTGTAAGGTTTATAACGTCTTTATATTTTATATCACAAAAATGTATAAATAAAATTGTATGTTACAATCTAAAGCAAGTAAATATTGTTGATAAAGATACATACATATGGTAGTCATTATTTACAAGTTCGCTAGAATTAACCCGTTAGACTGATTGATGCAATATCAGGAAATAATCTAAAGCCTGAATATGATATGCTATTCCTATTACCTATAGAACTCATGAAGTAAGAAACTTAATCTTTAACTTATTAGTAGTTTATAATTCCATGTTAACCAAGCGAATCACTCCCTTAATAGGCATTAGGATTAACCCTATAATCCTCCAATGATAAGAAAAGACATAATAGCAGACTAATGTTGCAAGTGACCTTGGAAATAGTAACCCTATCGTGTTAACTGAAAGGTAAAATTTTAAAGCAACTTAAAATTATTCTACTAGGACTATGAATTATTATGAATCAAACCCTTTATATGGTATAAATAATCTAGTGTCCTAATAATTACCCAATACAAGAATGCTAGCTAGACACCTTGAAGACACGTCGATGACCTCAACAAGTAGAATCGATGGATACTTTAGATTAGTCCTATAACTTACTTTATATCTTATATAATAAATTAATTTGAAAGGAAGAGAATTGAGGATAAGCCTCAAGCCCTAGTCAGTAATCCTTATTAGAAGACAAAGATTAATAGATGAAAACCAAGATATAACTAAAAATAGTAGGAAACCATATACTTCATATATGCAATGATAATGGGTAATTAAGAAGAGAATGGCAAATCTATAATTATCAAGTCTCTTTCTTGTTAAGTCTCTTGTTCTCATCAAAGTACCTCGCATCATGTCATGTTTTGTCAAGTAATAAGTTCACATCGATATCATGTGAGTCTATTGGTTAGGAGTCATACCGATTTCTATTGAGTTGAGTCAAGTCATGAGGATTCAAATTATCGACCATCTCATTTGACTTCAAGGTGGAGAAAAATTTAAATTTGTCAAGCTCATTCTTGTTGACACTTGTACCAAGCACTAAGTTATATGAAAAAAAAAAATTAAAAACTATGGCAATAGCTTAGTCACTAAAAGATAAAAGGTGTAGATGGGAGAAAGAGGAACAATACTTATGGTAAATGAAGGTGGTGTTGTTATTGATCCTAACTAAAATATGAGAATAAGTGATATAGAGGATACAATAGAAGATAGATTTGAGAGAGAACACTTAAATGAATGTAATGGAAAGTCGCAAAATTAGAAAAGTGTAATGCGAGTGAAAGATTTTAGTGATGGGTTTGGTGTATATTTAGCACTAAACATGGAATATAAGAGATTGGGGAAAGAAAACAGAAGGATGGACAAAAGATAAAATCATAAGCTTAAAATAGAGGAAAGTTGGGCAAATATAAAATAAAGACACTTTGGAGAAATGAAGCTTATGAAAGAAAGGTCATCCCTCTAGCTCCCTTAAGTAATAAAATAATAATTTTTACAAACCATAGATATAAGATTAATAACAATTTTATAAATCCATATAATTTTATCATAACCCGAGGAAGCTAGTCGTGGTAATCACTGTATACCATATAAAGGACTATAGATTGATTTCCTGTACATTCGACAATCCTTTATGCGATACATAAAACTATAGCTACAGCTACAGCTACAGCTACACCTACAACTAACAACCAAGAGTTGCGCAGGTATAAGCAATATCATTTTTTGATAATAATAACAAATTAAAAATATATAAAACACAATCTATTGATATAAAAATTTATAGATAAGAAGTCTATGATACTTCTTAACTCAAACTAATACCATTTCATTACATAATAGGATTCATAATCTAAATCTACTATCGTAAGTACACTCCGATTACATATTACTCCTACATCAACCCCCTGATGTACAACTAACCTCAAGCATGCAACGGCTCGACTCCACAAACAGCTCGGTCTACAAAAGTAAACTATAAGGATATGAGCTAACTAGCTTAGTGAGATAATCCCTTTAACCATACAGCAATCAAGTTATACATCAATTAAATTCAATCAAATGAATGCACGTTAATCAGTACGCTAAACAAATACATGTAGGTGATCAAGTACTACAAGTAACTCAGATTTAATGCCCTCCGAAGTCAGGTTTAGAAATACATTGGCACAGTCAGATCCGGGTATCATACTAGAGCTTATCTCATAATGAAACTCCGCGTTTCGTATTTAAAATGTAATGGTATATCCATTCTCAATTTTAATTAAAATTGAGTTCTACGTATGATTGTGAGTAGGTTCTCACAACCCTCACACACCCTTAAATGGAGGCCTCTGGACTCGACCTTTAGCTAGGCGATTGACGCCTCCAACACTTAGTAATCTCGCGGGTCAAGGTAAGGTCATATTGCACGTGTGCACCATACGAAACCTATAACAATCAAATAATCAACCCACGTATAGCCTCTCGCTACCTCCATGTGATGTAACAACCGGAATTAGTTATGTGGTGTATGATTATGCGTATTTCGAGTTAGTTCTTTCAAGTCGAGTAAAATTAGGTCTTATTACTTAGTGATCAATAAGGTTATAGATAATCAGTTCCTATCGAGTCTAATATACAACAATCAATACGTTATCATATTTTAAAGTAAATTCACTATCAATAAATAGTATCACACACAAGCATAACCCAACCCCACACAATAATCGATTATTAATCACAAGTTATATTCACTAATTATAAACACAAGAAAGTATGGAATCATTAGAAAAAACTCACTCAACCATAATCGACTCAAGGGTCATAATAATCCAATAGCAGCTTAGGGTTAAGGTCGAGATCACCTGAAAATAAGGAATATAAAAAATTGTAAGTTTAGGAATTTAAAGCTAAGCTAGTATCGTAATTTGTATTGTTTACTTAACTTAGTTACGTGAAACTGTCAATTCGAGTATTTTATCGAATCGCGTATAATTTTTTCGATTCAACTCGAATCGTTATAAACTTATAGTCCATTTTGATCGTTATAAACTTATAGTCCATTTCGAATTAGTTATTATTTTAGGTCTTATTATCAATTATATGATTTACATAATTATTAAATCGTAAATATATTAAGAAAGCCTAAATTAATAATTTATAATTTTTTAAAAATTAAAATAATAAATTTTATGATATTTTTATCACTATTTAAACTGTAATAAGACCTAATTTTACTAAGTAATAAGACCTAAAATAATAATTTATGATACTTGTAGCAATTAGAGTGTTAGATGTAATTATTAGGTTAATTATGTAGTAAATAGGTAATATGGAAAAATAGTACATTTTAAGATAATTTTGTAAATTAGGGTAAATTGGAGTAAAATCTGATTTAGGATGAATTTATACATTTTGAAATAATAATTGCTGTTTAGAAATGGTAATTAGGGTAATAGAAATATTAGAAATGCATTATGTGCATAATATGCAATAATGCATAATGTTTAATTTTTGAAAATATAATAAATAGAAAATATTAGGATAAAAATTGATATTATATAAATAATATGGATATATAATAAATCTAATAAGAAACTTGAATTTATGAAAAATGTAAAAATTTCTCACATTGGGAGTAAATTCGGTACACAAATAGGGATTTAAGTGTACCGGATGGAATAAAATGCTGACTAGGGGTAGTGATCGTATTTAGGGTATCGGGAAATAATGTGATTAATTTCACATTATGGGTTGAAATGAATTTCTAGGGTTGGAATATAAAACGCTACTTAGAAAATCGAACTAAAATCTAATTTAGAAATCAATGTGAAAAATCGAACCTAAACCCAACCCCAAACCTAGAATAATTGTAAAAGACTTGATACCTAGATAATTAAACATATTAAACCTTAAATAAAACCTAACAATAAGCATTATAGGATAAAACAAACTTATAATATTTATATGAAAAGCTGAAACCACGTTCGTGTTATAGGGATGATCGGCGATAGCCTGAGCAAATCGGACCTCGAGTAAATGAACGAGGAGTCGAGGTAAGTTGGGATTAATACGATGCTGTATTTTTAGAGGCTTAAGATTATGCTTGCTTGTTAGATAGTTGAATGTGTGCATGTGCTTGATTATGGGTGATGCTATGATTCTGTTTGTTGCTTTGGCACATGTTGTATGAATTGTATGTAATGATTGATCACCCTAAATTGGACTTAATCAAATATACGACCAGTAATCATAATCGAACATGCATGGCAACCCGTTAGGGGATTTAGGACTCTCCGGCCAAATACCGACCCCTTCGGAAGGGATAGCGCAGGATTGCAAAATGGTCCCTTCTTCATCCTCAGTCGAACTAAGTGACAGGAGAGGAGGTCGCGGCGAGGGTGAAGGCAGTGGTTCGAAGGTAGTCACGGGAGGAGCAAGGTCTCCATTACACAAGCTTGGGTTTGGTCGTGAGCTGTTGCATTAATGGCAACTCCTCAACCCGGATTAGAGCGGGCGCAATTTCTCTAATCTCACGATGGGCCGAACAACGTCGTGCGATGGCATTTGCTTGCACATGCATTGCACCTAATAAGTGATTGAAAATCTTGTTGTGTGTATGGTATAGTTTTAAGTCCTCCGTCCTAACTTACTGAGCTGTGATTGCTTACATCCCTATAGACGTCGTGCAGGTGCTGGCTAAGAAGTGGCAACAACTACTCTGAAGCTAGCAACTGTTGGATCCTGGGGAGTGAGGAAAAACATTGAAGAATCAACACATATTTTACTTTTCATTTCTGATTAATGTAATAACTGAATTATAATGATTATATATAACTTTTCTCACTTTCTTAGGTAAATGATTTGTTTAAATTACAAACTGTCTACTTCAAAGCGGGTTAGTTGTAAACGCCTTGTGTAGATCAGGTCTAGGATAACGGTTGTGAGGCCAACTTCTATCTTAAGGTGGTTTACACGGCGGGGCTGTTACGACTCTACCGCTTCGGGGTGTGACAATCTCCGGGGTTGAACATATGGAGGAGTACCCCAACAAAGAGAATCAAAATGAAATAAGGAAAATCTAGCAAAGTTCAAGTAGCTACTAACTAAATATGATGCACCAATCGATCCCACTTGGCTTACAATCCACCGAATATGACTCATTGATCTGAACTATAAGATCACTCGCCACAACTCTTTGCTAAAGGAAGTAGATAAAAGTAATGGCTAAGGAGAACACTAGGGTTGCTGATAACTCTGATTTTAAGCATATTTCATATGGTGATTTTATAGTATTTTCCTCACATTTTTGGTTTTCTTTAAAGAAATTGATACTTAATTGAGTAAAATGTTGATTTCAAGATTTAAATGCGTTCTAAGCTCGAAAACGAAGAAAACGAATCAAGTTTCACTTAATTCCGAGTTCAAACGAAGAAGTTATGAAGTTATGAAGTTTTGAAATTGTGTAGAAATTTTGCCTTAGTGCAGAAAGTTACACGACTTGGGGACACGGCCGTATCCCAGGCCGTGTCTGGTGACGAAAATAGAATCCATGTAATACACATATAAAAGGATATCTTAGGGTTTAAAAGAGGGGGAGACATTATAGAAACGGAGAGACACAAGAGACGAGAGGAGACTTAAGAACAACATCAATCAAGAAGCAAGAACAACATCGATTTCAAAATTAGAGAGATTGTTCATCAAATCAAGAGGAGTTTTCATGCTTTATTTTATATTATTGATGAAACTCTTTGTTAGATTCGTTATGATAGCTTAGAATTCAAGTATTTAGGATTATGGAACCTAGGGTTTCATGTAACCCTTGGATTGAATTATAATTTCAAGAAAGTTTCCATCTTTTCTTGATTCAATTATGTCGTTTAGTTATGGATTGATAATTCTAGAGTATCAATATATGATATTATGCATGTTGATTGAGAAATTGCATGTATAATTAGATCTAAGCATAATTGGAGAGAATTACATGTATACTTAGAGATAAGATACATGTTTCTTCCGGAAAGTTGATTGTTTGTATGGGAATTCATTATACATTAATGCAATTCTAAGTTATATTACTAAGTGAAGAGATTCCGGTAAATAATTTAGGATTAGGGTTAATATGCTTGAGAAAGATATTAGCTTTAATTGTGAATCCCTCCGATCAAGAATTATAGAAACTGAATTGAATATATTTTAAAAGGTTACATGTTAAATACTAGGGGAAATAATTCCTAAATACATCATTGCATACTTGAAGTCGTTAGTAGTTTATTGCTTTCTAATTTGCGTAATTAAGTCTCATAAGTAGTTTAGTTGTTAATTTCAGTATTTTTAATTCATTCAACTCGACATAATTTTCCGGTTAGATAATAAAGCTAAAGTTAATATTAGTACTCAAAATCTCTGAGGGATCGACTCGGACTCACATCCGCTATATTAAAATTGATAGGTGCACTTACCTGATATCAGTTGCTCACAAAGGAAACTCATATTAATTCTGATAATTGATTCATTAATGTCTACATACAAAATGAAGGGGGTTTATATACAAGCCCCATTGGGGTTGCAAGCACATATGAAAAGATAAAAAGGCTAATTTACAATTGGAATACATGAAATATACTAAAAGGCGATAAAAGAGACAAAATATTTAGTGCAACAAGTAAAGAATTCTTTTGAAATGTTATGACAGAAGACACGTGTCGCATAATAGCTGGTCGTTGGTCACTTTGAAATATAGTACAATTCAGGCAAAATGAGGAAAAAGAGGATATGTGGTCAAAGTTGACCTGATCTAGATTAGGTCGGTCCTTAGCCAATCAATCACTAATGAATATTTGCTTTGAAATAAGGTTGGATCCTGGTCAGTTCGAAAGCTTAGCTTCAAATAGTTGTTGGGGTTAGTATACTTGAATGTTTTCAGGATTATGGTACGACTGCTTAGCAAGTAAGCATGCCTATTCGGAGGGTTGGCACATCTATTTAGTAGCTCCAAAGACAATGTTCGTGTAATAGAGAGCTCAGTACTTAGGTTAGTAGTAGAGTAAATCATAGAGGTCGAAATAAGAATTCTTGTCCTAGATGAGGCTATGAGCTATTATTCTCTTCGTGAATCCTTAGAGTTCTTTAGCTCGATTGCGTGTGATTGGTCTGAAGGGTTAATTCCTATCACCAAGTTTATTTGACACCTCTACTTGATAGCCTCTATCCTTACTGTACCATTTGTCTGTTTCTACCAAAAGCGTATCTAGTGACCTATTGCTATGTATCCAGTCCCATGTAAAAGGATACTATTGTATTAATTATTAATTTCTTTGATTTTTCATTTGTACCATTTATTATTCCTTGTATATTACTTCTTTTAAGCAATACTTCTTTTAAGCAATACCCTTTTTATCTTTTCCATTTTAGGAAGGATGCCCTAACATTTCAAGTATAAATACCCTTATAATATGTAGCAGCAATGATTATATATCTGATATTGAATGCACTCCCCTTTTGTGAGTTAAGTGTGCTTGTTTTCCTCTTCTTACACTTATCTTAACCCTTAAGCAAGGTTAAGTAGCAAGTGACCTCATCGAGTTGCCTGTGCGTCATATCGAGTTATCTTTGTGAGTCTACAGAGTTTCTTTGGTGTATCATATTCTTGAAATCATTCGTGGTTTTGCTTATTCGTCTCATTTACTATTCCCCTATTTTTGCATTTTCGTTACCCTTCATTTTAAGCCTTCTACAAGCTTGAACCCATCTCAATATTGTCGCCTTTGTCAACTCACCGTGTAGTGTATCATTGGTTGTTCTATTGAGATACCCCTTCAAAGAAATCTTACGTAGCGGGTACTCTCACCATGAACCCTAAATTGTAAGACCTACCTTAATGAGGTTCCCTTTATTGCCTTACAATTAAGCTTTGGGAAGAGGACCATAACCACACATTTCCCGATGCTTTGATGTGGTATATTGCCATGCATTTCTCGTTGGTTTAGTTATTGATTGGGTTTAGGGTTGATGAAATACTATCTAAATGTCGCAGTTGAAACATGTTCCATTTATATGTTCAAAACAATTCAACCATAACATACTAAAGGATCATACATTTCATTCAGGCACATACACTATATATGTTCATTTATTGTTATTTTATAAGCATATCCAACATAAAATAGCAGAATTCCCATATCATTTGGAACATAGCAAAGTTTCAACTTGTAAATTTAGCTAATAGATGAGGTATTCATCTATATGTTATATTACTATCCTAAAGTATAAGCTTTCTTCCCTTGTTAAACGTTAATGTAGAAACTCTTCAATTCTTTTTTGAGAATTATTATTTTTTAAGAATTTGATATTATTTAAATAGGTAATTCTTATTAAACTACGATACACTTGTCAAATATAATAATTTAAGTATTTATATAAATATTAGTTATTCTCAAATTATAACTTAAGTAAGAAATATAAGTTATTGATATTGTTTTCTCATGAAAAACTTACAAATAATGGTTTTGAGCTCAATAGTGGCATAATGAATCTTTTATGCTTAATTAAAAAGTTGGTTGGTATGTAACTAGAATTTCAAACTACACACGTTAGTGTTGTTGAACAGCAATTTTACCATGAACAACCTTCGAAATTCTAGATTTTACATGTAATAAATCTAATTTTCAAATTATATATTGCATCTAGACCCTTAGTTTATTGTCAATCTATTATCAATCTACACTTGTAACGTCACATACTTCTCCAATTTCACAATTTGACCCTAATAATTATGAAAATTGCAAAAATGCCCTTAGAATTTGTTAATTCCAAAAATCATACCGAATCATCAAGAAATTAAACTTCCAAATGCTATAAATGTACAATTACATGTCATTTGTTTTAGTATAAATTAATTGTGAGAACCCATCTACTTAGAACTAATGCAATTTGGGGCCTCTAGAAAATGTTTTTGAAATTTCAATAAGTTTTTAATATGAGATCATGAAAGTTAAAAAAGGAGCTTTAGTAAAGTTTATTGTGTAAAATAAAGTATATAAAATATTTAACTTAATAAAAATGTAGCTTAATCAATATCAAATAATTTTATCATAAACTTAAAATATGAGGCCCATAACATAATGGGACCTTAGAGATAAATTACATAAATTATAATAATAATTTGAAGTAAATAGAGTGTAGAATAATTATATAATTAGTGAATGTATTTGCAAATACATGGAATTATGAAATAATAATATATAAGATGCATAAATAGGTATATATGTATAAAATATCAACTTATTTAAGTAAAAAATCTAGAAAATCAATTAAGATACCTGTTGGACTAACTTTTACAAGCTAAGGGTATGTCAAGTGAGGAGAAGGGCTATATATGTAGCTTAAAGAACAACTTGGTGTCATCATGTAAATATATATATATATTTATTTATATGTGTGTGTATGTGTATGTATAAGTGTAATTGAGGGGAAACAATTTCTATAGCTATAAAACCCTTCCTAAATAGCATTTAGAGAATTTAGCTTACCTTCAGAGAAAGAAAGTGCTCTATAGAAATTAGGAAAGCTTAAGGAAAGTTTGACAAAGAGTTGAAACAAAAAAATTGAAGAAATTAGTGGAAAACTGAGGTTTTTGGAGCACACGATCTTAGGTACGATTTGGAGGTATAATGAGGTCACTAATCTATGTTTTAGGCCGTGGCTTGAGTAGAAAAAACTTCCTTTCCTTTCTAGTAGTCAAAGCTTGGAGTTCTAATGAGTGATTGATTTCCATCATTTTTATGAAAATGTAAATATCAACCTACTTTTTCCAAATTTTAAATGTATGTATGGGCTCCTTTAAAAAATCGTCTTGTCCATCAATTTTTAGTCACACTTTCATAAGCTCAAATGTAGTTTCAGTCAAAATTTTTGTGTGAGTTCCTTAAAGATTGTACTTTCATGCCATGTAATTGGTTTTTCAAGTTTCTAAAGTTAGGTTTTTGATAAAATTAGGTTTATGATAAAATTGTATGCTGGAGATGTTTTTCCTTAAGAATCCCTTAATGAACTTGAAGTGATTTTGCTATAAAATGAGAAATTAATAAGTTTTGATGCTATGTATAGGAAGAGAATCTTTAATTTTACACGAAAAACTTCTTTATAAGTCGAATGGTGAAGTTAAAAGCTAAAACTATATGTTTTTCTACTCAAACCATACATTCTTTTACTTAAATGTGCTAATATAATTATTGAAAAGGCATTTTAGGTGATATTCTTTTCTATTCAAGCATATGAATGGTGGTATTGGTGTTGACGTAGAGCAATTTGGTGTTTATAAAGGCAAATAAGCAAGTCAAAAGGTTAGTCCAAATCTCGGTTTTATTAGGGTATATATTTTAAAGTTGGTTAGAGAGTAAGTCAAAAGGTAAGCTGTTATGTATGTGGAGTTAGGGGTGTAAACAAATTAAGTTAGTTCTCAAACTACTCGAGCACGACTCGAGTTTTGTTCGAATTCGATTCGATAATAGTCGAATCAAGCTTGAGCTTTAAAATACTAAGCTTGCAGAACTTGCGAACCTAATTGAACTTAGTATAATTTATAATATTTTTTAATTTATTTAAATATTAACAAACTTGATATTAGTTAGGGAAAATTTATAAAAATTATAGCTTAATTGAATCAAGCTTGAACTTATCATATATATTTTCGAGTCGAGCTCAACCTTAAAATTTAATATTCGATCAAACTCAAGGTTCAAGTTTTCAAGTTGAGCTCGAGCTTAATACTATATCGGTTCAACTTGATTCAATTACACCCCTATGTAGACTGGCTTTCTATCATCTTTAAATGTATAATAGGTTATATGGTTAAATAAGGCATAAAATGATAGTATAATAGGCATTAAACTAGTATTTAGATTAAGCCTATCACTCCAGAATCACTATGAAGTGATGAGTGAGGTGGATTTTATAACACCATTAAAGTGATGAGATGGTCAAAAGGTAAGACAAAGGGTATTCTAAGAAAACCTTATAAAGAAGAAGATAATCAGAGACTTGGTCAAAAGTTGATTTGGATGAGAGCTTTTTTAAAGAAGGTCATCAAAACCCTCAACTCTATACACAATTAAGTTATTAATTTAGTTTATATATAACATATAAATAATTTGGGCACCATATACATCTTGTTTAGGTGAAGCAAGTAAGGAGGAGCCTTAAGAGGAAGAGCAATAGTTTTGGGAATGTGCTAAGTGGCCTTAGTAAGTGGATAATCGCGTGTTTTGAGTAGATTTATATCTACTCACTGTGATATGTATTCACTAACTTATTTGAATATGTCTGATTTAGTTGAATTTGTTTACAAGTGTTAGATATGTTGCTTAGCGAGTTATGTGATGCTCTTTTCTATATAATCGTTGTTGATTGAAACATGTGTTGATATTGAAATTGGTTATTATGACTACATTACTAAATGTTTGTGTGATGTTGTTAGGATCTTTATTGACTCGATTAAAAGGCTAGGTACTTATTCCACATCTTAAGGTGTTCACTTAAGTGAACCTGATAACAAGGTCTAGAAATGAAAGCATAATTGGTATAAAGTAAAGGCTTAGCTAATAAGCAACAAGTAAACTTGCTTAGAAATTTGTTGGGTATTGCTTAATATGTGATTTGATACATTTATGGCATAGTACAAAAATGACCTATAGGTCAAGCTTCCTAAAGCCAAGATTTTGTTAGACTGGATTTAATTTGAAAAAGTTGGGTATTTATAAGCAAACAAGTTGATTTTTGAAAGTTAGGTTTATTAAGTGAGCAACTTGATCTATGAGTACAAACTCTCATACTTTCCACTTGAAGTACAATCGGTAACATTGCTTCATATCCAAAGGCCAATTGGTAAGGAGTGTGGCTTGTTAAAGTCTTTTGTGTAGTCCTATACCCCCATAAAACATTTGGTAACTCATTTTCCCATTTATTGCCATCTCAATTCACAAACACCTTAAATAGGGCATACTCAATCCTCTTCTGTATAGCTTCTCATTGATTATCATAAAATTGGTGGCCTTTGAGGCAAGATCCTGTTCTTTAGTTAATCAAGAATGGGATCCATCCAATAGGGTTCCATCTCTCCTTCTTATACTTCCAGACACTCAGTAGGCCACCTACCCTTGCTTTTTCTCTAGTAATATTCTATGAAAATTCTTTCCTCCCAATTCCACAAACCTATGGAGGCTAACTTGGATAATGTGTATGTAGCATAATTTTATGCTATTAGAATTTTCTTTAACTACCAAGATTCAAAACTAGCTTCGAACTCTTTAACTAGCAGTAAGTATTTGACTATGCTCTGATCCTTTTCCATATTATCTCTTTTAACCTGATTAACAATCAACTGGGAATTAGAGTAAATATCAAGCCGCTTAGCTCAACCTCCCTAGCCAATTTCTTTTCCCGCTAAGAGTGCTTCATATTTAAACTCATTGTTGCTTACTAAGAACCTAAACTTTAAAGCATAAGAGACCCGAGCTCCCATTGGGGCTTTCAAAATCAAGCCAACATAACTTCCTTTGCACGTTGAGGATCTATGGACATATAAGGTCTAAGTTGACTCTTTACCCTGTATAGTAGATCCCTCGCTTCTAATTAACTCAACTAAAAAGTCAACTAAGGTCTAGGCCTTATAGGCTTCCTTAGATTAGTACTGGATCCCTAGAGTGCTAAGCTCTAAAGCACACTTAACCATTAACCTAAGGCATCAAGCTTTTACAGGGCTTGTTTTAAAGGTTAATCAGTTAAGACTACCACCTATTGAGCCTTAAAATAAATTCGAAGTCTTACTATTGCAACAATTATGGCTAAGATGAACTTCTCTAATTTCATGTAGCATAGGTCAAGTCTTTGTAGAACATAGCTAACATTGTAAACAAGTTGGTGTATTCTTCCTTTTGCTTATACAGGCATAGATGAAAGAGCTTGGTCACTCACCAACAAATATAAATAAAGAGTTTCACCTTCAACTAGTTTGACTAAATCGAATGCTTAGTTATAAACTCTTTTAAAGCTATAGAGGCTTGCTCACATTTTACAGTCCATCTGAACTCAAATGGATTTCTTAGCATACAAAAAAAATCTACACACCTTTTTGCATTCTTAAACATAAAGCGATTTAACGTTGCTACTCTACTAATCAACCCTTGGACCTCTTCTAGCAACACAGCTTCGATCTTCTCAAGGATTGTCTTTATCCCCCTTTGTATTACCATGATGCCTAAAACTTTCCCTAAAGATGCTCTAAACACACGCTTCTAAGGATTTAATTTCATATTGTGGTGTATGAGTGTGTTGAAGGTCTCTTATAAGTAAGAAGGTGCTTGTTATTAGTCTCATTCTGGGCAATCATATCATCTGCATAAACCTCGATATTCTTATGTATCTACAGCTTAAACATCTTTGTGACTAGCCTTTGAAATGTAGTCCTTGAATTTTTCAAACCAAATGGCATAACTTTATAACAATATGTCTCGAAATTAATGATGAAAGAGTTATGTACCTGATAAAATGGGTACGTCTTAATCTAATTGTATCCTGAAAAAGAGTTCATAAAGCTTGATAAGGCATGTCTTAAGGTCGAATCGACCATCTGATCAACATAGGGCAAAGGAAAACAATCCTTTAGGCACGCCATATTCATATCAGCAAAGTTGATGCACATCCTCCACTTTCCATTTGCCTTCTTAATTAGCACATAATTAGCTAGCCAAATGGGATACGACTCTTCTCTTATAAAATTTGCCTTCAAGAGCTTCTAAACTTCTTCTTCTATAGCCACCTACCTCTTTGGGGCAAAATGTCTCTTTTTCTGTTGTACTACCTTAGCTACATAATTAATAGTCAACTTATGGGTAATTACATCCTCTGAGATTCCAAGCATACCCAATAGGGACCAAGCAAAAATATCCTTATTATCTGGAACGAAGTGTACCATATTTTCTTGGAGGTCGGTTAGCATGTTAGCTCTAACCTTAGTAATGTGTTCGAGGTTGTCACTCAATTATATGGTTAAAGTTTCCTTCATTAGCTTTCGTCTCCCTTAAAATGATTACTCATGCCTTGCTCAATGTGATAGACTCGATCCCTCTTCAAAGCTTTCAAGTACAAAGCTTTGGCTAGTTATTGATCTCCGTGATACGTTCCCGTTCTGAATGAGGTAAAAAATTTTGCTTTCTGATAACCTATTGATGCTACTATCTTAAAAGTACTAATGGAAGGTTAGCCTATGATTCCATTATAAGGTGAAGCACGATCAACTATGACAAAATCAACTTCTTTTTCCATAACGTTCTCATAATCCCCAATTTAGACAGTTAAGGTAACTACTCCTTGAACTTTCACTAACTAATTGCTAAATCTGTATAAGTTGTAGTTATACAATTGCATCTTATCATTCTATAGCTGCAGTCGCATCTAGTCAAATGTATGTTTGAAAATGATATTGGTTGAGCTCTCAGTATCGACCATAACTTTTCTAACTTGGAACTTAGCTACTTTGGTCATAATAACTAATGAATCATCATGGGGAAATTGAATCCCCTGCATATCCTTATCTAAAAATGTCATCATGTCATCTACTCTCTATCTTTTTTCTCTAAGGTTCAGGACATGATCTCCTTGTAAATCAGCGGAACTAGATATGGTTGAGCTACTTCCTCCCATTAAACCACCAAAATCACATTAATCACTACTCGTAGAGCTTGGTTGTCTCCTACAACATTATCCCAAGCTACTAACTCTCGATTATTAGGACATACATCATTTTCTTAAGGTTGTTGCTCGATTCTTCTTCTTTGGGTAGGTAGTTCAATCCTTTCTTTTTTGTTTGATATAAACTTCCTTAAATATCCTCTATGGATGGCATCTTCTAGTGCATTCTTCAAGTGGATGCACTTATCTATATTGTGACCATGATCTCCATAGAAATCATAAAACTTGTTAAAACTTTTCCTTACAGGGTTGTTCCTCATTCTTTTTAGCTAAGTTAAGAATCCAATTATAGACCTCCATTAGAATGTCTAACATAGGTCGATTTAGGGGGTAGGGTTGTAGCAAAGGTTAGAATTGGCCTTCTCCGATCTCCTAAAGGTCAGCTTAGTCTATCTTGCATATCAAATTTCTTCTAAGGCAGTCTTTCACTAACCCTCTCTCTTTCTCTAACCTTTTATCAAAATTTTCTTTTTCAAGCTCCTTGCAAGCTTGCATTTGATCTTCTTGACGTATGAACTTTTCCAACCTCTTAGTAAACTCGTCCTAAGAGGTCGGGGGATGCTTAGTGAGAGATTTGAAAAAAAATCTAAATCTTCCCTAACATATCTACAAATGACGTATAATGTAATGCTCTTATTGTAATTAGTGATCTTTATCACAAACTAGTTGAATCTGTATACATAGTCCCTAGTAGTCTCCCCAAGCTTTTACCTAATCAAGATCAAAAGTGAGTAATCTTTTGTAGGAGGCTTACTAGCCAGGAAGTATTGTCTTAATTCATCAGCAAATTGGTCAAACGAAGAGATAAAGGCTACTCTCAATGAGTTAAACCAATTGCTTGCCGATTTCCTTAAAGTAGAAGGGAATACCTTACAAGTAATTGTGTCATAAAGCCTGTACAATTCTTTTAAAGTACGAAATGTATTTAAGTGATCATCCAGGTCTTTTTTCCCATCGTAAGTGTTGAATTAAGGTAATTGAACACTTAGTGGGAGAACTTCATCTACGATCTCTTGAACAAAGAGGCTTGACTTTCTAACCTTTATATCTGCTTCCTTTTTAGAAGTTCTTTCTATTACCAACTTCTTGATATACTCTTCTAAATCTTATAAACTCATATTTGCTACTACTTTTTAGGGCAAACAAGCAACTAGCTACTCAATATTGCCCTATGTATTAAGCATGCCTACCAACCTAAGCTTATATTAGCATTTTTTGAAAGTCCTTCTCTATATGGGTTTCTTGTCTTTGTTGCTAAGCAACTTCATTCACCATAGGAGCTTTACTATGTAATTATCATAGTTCATTATAACAGGCAACTAGGTTAGCTCTTCCTCCAACTACTTTAAGTAGGGGAGTGAAAGAAGAGGCAACATCACGTTCATTAAGTTTTTACCTTAATTCTTGATTATAAGAATGAACTTCCTCAAACTCCTTAGCAATGCATAAGGCTTTCGACTATGCGATTTGAGAAACTTCATCATTCTAGACAAGTACTTATCCAGGCTTGTCGTTAACCATCATTTGACACACTTCTAGAGTGTGTTGCTATGGGGATCTTTCTTCTTGACCTGTAGCGAAGGGCATTACTCCCTCTTAGAGTCTTGTTTTATGTCAATTTCATCTTAATCACCATTGGTTATTAAAGAATAGATGGCCCCAAATTGTTGATGGTAAGAATTGGTTTTATGAAGTCTCCGGACACTTACCAAGCAAGAATTCTGCAAAAGAAAGAAAGTTAGGCTAAAGGGGTACCGTAGCAACTTTAGCGTAGCCCTTTTAATCCCTAAGTAAGATTATTGGATGTTGGGAAGAGAGGTGAAGGAAAGTAAGTAGAGTAGGAGTGTCTAAAAGAAACTTACAGTAGTTTGCTAAGTTTCATTTATAGTCGTAGATTCTCCCATGCTCAGTAATTGTTGCCTCTAAAATATACACATGCAAAGCTTTTGAATTTTGGACCACTCCCTAATTTTAAGGAATATGGGTTGCATTCTAGTGGCTAATGGGTAGTTATTGTTGCAATAAGCCTAATCATTTGCACCCTTTATTCAAATTTGAACTCTTCTTAGCTGATTAGGTTTCAACAAGCTATAAGAAGCTCATATAAGCTAATAAAGGCTAATCCAACCTACTTGATCAATCTAACTCCCAGCTATACAGGTAGGTGTTCAGTTTAGTGACTTTTCGAGCTAATTGATACTTAAGAGCTAGGTTGTAAAAGGTCAGATATGTGGTGTAGAAGGTGTTAAATATAAACAAGTAGGTCAGGTGCACTTCATTTTAGGTCATTCCAGTTTTAGGTCTTAGGGAAAATCCCTATCAACAATGTGGATTAGTTACAAATTCCATTAAAGATGTCTAAGCATAGATAATCTCAAAATTCAATAGGTTCTCACATAAGATTTCCATATAATCTAAAAAAGGGAAAATGAAGAGGGGAAAAAAGGAGAACCATTGATAAAAAGTATTGAATGCATAAATTTAGCAAATAACAAGTAATGCGAACAACTATAAAACCTCCAAAACAATAATCATCAAAACACGTAATTACTATACCATCTAGACACTCTCACAATACCCTTACTTTTTGGCTTCACATTTCTAATCTCATTCTTAATGGACCATCCTAATAATTTCCATAAACTCATATTTGCATCATCAATAGGTAGAAATCTAAACAATAATTATACCAAAAAAAAAAAAAAAGGTAAACCATAAGGCTATAATAATTTGGCAAATGCAAAACTTGAATAGGAAATAAGTAAATACTCAATAGTAAACATAAATGTATTGAAACTGAAGCTTCATTTGTAAGTTAAAAAAAACTTACCTTATTAAGTTTCTAGACCTTCTTAATGAAACCATTTGGATTTTCTTTTCTAGAAAAAAAAAAAAAAGGAAGAAAATTTGCTTGTATTGCAAATATTATTTTGGAAACATAATAATGCATTTACTAATATACTCTTATTACCATAAATCAAACACCCAATACCATTAGCACAATTATACTCGGTGAATGAAGATAATCTATTCAATAAAAAGCTTTTCAAATAACATCCATTTCACAAGTTATTTCACTACTTTATTTCTAAACACAAAAATCTTTTACAATAGAACACGAAGTGGTATTATCAAATCTAAAACAAAGCCATCTCACCTTATCAATTCAATTGCATAATCTAGAGATGAGATATGACTACAAAAGTAATAAACTCTTTAAATTCTTTTTACCTCTAACGGAGGGAAAGTTGCAAGATAATATAGAATATACAAAACTTAGGGGGTAAGTTCCTCTACTTCACTCTTATTCTTGATCCATAGAATTGAGGAGAGATACATATCGAATGAAGGGTGTATCAATTGACGTTACATCAATTTAGTAGTAATTGAGCAAAAATAAGAGTTTTCCCTACAAGCAATTGAAAAAAGTATGCCAAGATTAAAAATAATAGGGATTAAATAAAAAAAATTACCTTAATAACAAACTAAGCTTCAAAAGCCCATCCTCTTGTAATAATTCCACCATGAATTACCAACGACCCTTTCCACAACAATTGAAAAAATTTCCAAACAAATTAAAAAACTATAAAGAGACCGGTAATCAAAATCACTATCAAGTCTGACTAGACATAAGCTAAGGAAACCAAAATATGTGTCAATGCTTAACTAAGGAAACCAAAATATATGTCAATACCCATAAAGAACCAATCAAACATTAGAGGGCAAACCTTCGTCTAATTTCCATAATTCCATGAACAAACAATTCAAAAATCTCTACATAAATAAAATACAAAGTAGAATTAACAACCAAATAATGAAATGCTAAAACCTTCTAAACAAACTAAACTCCCCCAAACATATCACTTATATCTCAAAGAGCACCCGTCAATGGCAGCACTCTTGATTTGGGTGGTTAAAAAAGTATAAATTGTAAATCAAACTACACATCGAATTGAAAAATCAATTTTTTAAAATGTGGTTCAGTTTTTTATGTGATTTAATGTTTATCTTTTGGTTCGTAGTTCGATTTGGCCTTGTGTTTTTCTTTTAAAAGCTAGGCACATTTTATAACAAGTTAGACCATGATTATGGTATGAATTAAGGAGAGATTCTAACATAGGAAATATTTTTTATTTTCTTTTATCTTTATCACGACTCAACAGTATCGTTGTCGTGGTAAGTCGTCGTGTACCGTATAAAGGTTTATTATCAACCCCCATGCTGATCATAAGCCTTTCATACGGCACACAAGGCTCCTTCCACTCTACGTTACCACTAGGCCCATAGACAAGTAATATAGAGCAATTTAACTAAAATTACCTTTATGTTATAAATTAGCTAATCGTGTGGGCTTGTGAAACCCACACCAAAACAATATTATAAACAAATGCAGTTCATAACAGAACTGCATAAAATCTGAGTTATAAGCAAAAACATAAAAGTATCTAAATATCTATAATCTATTACAAAATGTCCTCTTCGCTCTCTGATCGCTCCAACCCGTCCCTACACGAGACTTACCACGGGTATGCCTCGGTCCGGATTGGTGAAGAGGTTCTCCTGCATCAACAAAAATCTATAGGGATGTAAGCTTACGCTTAGTGAGATAAATACCCTCGTCAATACCACATAGCAGAAGTTTATTAGATACACAATCATATGAATGCATGAACAATCAGTATACCAAACAACGCATGCAGTGATCTAGGAACTGCATACGACTCAGAATTACACCCCCTGAAGTCAGGGTTTGGAGATAATTAACTGACCTAAACCAAAATCCGGGTTCTAGACCTTGGGTTTTATTTTATTTACACTATCGTGCTCATGCCAAAACAAAACTCTCTCTCTCTCTATATATGTATATTTCCTTTACCAAAATCAAATCATATTTTTAAAATCCCAAGTCTAGCGGTGTGGTGGCTCCCGCAATCTACAAACACATGCCTTAAGCAGAAGCCACAAGACTCGGCCCTTCATTGACGGTTGGCGTCTCTCGGCGCCTAGTAAGCCCATCAGCTTAAGATAGAGACTCAATATATATGATGGCGTAGCTAGTGCCCAATTCTGCAGGAAACTCGTATTCCTGTGAGTCTCTTCCCATCTTCTGCATGAAGCGGCAGTCGGTGTTATCCGTATGCAATATGGGGTATGCATGATTCATTTTGATTTCTTAATCGTATAAGTGATTAACTCGATTTTCAGGGTGATTAGACAATTTCACTCCATACGATTCACATATATATATAATGCAAGCAATTTCCATTATTAGATATAATTAACAAGTCATCACATTCATCTACAGATTCATACACATGCATTTCCCATATCCCACAAGCATCCAAATTTATATATATAAGTTTAGGTGCATCTATTCTATAAGAAAAATCAAGTAAAGAGTCATCGGGAATTTACTCACTTTGCCATGTGGGTCAATTAAAGTAATCCGGAGGCAAGTCGTCTCCGTAAACAGTGTCCCCTGGTCATTGAAATAATTTTTATAAGGAATTGAAGCAAACTTAAGAAACTAAGTAAATTTTCCTTAAGTTATATTCTTGACTATTTTTCGTAATTTTTCCCGGTTTTTACCTAAAGTTTAATCGCATATAACTTTTTCGTTTTAAATCCGATTTTTATGATCTTATAGTTAATCTTCATCGTTTTTTAGTGCACTTTAACGTGGTAAGGTTAGATTTTCGAAATGAGGTATACAATTCTGTCCATGGGTCAGAACAGTAGCGTTCCTCATGTGTTAGAGTGTTTTTGGGTCTTGTTTGGTAAGTGGGCTTTTTAATAACTTGAGGAATCCTTTGGGCTTAGTCTTAAGATTTTATCCTAGACTTAAAATACTTCTTGAGATCAGATTTACAACTTTGATTTATATTTCTAAGGCTAACAACCACTTCTTGGGCCCTTTAGTGGGCTTAAGTTGTCAAATGGGCTTGTTTTTTGTTCAAACTAAAGTTAATGACTTTGGTAGGCTTATGAGGCCTTAGGTGGCCTTATGGGGCCTTAGGTGGATTTCTTATGGGTTTCAAAACAACCTCTCTTGACACTTTAAGGTGCTGGTCAGAATTTCATTGAAGGCCCAACTTAGAGTTCTATGCTTGTTTTGAGAGTTTTAAGCTCGGTTTTGAGTTTTAGGCTTTATATGCTTACTATACTTGCTTTAGTTGATCTTTTCACTTTGTTCATTCACTTTTATCATATTTTTGGGCTTCTTTTTCCCACGTTCCAAATCTGTTCATGATGGTTCCAAGGGATCCTTACTTGGTTTTTCAACTTGTTTCATCATTTCCTTAAGTTTAGGTGGTAGATTATGTACTTCGACTACTTGTGTCCAAATCTTAACTTAACTTTTCTTCAACAAGATGATTCTTTAAGTTATGTTCCACACAAAGAAATAGAAGATCTTATATTTAATACAACTCTCATATCATAGCTCATGTCATACAAAGTTGGTTTCTTCATAAAACTTCATGTGATGGATTTTTCCTTAACTTAAGTCTAGATTTGAGCATGTTTAACTTAATGGAAACAAAATCAACATCTAAATGACTATGGAACCCTCACGTTCAGCATGCTCATCCTCCATTAAAGTTCTCATTTCAAGATTTTCTTAACTTAAAATCTTCCATTCAAAACATTAACCAAATGTCTTTACAAAACACCAACTTTACATGCTCATGTTTCAACTTCATGTAAGGGTTTCATGGTTTATTTCTTAAATCGATTTTTAGTGTTATAACAACTTAAACCTTACTTATATCTTCAAGAAATCAAAGTCCCCTAACATAAATACTAATCCACATATCACAAGAAACACTTACTCGTCCTTAAAGCAAAGTTTGGAAATTGTGCACTAAGGTTTCACTTAAGCTCTTAACTTTGCTTCCTCCTTTTTGCTACCTTTTGGAAACCCGAGTTGTTTGATCTTTTAGAATGGGATATGTGGAAGGTTCTATTGGTCTTAGAAGATCTTAGATGGTGAAAGAAAATGACACAAGAATAAAAGAAAAAGTTACCATGAGTGAAGCTTCAAAAATGGAAAGAAAGTTGATTTTATGGGGTAAGGTTGTTTCTCCCTTTTATGTTTATTTCAAAGGAGAGAAAGAAGATGTGAAAGTGAAATTGAAAGTGAGGGAAATAATGGGGAGAGTGGCCGGCTTGAATGGAGAGAGAGTGAGTGTTTAAATGTCTTGAAAGTGTTATCTTATAACTTATACAAAGTCAATAATTGCAACTCTTGATGATGTAAGCATTAAGGAGTAAATAGTGATGTATAAGAGGAAGTGATTGATGGTTGAATGACAAGAGCATGAGCCCCCTTTCTCCCTTATCTAAATCTGCCATTGAAAGTCTTTTTAGGCCATGGAGTGGTCTTGTCTCATTTATTAAAGTTAAGCTTATAAAATCTTGTGAAAAATTGTCCATATGTAATATAAGTGAAAAGGTGATAAGGAAATTGTCTTATCACTAGATTTTGATAAGTTATCAATTGATAAATAATTCCAACTTTCAATTGATAAGTTATCTAAGGTGATTGATTGGTCTACTTATTTATGTGTAAGGCTTATACATGAAGATAAGGGCATAGCCTTATAGGAAATTGTTTTAGTGTTTTTATCTTACCTTGTTTTGTAATTTATGATTTGATTTTTGTAGAATTGTGAAATTTTCTAAAGTTGAATGAAATTATTCAAATTAAATTATCGATTAATTATTTAGGGTTAAAATTCCTTAATGGTTTTAAGGTTTAGGGTTTTAAGTAACTTTAGAGTTTGCAGTTCTTCAAGCTCAGGTTTTATCCATAATTGGTTTTTGAATTGGAAAAATTTAATTCGTTTCTAAATATAAACTTAAGTTTTTGGTTTAGTTGATCTTTAGGAACATTCGGTAGGTACTCTTAATCAAGTCTTAGGCCCACTAAAAGTAAAGTTTACAGTCTTATTTGGTCAAATTTATTGATTATAGTTGCTGGTATTATTATAGTAGTATAGATAGCAAAGGTAATTATGAAACAGACTTTAATCATGAAACACCAACCTTCATTTATTATGTTGCATCATTAAAGGATTCTACTACAAATTATGAGTTAGCCTTGGTAGGTAACTAGTTTTTTATATAGGACGATCTACCAGCAAGTTTCAATTGTAGATGGCTCATGACAATCAGTTGTAAATCATCCCTTTGGCCTTTGTGAGCATTTAAAGCACATAGCCAGAAATAAAATGCATTTGCAGTTATCTTATGGTAGGATAGACAATATACTATACCTTCTTTTAAACTTCAAGATTATTAATTGTTGGTTTGATATTTAAATTACCTCCATATCTGTAGAAACTTATACTCTCTTTAGCCTTAAAGAATACCCATCAAAGGTAACATTGGAGAAACAACAACTTTAGATTACTTTATATTTGCTTGCATTACAATGTGGAATAAACCAAATATAGGCATAACCTTGGTTGAGATTCTTGAAACATAAAATATCCATTAGACACTTTGCTTGCATTAAGAAAATAAAAAGGCTTTGAATTGTAAATTGAACTCATCTAATCGTTTAATTTTAGATTTGAAAATTTTACAAACCTAAAAAAAAAAAAAAAAAAAAATTGAATTGTTAATTTTAGGTTTGGTTCAGTAGGAGAGGTAAGGTGTATGAAATTAAACCGCACCCACTCTAACTCTTAAGCACATAAGGTGTGAGTTTATAGCCTACAATTGGTATATTAGAAGTTAAAGGCATGCATATAGTGTTTAGTGTAACTAAAATTCCAATAATGAATCATCACAACCCAATGACACGATATCAAAATACTAACTAACTTGAATTCAACAATTTTATAACAAATGTAGATTTGAATCCTGTGTGAATCCACTGTTTAACTAAAAGAAACAATCAATTACTAGCCTTATCAAATCCTTGAAAAAGAGATAACCAAAACAAAACTGTACAAATTTTGTAACTTGGGGAAAAAATTTTACTTTTCACTAATTGCTTTCGGTCTTATTAATCTTAAAGTACAAAAGCTAGGGGTAAGTTCCTCTACTTCCCCATCATTCTCGATCCATAAAATCTAGGAGAAGTACACATCGAATGAAGTGTACATCAACAAGCATTGTGTCAACTCAAAAGTAAATGAGCAAAAATTAGAGTTTTTCGTAAAATCAGAGTTTTCCCTCCTAGTAACAGAAAAAACTATGCTAGGATAAAAAAAAGAAGGGATTGAAATAAAATTTGACTTAAGAACAGTTAAGCTTCATGAATCCCATCCCAACAAACTAAACAACTCTCTAGTACATCTAAACAAATGGATCTTAGATAAAATTAAAAAAAAAAAAAACAAATGAATGGAGAGAAACACACAATGGATGAAGACACTACGTCAAGTGGTTTATGCAAGTGAAACAATCAAGCACTAGCCTTAATCAAACCTTGAAAAAGAGACAACGAAAAGAAAACTATAGAAATTAGTAAATTCACGCGATTGGATTTTGAATAAAAATGAAAAAAAGAACAAATGAATGGAGAGAAACCCACACTAGATGAAGGTGCTGCATCACTAGTTTATGCTTTTTGGGAGCCATTAATAAAAAAAAAATGAAGATTGAAAAAGTATGAAAGAGAGATGAATTTGAAGGAGAGAGGGTTTTCATTCTACAATAGTTGTAGGTTAAAATATATCATAGATTTTTTTTTTTTTTGTGAAATATTACATATTAAAACAACTATAGGTTAAAATATATTATCAGTTAATATATTAGAGATAAATGGTTGTTGTTGGATCATTCTTGACTTACATAATATAAATAAATAAGATATATCTATATTATTTAACAAAAAATTACATATGTATTCTCTATTTGCTATTATTTAATAAAAAAACTAACAATAAAATAAACTATTAAAATTATAATTATTAGATAAATATATCTACTTACTCCTTTTTCTTTTTTTCTTTATTTTTATACTCTCTCACTTTTTCACACTCTCTTGTTAACTACATTTATATCTCTTTTTTTCTTTCTCCTATTTTTTTCACTCTCCAACTCACGGCACATATCTCTCTCTCTTCATTTTGGATGCATCAACTGTTAGTGTATATATATATATATATACTAGTGGTCGATGCATCTGTGTTGTGTGTATAAAAAATACAAGAGAGAGAGAGATATAGGTGCAATTACTAAAAGTGTGTGGAAAAGTAGATGAATGAAAAAGGTGAGAGAGAGAAAAGAGAGATATAGGTGTAGTTACTTGAAAAAAGAAAAAAGTTAGAAAAAGTAAAATAATAAATATAGAAAAAAATGAGAAATACATATATTTATCTATTAGTTATAATTTTAATAATTTATTTTATTATTAAATTATAGTAAATATATAATTTAATAAAAATTTTATTTATTTAATAATAAAGATATACATGAGTAAGTAAACAAATAAATAAATAAATAATAATAATAAGAATGAAGGGAAAGACTATACAAGCAAGCAACCATTGCTTCTCGTGTTCAGAAGTAAGAAAACCCAGCCCAGTTTCACTAAAAAAGCTTTTCATTGCTGTAAGGGTTGGTTATGGTTTCACTTCATTTCTGCTGTTTCATTCTCTTTACATCTTATTTGTGTGATGCCTTCATTGTGTTAATCGAGTGATTTCTCTCTTGAATTTCTCGGTCATTTTTTGGTATCGTTTCTGATAGATTGAAATTAATCATCCTTTGTTGTATCCGATGATTTTGAGCATATAGTTTTGATGTTTTGGTTGTTTAGTATTGTGGGAGCGCCTTAGGTTTCTGGGTTTTAGTTGGGTATGATCATGATTTCATAGGCTTCAATATGTGTTTTGTTGATTTATTCCCGTTATATTTAGCATTTTAGTTATGTGTTTCTTGAAATTAGTGATTGGTGCAATTAAACTCTCGACCTCACGGTTTATGATGAATAATTTCAATCGAGTGTTAATTCGATATTGAAATACTGTAATTATTATTCAATCATATATGCTTAAGCATTTTGGGTTGTTCTTGCAGGAAGAGGAACTAGAGTAAATTTTAGCACAAATCGAGGATAAAATCTGAGAAATTTTATTTTGCAGCATGCGCGCTTTAGCTGCTCAAGTAGCCAATGTAAATTTCATTGTTTTACTTCTCATTTTACCGTGTCTGTAATATTTGCATCATTTAGTCTGAAAAATCAATACAGGGCGGTGGGAAATTAAAATTTATCTCCCATTCCGTTCTGTTGATGGAGATTTTTCATTTTCAATTTGCATGCAGTATTTGTACAAAGGCAAACCGCAGCATCTGCAGAGCCGGGGCTTCTCCTCTTACCGGGCAAAAGGTCTCCTTCTAGTTCATCTTCTCTCCTTTCGAATTCTTCATGACATCGTTCTGTGCTCTAGTTGTGGGCCTTTTGACCAAAATCTGGATACTGTTTCTTGTCTCTGCTATGGGTTTGATTATATTGTCTGATCAACTAGGAAAAGAGGGCTCAAGCTGTTATTTATTCTTTTCTGTCAAAGCATCTGCTGGGCTCATGGCTTTCTTTCTGAGACATTCAGCATTTATATCTTTTGATGCCCGAAAAATCAGTATATTCTATGCAAGAATAATTAACATTGCAATAGTTCTTAACACGAGAACTATACTACCTTGTTCTGCGTCTTTTCCATCTGTCTTTATGCAACTCTTTTCAGGGTAGGGTTACTTGCTTGTCTTCTTAGAATCAAGGTATAGTGTCTGCAAATGAGGGAAAGCAACTAGGAACACTATCTCTTTCCTTTAATAACACACACACACACACACCCCACCACAACAACCAGCCACCACCCCCACCCCACCACCAAACCAAACCAACCCCCAAGATGATAGATGGTATCCAAGTATTGTTGAATTTCCAATTCAATTTGATTTATCTAACCTCTTTTGTGGCATACTAGAGGCAATGGTTTCAAATTCCAATTTTTTCTCTTCTTATTTTGGGTAAATATTGAATTTGGTTTGATTAACTGACATCAAAACCTTTTCTCTTGGGAAATCAAATCTTAAAGGGTTTTGACAAGGCCATTTTATGGGAGGCAGACATCCATGAAAAGTAATGTGGTGCACTGTCACGAAAAGAATGGAATATAAGGTGGAAACTGAATCTTGGAATAACAAGAGCTTTAATCACAATTATGGATTGCTTTTCCAAATTAAATAATGAAAAAATGGAATTCCTTTCCTCCTGTGAACAACTTGAGGCTTGACGAGAGATGAATTATCATTTTAGGATGGTTAGTAGTGTGGTAATGGTCCTCTAAATATCCTCTATCCAGAGAGTTGTGCCATTAATGCCAAGATGAGGCCTCATTGGGATCTTGGTGGTATTAATCACTCAAGACAGGCATGCAATAATTGAATTATTGGGAATGCACAAGATCGTGACTTGTATAGTTTCTTAAGCTTCCATAAATTATTTTACACCATCACGATTCATGAAAAAAGGAACTCCAAACCTTTTTTGTAACTGCTATAATATTTATGATTTTTATGGTATTTTCTAAGTGAAGTCCCATTTTTTCTTTTTCTTGAAATCTTATGCAGGAATCACGGGAATGACTTTTCTTGACCATTGACTTGAAAAAGATAAGCTACAGCAGTAGTGAATTAATATTGAGAGATTTTTTTTTTTTTAAGTATATATTGGGAGGATCATTGGGAGGTTCGTATTGGGTATTTTAATTATAAACAATTAAGAAAAATTGTTTATATTACAGAAGCATATGTAATCTTTGCAACAAAGGGCAGGAAATGGCGATACATTTCTTTTTACTCTCCTTAGACATCTCAGCTATATAGATCTGCCATTCACCTATAGGTTTATTTTTTTGGGTGTAGCTTGGTGAGTTGGAGGCTAGAGACAGACTTGGCATTTGCTTGTAGACAGAAAGGGTAATTGGAAAGTGTTGTTGGTCATCTTTACATTTTTGCAGATGGTCTGAAGGGAGATCCATTCTAGAGCATTTAGAATCTGTTGCAAATGCACTTGCAATTGAAAATATGTTGCTTTCAATATGGTGCATACTTACAACCTGATTCTGATGGATGAGATATATAAAATACATTTTCTATGATCTAGCTAGTCACTTCACTTCTGTTTATTTGGTGGTTGCATTCTTGTGTGTGCAATTATATTAATATATCATAATAGTAACCCAGAAAGTAAGTATAGAAATACATTACAATTTAATGTTTTCAATTTGGGTATTGTTGTCTTGATTAGTTTTGTGTATGGTTTGGGATAAATGACAGCAGCTTAGAAACTAATGCATGGTTCTGTAAACATCAGATGATCTTTCCCTTGAAGAGGAAGCTGAAAGAAAGATAGGATGGTTCTTAAAACTACTATTTGCAGGGACTGCTACAATTGTTGCTTACCAGTTTTTCCCATATATGGGTATGTTCATATTACCAGTTAGTTTCTTCTCTTTCTCTTTATATAATATGAGATCTTTTGATTGTTTCTGCTTTCTTTTATCTTCCCCCAGGAGATAATCTGATGCGGCAATCGATTTCACTTTTGCAAGTCAAAGATCCTTTATTTAAAAGAATGGGTGCATCAAGATTAGCTCGTTTTGCAGTAGATGGTAATTATTGAATACATGCTTGTCAGATGGCTTTAGCTTGAAGAATTTGAGTCATTTTTCTGCAATAAAGACTTAACTCTGCAAATCATGATGCCTTTTCTAGCTCTGACCCTGTCTCTTTTATAAGCCTGTATGATACTATTCTCTGTTTTCTGCTCAGTTTGACTCTTTGCTACATTTGGTTCACTGGAATGGTGTAAAGAATGAAAAGAAATAACACTTCATCTAGTGTTATTTTATTTTATGATCAAGGACATTTTTTGAATAAAATTACATTATTTTATTTATTTGCTGAAGGAAGTTAAAATTACATTATTAAGGAATAGTAATTCCCTGAATAAAAATTCCTTAGTTATGCCCCATTACATGGATTAGATATTACTTATTGCATAACCTTTTGAAAAACAAACTAGAGAATTGCCATTCTACCATAACTAAAACAAAATAGCAATTCAATTTCAGTGAACCAAACGCAACATTTAGATAATTCTTTTGCTCATAAATTACTGAGAAAGCTAACTATAAATTTCGAGTTTGCACTAAAGTTTCAGGAATTGCTGTTGATTGGAAGTGCCTTTTACCAAAAAAGATTGAAAAGGATATGATGTGATGTAGGATGGGAATGAATTTTTTAATAATATCATAGTGCTTGACTTCTCCTTTTCTTTGGTAGGGATGGGGTAGATATTACTTAGCCCGTTGATAATTGAGGTTCATAAGCAAGTAAAGTTTATGATTTTGGTGATTTTTACCTATTGAAAATGTTGAAAGTTTGAAATGTTAATTCTTCAGTATTCGGTTTATAGATGAAAGAAGGATGAAGATAGTTGAGATGGGTGGTGCACAAGAGCTTGTAAATATGTTGGGGAATGCAAAGGATGAGCGCACGAGGAAAGAAGCTTTGAAGGCTCTTACTGCCATTTCAGAATCAGGTTGGATTCTTTACTAAAATTTAACTTGCCTCTCACTTGTTGGACTTTTTAGGGTATCTTTTCCATATTTATAACCATGAAAAATTGGTTAAAGTTTAATTTGATTGAAACCATAAAATGCACATGGTATGTTCTGTCTGGATCATTATCCAAAAGAGGTTCTGTCTGGATGCTTAAAGCTGCCATTAATCAAAACTGCAACAATCGCCCGCATACCCTTCTCTCTCAACACACCCACCCCACCATCAAACCCACACTCAACTACCCCCGAACAAACACTAACCAAAAAAATAAATAAATAAAAGAAAAAAAAAAAGAGTATTCTCATCTTGAAACATGCTTGGGTTCTTAGCTAGGATATTGATCAAGGTAGTGAAAGATTAAAGCTAAAATTGTGGTGCATAATTGAATGTGGATAATATGAAGAGATGGAAGAGACACAAAAAAAAATCCAAGTGAAATATTTGTCAATTTTGGCATCTTGATATGTGGACTGCAATCAAATTTCCCATACTTGTAAGTTGTAATGTTGCTCTATGGAAGGAAAGCTTCAATGATTGTTGAAGCTCCTTCACTTGTAAATTGTTGACATGTTTTCTGCCATCCTTTCTACCTTTGCCTTTTCATGATGCTTTTTCTTTGTACAGAAGAAAAACTTATACGACACCTTTATATATTTTAAAATTAATTTTGCTGATGATTTTCCCTATGTTTGATCATGACAAGTACATCCTCGGTTTTGTGAGACTGAACCTCTAAACTTCCTTGTAGAAGATAATTGATACCCAATAAATGAAAAAAAGAAATATGCTAAATATGTTTAACCACCACCAAAAAAAGGAAGGGGGGGAGGGCCGTGGAACCTGCTGAGAAGCACTGGTCTTTTTACTTTGGGTGAAAAAAGCATATATAATAAGCTTTTCCTTTTGTTTTTGTTTTGGGGGGGCGAAGTCTGCTTTGGTGAGATTTGCATTTTTATCCCTCATGGGCACTGTCATTATTCTATCCAAGATAAATGTAACTGTTGTCATTGGAGAGGTCTAGAAACCTAGTTGCAGGTCATCTTGCCTATACACCTGGCAATTCAATGCAACTGCCAAGAGGGAGCTGAAGGACCTTGTTTAGGTCATTATCTGGGTAAAGATTTTTTGTGCACTCTCTTTAAATATTTCATGAGGTCAGTCTTGCCAGCTGATATGTATCTCTGAGGTGCATCATGAATGTGAAAATAAATGTAATCAGTAAATATTCACTTATGACCTGACAAAAATAAATCCTTATCAAGTTTTCTTAACAAAATACATAAAATCGCAGATGATGCTGTTGAAGCTCTTCGCCATGTGGGGGCTATTTCCATCATAAAGTCTACACCTGCTTCCCTTGAGGATCCAGAATTAGAGAATTACAGATCAGGCTTGTTGAAGAGATTTCGGGATCTGAGATACGATGCTGCCTCATAAGTGCACCAGGGCTATGTTTCTTCACTTTTTATGCCTGCAAGATAGAGTTGCTGTGGCAAACCTCAAGAATGGAGCCTAAACAATTGTATGTGGAGTTTTAAGTGAGGAAATGCTGGAAGGCCTTGCCATTGGGTCTTGTGCAGTGAATTAGCGCAAGTTATATTGACCTTTCTTTAGGCCAAAATCAATATTTATCAGGGCTAACTTTTAATTTTCATGCCTAAGATGGGATTTTGTTTCTGTTAGCACATTTCGACCACCCAGCAAGCTAGCCTTCTATCTTGTGCCATTTTGGACATTTATTCTTGTATCCTGTTCTTGAAAAGACCAGTACTGGGGATAGCAAATTTGTTCTGCATTTTCTGGACTCTAAGATTTCTGGGAAGATTGCGGTGTTGAATGTTAAATTCTAGTTTCATTGTGTTATGTAAGAGTTTGTTTTTTGCTGCCAACTTTTATGCCTGGTGCAATGGATTCATCTAGCCATATGGCAGTGGTCGGGATATGCTATCTTGACAGTACTGTTTATCTTCTGGTTAAGGTGGGATGCAATAAAGGATTTTTTTCTGTCACTTGTCCATTCTTAGTTTCCAAAGGTGATTCATGCTTATATACAAAACTAGTTCCAGTATAACTGAAAACTAGTATGTTTTTTAGATACCAAGATTTAGTCTGAAAAGTAAGCTGTTTGTCGTTCTAAAACACAACCAGATTCTTTCTTTCATATATGTTCCCCTAAGATCTTATCCAAAGTCAGATGATGAGAGAGAACAAATCTTGTATGACGCAATCTAATCTGATCGTTTGTTGGTTTCATGTTTGTTAGTCTTACAAGAAAGCTAACTGTTTTTTTAATAATAAGGAAGATGTGGAGTTTTACTCTATTAGTAATTTTATGATGAGTTATGTTTAGTTTGCTTATCATATTACTTAAGTTGACCATCACCGTGAATGCTGGATTGGTAGGCATCAGGTGATTGAAGTAGGAAGTTTCTGACTTCTGACCTCGAACCAATAAAGAAATGAAATTCAAACAAATAAAAATTTTCATATCAGATTATCTTAGGCGACTCTGCTACCGCATTTTCTCTTTTCTGATTCAACGGAGGAAACATTCCTGGAAATGCTAGGATCCGCATCAACCTCCTATATAAGGTACAATTATGCTAAGAGAGGGTTACACACCAGCGAACAGTTGAACAAATAGTTACCTCCGATTATCTTGGTATAGCTATCTGATCTCGAAGCTGTTATGGAGGCTCCACGGTTTGTCATGGGTCTTCCTTGTATTGCTGTTGTAGGAGAAGGATTCTGCGTTCCTTATACATTTGAACTGATCATCAAAAAGAGTTATCATGGGTTGTCTCGTGTTCAGTTTGAGGTTTTGGATGCTAGCGGAAATCTTCTCCTTCAAGTTGATGGTGGTTACCGTAAACTCCAAAAGAAGCGAGTCATGCGTGATCCTGCTGGATTTCCTATCCTCACCCTGCGAGATAAGGTAACTTAACATATTACACCTGATCGTTCATTCATTTATTATGCAGAAAATCAAAAAAATGAACTACTTTGCTCGAAAACTGTAAAAATGGAAGGTGTGTGCTAATAGATAATAGATAGTATGAGATAAGACCTAATCGTGGCTAACTATTGCAAGGTACTTACGCCCTGTCATCGCTGGACTGTCCATCGAGGTGAGAGTTCAGAAAGAAATGATCCTCTCTTCAGTGTGCAGAGATCAAACCCTCTCCAGCTTAAGAAGCGGCTTGAAGTCTTCTTGGCAAACAATGCCAATGCAGATGTGTGCAATTTTCTGGTTGTTGGATGTTACTCCTCTGAGTCTACCAAAATTTATAATGGTGAAACGATAATAGCAGAGGTAATGTTTCCTAACTTACTTCGATACTAAATTCAGAAGTGAAAATGATGCTCGATATAACTAATAAACTGGTTTGCGATCCAAAGAAACCTTCAGGATGAAAGTTCAAGCGGGTGTTGGTTATGCTTTTAGTGTGGCCCTTGCTGTAATCCTCAACGAAAATGACATTTTTTTTTTTTTAAGTGTTCTATGTATATTAGTGGCATATATCCTGGTAGTTGTTGTTTTCCTATGAATGTTCATCTTCCTTGTTGTACAATGGTATATTTGTGAGCAGGTGTGTTTGAAAACAGATTGATGTGTGTTCTGAGGTTTCTCTCATGGAGAGAACTTGTACTGCCTAGCTTCACGCACCAAAACAAGAGCTATAAGGTTGGAATACAGAAATTAATAATTCTAGGTACTTGAGATTATTATCATTTAATTGATCGACGATGCATTTAAAGACTTAAGCGTACAGATATATTGTGGGGTTAGAGATTTATTAATTGGCACTCCCGTCACTTATGGGCTGGAAGTGGTAATTGCAATTAACGGGGGTGAATTGACATGCGAAGAAATTTGAACCCATTACCTCCTGAAAGGTGTCAAATAATCACTTGCACAATATTATGTTAAATATATCAATATAAATTACAAACACCATTCCGGACGAAAACACTCGCCTCATTCCATAACGGATGTAAGTATGTTTCGTTTTGTCCAAGCAACAACATGAAACTGAAAAATGGACCAACCACCTCCCTGAAAAACATAACTTCTAACCTTACAAACCAAAAAAAAAAAAAACCATATCTTTACAGGCAAAGAACTAGATGGGATGGGGGTTGAACAACCCAGTAAGCCATGCTTATTCCATTTCTTCTTGTAGATTCCAGGTTGAAGAAAAGCTTCCTGGACTGAGGACAACTTCGCTTCTTAGAGATCCTAGATTTTGTTTCTGATATGTAAATCCCCATGAGTTGGGGATGGTACTGATTTTTGCCTTCGAGGGGTAAGAGTAAGACGGGAAGGTCTTAAATATGAAAGAGCGCAGGGAAACCTTCAGCCTTGCTTGTGCGCCAAGGGAAAATAAAAGAAGCCAAACCTCAAAGGAAACTTCAATGAACACTATGACCTATTTCCTATCAAACTGTAGATATTCGATGAAATGGCAATTGCACTTGTCACTACAGCGAGGCTTATCATAAATCCTGCCCGTATCTGGTCCTTCAATGTCGATATTTCATTTACATCCCTGTAATAGAAAAATTCATCAGAATTTGAATCGTTGACGAGGAAATCTGATTATTATGCATGTCAACAAAGAATATATTGAAAACGTTCTCATGTGTAAACAGGAGTGCGAAACCACCTGAGTACAATAGCACCGGGGAAAATGAAGGCAAGGCAGACAGCAGAAGTAGATCCCATGAACTGAAAGAAGTACCAAATGTCTGGAAATGTGACTGCTGCTAAGTAACTGACTATCAACAAAGCAATAGTGATTGACATAAATCGTTTGGTGTCATTTGCCAAGAGAGGCCTCTTAGGGAAGAGGAATTCATCAATGTTGGCACGCAAAGAGAAGTTTAAGATGGGGAAAACTAGCATGAGGTGCAGTGCGTAGCTCAATCGGACAATGTCGTTGAGCAATGAACTGACCGTTGAAGCTGAATTGCGGTCAAAATTGACAAGTATGTCAGGCATGATGGATTCTCCAAACAGTAAGTACCCAAAAATCCCAGTGGCAAAATAGATGGCTGCACATAGTACTAATGATATTCTTACTGCTGAAATCATAGAAGATGGTTTTCCGAGCTCAATAGCGATTGGATGAACTGCATCAAATAGAAAATATAAGTGACTCCACCATTCTTTGCATTGCGAATGATATTTACACTTTACGAACAGCTTTATATGGTTGACAAGGCGTGCACAGCTAAATTTGCACCAAAAACAATAGGAAGAGCAAAGCTTCACTAAGTGAAAGGATAATGAACAAGCATGATTATAATAATTATAGCATCAAGCAAGACTTGATATGTTTTTCTCACCATTAAAATGGAATGTGAAGGCTGTGACTATAACCGGAACAGCAGTGAAAAGGTTGAAGAATGAAGCACGATCCTCCAAGTGAGGCAGCAATCTTGGGTTCTTTGCTTCCCCTTCCACCAGTGCAAGGATCGCAAGCACAGAGCTAATGCCAACAAATAGTACTGCTAGCAGCACCGATACGGCTGAACTGAATTTTAAAGATTCTGGAAAGACAAAAGAGATTAAGTGACGAAGCTAGACGCATGTATTGGTTGGCATTTAGGGGTCTTCTTCTCTGAAATCCCTTTGAGGGAAGTTACTATCTGTGCTAATTTAGTTTGAACAGCTGAAATTCGAAGTGCTCTGTGAACTTTTAAAGGGATAAGTACGCTAGAAATGAAAATCCTCTATGCCTGTGCCGAATGTATGCAAAGTTTACCTCAAAATTCGAAAACTTATTTACATTTTAAGTGAATCATTTAGATATTTTATCCTTTCGTTGCCGAACCAAATAAGTCCTTTATGGTCACATCGCAAAAGACTTTAATTCACTCAAATGTAAAAAGGCTTAACTAAACCCAGTCGTGAATATAAAGGACATAAAAGGACACATTTGCCACATAAAGTACTTGGTCGAATTTCGGTATAAACATAAAGGTCTCCTATTGTACTTGTCCCATTTGAATATCTTCAAGCAAGTCCTGAGATCTGTCCCATTTACCCCTAAGGATTTCAGTGATCTTAAGATATCTAGTTCTCAATTTTCGACAAATCTTTTTCATTTAACTTAATTCAAGGCCTAGATCTTGATAGCAAATTTTTCTTAGAGCAAGATTTTTTCAGATCAAGGAGAAAGATGATAATCCGGGAGAAGAAATGCTCACCTACATGTCGCAACAAGACTAATGGAAGCAGCACAACAACGAGAATGAAGAGTAAGGCGAATTCTCGCGAATTCCACCATTGAAAACCAAACCACTCCGGCAAAATTACTGGGTGGACCGTCCCATCAGGATGATTTCCTGAGAGCACATCTCCTGTAAAATCATAAAATATCACAAAGTTCAGTCTTACATGTGTTCCTTCGATCATCATAAAGAAGGAGGAGGAGGAGCAACAAGCTTAATCAAACTAGTCATATGATTACTTACCAATGATAATCAAATAAATGATCAAGCATCCAAGATTAGTAATCATAATACAAACTTGTACAGCAACAGATCCTAAACTCCCAAATGACTCCTTCATAACTCCTGCATATGTGATTGCGCTCCCTGAATGTGTAAACCTTATCAGGAATTCGACTGACACGTCGGTGAGCCATGCTATAAGCACAATCAGCAAAAATGCAGGCACCACTCCTAGAACCTTGAGAGTTGCTGGTATGGACATGATTCCAGCACCAATTATACTAGTTGACACAATGAACACCGCGCCGGAGATGGATGCGGCAGGTCCCTTGTCCGGCTCCTGGACCGGCAGGAGTGGCACGTGAGACTCAGCAACCGGTGACATTCTTTTCCCCGACAAGCTGCGAGTATCTCAGGCAGCTGCCGGGCAGGGTGGTGCTACTGCTAAGGATATGGAGAATTATTGTTGTTGTCTTGCTGTTAATGAATGCCCATAATGTCTGTCTACTATATAATATTGTTTGTTGGATGGTGAGACTGTGGGTATACTTTTCTTGGTATTTCAATTTTTGCACCAAAAAACTTAAAATTGTAAATGGTATGCTCAATCGAACTATAACAATATTAGTATACTGTTAATATATTCCTAGTTGCATGAACATGAAGGGTAGGAATGTGAAATAAGTTGGTTGGCTATACATTGTTTTGATGGTTCTGACAGCTTGTAGTGGGACCGTAATCGTGGTCAATGATGGGTATACATGTACAATTGTACATAGACGTAGATTTATCTTAATAACATCAATGGGAATGAATAGGGACGAAAAGCAGGTTCCGTGGGTTTTGATAAATAAAGTTTTATAGATGCTACATGTTTATCTTAATTATTCATCTATGACACGCTTAATCCAATTGTACCTCTGTCTATGGAAAGGTTTCAACTGCGGGTGTTTATTACCAAGATTTATTTAGTATAATGGAAGGAATGAAAAAGGAAATAATATAGTGGGAAATAATTAAAAGGACATTTAATTTCTTTTTATATGTTTGTATAATGAAGAAAAGAAAATCAAAAGGAATACAAATCATTATTAAAAGTAAAACGAGTTATTAAGCAAAATTATCAATATATCCAAAAAAAAAAAAGGATAAAAAGAAAAAGAAACGATATGATAAAAAAAGGATAGAAGAAACTTTATATACTTTTTCACCCATTATCTCATTATCTCTACTTTTGAGGGGAGTGAAAAAATAGCGAGGGCAAAGAGATTGTCTTTTCCCTATTTCTTTCCCTCTAGTTCCCCTCTATCCGAACATTGGAATTTAATATTTTTCCACCCGATTGTCTCCCCTTCCCCTTATGCCAAAAGTGTAAACTATTAGTGATGATAATATCTCAAGACCTTAAGATAATATTTGGTAACAGTAAATTTTTGTGTATAACAAATGCTCACCCGAAAACACGCACCAACTTTTCTGTAAACTTTTAAAATTATATTGATAGATCCAATTTTTCAATTATATATTTAGATCCCTCTCACATGCATTGGCCCATTTTCGTAGGAAAGAGAGTTTAAAAAAAAAATCTAGGGTTATCGACATATTTTTGAAAACTTTCTATATGGTCCAATGGTATATATTAAAGATTTAAGCATAAGATTTAATAACTAAAATATTGGTATAATTCCAAAAATTGTTAAGATCAAATTATGCAATCTATCCTATTTATTTACGTAAGTGTGAATTCTTCTACATTATTGGCTAAAATGCACGTGCAAATATTTTATGCCATTATATAATATACAATGACGATTGCAATTGATGATACATCTTATTAAAATAAACGCAACTATTCGATATAATGGGGTCACATTTAGGACATCTTGGTAAGAACCCGTTAATTACAATATAACATTCATTTATATATTAATTATCATGACAAGATAAAAGCAAGCTTAAATGGTGCAACACATAATCACCAAGGAAGTATGCATCTCTTGACCTCTTTGTTTATGGTAAGTGTTGATACTAACTATTAGGTTTAGCCCAATAGCCTAAAGTCCAAGGCCACCTCTTTAGTGGATGAGGATCATGTATAAGCTTGATCCATATAATCAAGTAGTTGCCATGATAACTAGTCAACCAACTTCTGAACTTGGCCAAGACATCTTGACCCCAACTAAGCTTGAGGCCAATCACCATGTCACCAAGTCCTAACCAAATTACCTAGACCTCGGCTAAACCTAAGGCAACATGACCACAAGGTCAAAATGATGACACGATTAAGGTAAGGCTACTCTTAGTGACCTCTCGAATTAACCACTCCTTGTTTAGCCATACAATACTTACATCGCATTTATTGTGATGTGATAATGGCTCAATCTATGTCGACCGGCATGGCTCAATTGTACATTGCTGCACAACAGTATGGGGGATGAGATAGGCCTCTCAACCCTTACCGACTAGCATGGCTTTAAGTGTATGATGCTGTACAATAGTACAGGGGATGAGGCAAGACCCACAAGTAATCATTTTCTTCGCTAATGTTAGGAAGTCTTACCTAAATAATTAAATCTTGAGGTCGTACATCCCAGTTTAGTAAAAAGAACAAGGATATACCCTATAAATACTCTCATTAGATCTACCTAGAGAAAAGTCCAAAAAAATCTAAGTTTTGAAACATATAAAACAACATGCACATGCACTTCCCTATTGAGCTTAAACTATTTTCTCTCCCTCTCCCTCTAACTTAAGACCAAAGTAGCTACACCAAACAGCTACCTAGTATAGTGACTCGCTCTCTATCTGTCTTGTAAGACGTTCCTCCAATAACTTAAACCTCCCAGACTAAGCCCACAACACCCCTAGAGATGCAAATACTCTACTGGTAAAAGATCTAAGGCAATAATAAGATTGAAATAAGAGATTACTAAGCATTTCACGAGTTTAGCCAATATTAGTTTAAGACCGGTTATTATTAAAATAAGTTCTCCTTTTTACTATTATTACATGGGCTTAAAGCATGATCTACGTTTTACACTATTATCCTAAACATACAATTATACAAATAGATATAATTATAAGTCGATCTATGACATGAAACTAAGTTGAAAATGGTTTGATGGATTAAGAATCAATCTTAACCCATAAGGTCGATTCTAGACTCGTAGAACTAGCAGGTTGGTGCTAGTTCCACTGATCGAATTGAAATAATAATAATAATAATAAAGAATATGTGAAAAAATAAAACAACATTCAACCCTCCCAGCAACTTACTTCTTTGTTCTACACTCTTCCATCCCATCATTTTTGCTCCTCCTCACACTCACTCATAAACTCTCGTTAACTTTATCCTCCATATACTCATTTACACAAACTCGTCACACAACTCCCCTTCTCTCCATTATAAATTCAAACATATGTACGCAAGCATACATACACACATATATATGTTTTTCAACAACACAAATACAACATACATATATGCACCCATTTTTCCTATAAATGTGTCACATGTTAATGTTTTTCATAATGTTACCTACAACATTAGTATGGTAATAAATATTAGCATTTGTTGAGTACCATTTCTTGTGTTAGTTTTGTAGGAATCTCGAGTTATTAAAATAATTGATAGCAACTAAGCGATAAGTTAAGAATTGAAAAGATACGAAGAAGCAATGCCTATGATGCAATGTTTAGTTCACTTGCAATGCTACATAGTACATGTAACCTTATGGTTAAATGCATAGAAAATAGTTACAATTAAATATGTACTACAAATAGCTTTAGCATTTATTTTCTAACGCTCTATTAGACTAGTCATGTGCTAAGGATCACTGACTTGTTTTCCATGTATTTTAATTTTCTCCCTAATATGCTCCATCATAGACACTTGTTTGAACTTTCTATTACTCAAGAAAAACTTGATTGATGTTGAAGTTAAAAAATGCATCAACACAAAGCAAATTAAAAATATGGAAGATGGAGATGATAAATAATTATATGTAACTAATACATGTAGCTTAAAAAAAAAAAAAAAAAAGATGGTAAGGCAATGACCATCGTTGACCGGGAATTTGTGGAACTATTTGCAACCGATTGATTCAAAAGAATGATGAAGAATTATAATCACTATGTAAACAAGTGTCCTTTTATTATAGGGTCGAAAAAAATAAATTTGTCTACTATCATGAGGGTGGTAATTCCTATTGGATCGTATAAAGAGTGGATTTTGGATATTTTTATACGAATAAGGTGTTAATTTGTATTGGCGAGTTTGACTCATAATTTATATTATATGGATTTTGCATCAATATAAAAGTTATATATATAAATTAAATAGAAATCATAAATAATGTCTATCTATATTCTATTTGTGTCTTTCAAATCATGTGTCATCCTTTACATTTGTCGAGCTCAAATTTTTTATTTTAACTAGATATTATAACATACTCAGCAAAAAAAAATTAAGCAAAAGTGTATTTTTCAAACAAAGCTTTAAAAATCTCCTTAGTGTCACCGCTAGCTGAGATCTAGGGGGAAGGGGGGAGGAAAGCAACAGAAGGTCAAGGTTGGTTGTCATTGCTAGATGTAATAATCTGTTCACTTATCATTGAACGGAATAAGGTTATATTATAATATATATATATATATATATTTTACCGATGGATAAAATAGAGGTGTAATAAATTATAAAGAATACCTAAATGACTTCTCTTAAAAAAAAAAAAAAACTGTATTATCCACCGTGAGGAAATAGCAGCGTGATAAACGTGCAGGAAACAACAAAAGTATATGCTGCAATTTGCACGTGGTGCGAAGAACATTGAAAAAGAAAAAGAAAAAGAAAGAAAGATGCATCGTTAACCAGAGAAAAAGAGGTTGTACATGTTGGCTGATCCCATCAATTGGAAGCACTTTACTTTAGACTAAATCATTGCTATTAAACTCGGGAGCTGATAGAGTTTCTAAATCAGCTGAAACCGAGAGAGAAGTGAATGAGAAATTGCACGCCCAGAAAATTTTCCTTTTGTGATTGTCACGGATTGCGATGCTTAGTGCTTCGTAGTAGACAACAAAATATGAAATATAGATATATTATTCCCTATATTAAGAAAACTATTATTGAATAGTAAGAAAAACTCATATATATTAATTTTTTTATTGATGCATACCTACCATTAAATAATTTATGTACTGTATCATTTTTAATAAAACCTTTCTGCCCTTTTATAAATATCGAGATTGAAATGAAGAAGGTAGAGCCGTAGAGTTGGTAGAATGATGCCATTCTGACTTTCATTGGCATTTCCCTCAACTTTTTCCTCGCAAGTGACTTCATGATGAGTCCATGTCATGGAATCTTTGAATTAATTGAGTAAATTATATTAATTAAAGCTATTAAATTTAAATGTCAATTCTAATCATCGAAAATTAATACATAAGTTAGGGAACCATACTCATTGTATATATGTCGTGTAAGATGGAATTTCCTATTAGGGATATGTACACATGAGGGATCAATTTTAAGGATCAAATTAAAATTAATGGTTGAATTTTCAAGTGGTTTAAATAGAAAATCAATAATATGGTTGATGGTTTAAATAGAATATCGAACTTTTAATTACTTAAAATAGAGAATTAATGTTATGATAAGTAATACAAATAAATTATTATAATTAAAATAAGATTAGGGCTTTTTAATACTTTATTATTTAAACTACTTATCATAAAGTTGATCATCTATTTTAATTACATAATATATAATGTTGATCCTTTATTTGAAATATTTGAAAGTTGAATCATTTATTTGAACTCGATCCTAAACATTAATATTCTTGTATATAACTTTTCCTTTCCTATTACAAATAACATAAAATAATGCAAAGCTAACTTATTTGAGGTAATTTCCTTAATATTTAATTTAACTTTATTATATTAGTATATCTTGTAATCTATAATATGAAAGCGAGAGGGCTGAGAGGCACTATTAGTTATCTATAGTGTATTTTAAAATTTTTCTATATTGAATTTATAAAGTTAACCCTTATGCTCTAATTAAATAATATCTCAAACACTAAGTCCAAGGGCGGTTATCCTTCTAAAGTTCCCCCATGTTTTGCTAACCGGAACGATAAGATTTTTGAAAGAAGATTTGTATCCCCTCCTCAGCCACCCTCCCCCCCCCCCCTTCTTGTCCTAACAAATTTACATCCTTGAGACTTTATTTGTTTTTCTATGAAATAAATTTTCAAAAAAAAAATATATCTATTATTTATTTAAGATCTCGATGCGGATGAAAAGTATAATGATAAAGAATATTATTCGGCCAAACTGCAAATAATTCTCATAAATTTTAATTTTGGTGTAAATTGCCTCTCTAAACTTTTAAAATATGATTTTTAGTTTCTAAACTTTCATAAATTGGTAAATAACCTTCTATATTGGGAATAACTACTTAAACTTTAATTTTGGTCTATAAGTATTTCTATAAACTATGCGATGTTCACACACCAAAATCAAAATTTATGGAGATGTTTATATACAAAAATCAAAGTTTAAAGAGGTTATGGAAGTTATTTACTAATTCATAAAAAACTATACTTTAAAAGTTTATAGGATCAATTCACACCTAAATCAAAGTTTAAGGAGATTATTTATATTTTTTTTATATTATTTCAAGCTTCCAACTACTTAGAGTCTTACAATTAATAGGAGAAAATTTAATTTTAAGAAATTGACAATGACATATATATATACAGATATATATATATACATAGTTGCAATACATATTTACAAACTTTAAAAAAAAATTACTTAATTATAAATTATGTAAAAAATTACCAAAATACCATTATTATATTTCATCTTAAAGATGTGATATTATTATTTATACTCAAGATGCCACATTAATTTGTGTACTGTAACTATATTGCATATTTATGATAGATATAGGTATAAATACACTAATGTCAATATAAGTATAAATGTACTAATATCGTATATTCAAGAATCAAGATGTAATATAAATATTATACTAATGTTGTATTTTGAAAATATAATATAACAATAGTATTTAGATAATATTTTTTATTTTATTTGTATTTATATAATATTTATTAATTTTGATTGTAAACACATAAATTTCTCTAATATGTATATAGCAAATAATCCACTAGGCGATTGGTAAAGAAAAGTACAAGTAACTAGCTAAAACCAACTTGAGAGAGAATGGAAGTGTTCTAAGACAATTAATGATTTTATATTAACAAACACTTTACTAAAATAATCTCTTTTAAATGCTATAGAAGTTTTTTTTTTTTCCTTTTCTTTTTTGATAAAATAAAAAAAAATGAAAAGAATAGTTAAAACAATAAAGATAAAGAAAAAGCAAGGTTTCTTACTTTAATAATATGGATATCACATATATATATATATATATATAATAAATGTGCACTAGGAAAAAAAAANATATTTATTAATTTTGATTGTAAACACATAAATTTCTCTAATATGTATATAGCAAATAATCCACTAGGCGATTGGTAAAGAAAAGTACAAGTAACTAGCTAAAACCAACTTGAGAGAGAATGGAAGTGTTCTAAGACAATTAATGATTTTATATTAACAAACACTTTACTAAAATAATCTCTTTTAAATGCTATAGAAGTTTTTTTTTTTTCCTTTTCTTTTTTGATAAAATAAAAAAAAATGAAAAGAATAGTTAAAACAATAAAGATAAAGAAAAAGCAAGGTTTCTTACTTTAATAATATGGATATCACATATATATATATATATATATAATAAATGTGCACTATCGAGTTATAGATTTGCCAAGTCTAAACCAATCTAAGGGATCTTTGATTTAGTGTGAGGCAATATTGTCAAACTCGAACCAAAATGTTGATTTGAGACTAAGAAGGGGTTAAGGGTTGACAGGGCCAATTAGGATTAAATAGGGATCAATAAAGATATTATAATATAATTTATACTTATATATAAAATAATAAAAATTAATTATATCCTTGAGTATCGCTAATTTTAATTATAACAAAAAAGATTAAAATGGATCTAACAAGTATAATACGTATGTGGGACAATTTAGAGTAAAATCAATTTGAAAAAGAAAATGAAGTTTATAAACTGTTTAGTTAGAATGTAGGTCAGAAAGTATATCAATAGAAGAACATAATTGTTTTGACAAAATTCAGAATGGTGATCAGTAAGTTGTCCTAAGCCAATCTTTGAATCATTTAGATTAATAAAGTTAGACAATTATTTAATGAAGGCTATACTTTTATTGAGTGTATTAGGAAAATACACTCAATTATGCTCTATTAAGTTAGTTCAAGTCTATGGGCATTTTAAGAAGGATTTATAATTATTTGAATTTTTCCTTAAAGTATTCTAAATCTAAATTTGAGAAGTTGAATTGAATAATTATGGAAGATTCTTAAACTAACATGACTATAAAGCTTCTAGAAATACTAAGCAAACTTGTTTAGATTTTTTAAAGGGTTTAGCAACTATATGGCAAGAAGATTAAAATTCAAAGCATAAGAAGGATTGGGAGTAGATTGATATACAGTAGACTTACTGATATGGAAGCATGAGTTATTGTAATTGACATCTTTAAATAAAATGAGATATATTAGGAAGCTTAAATTCTAAGATTGGATAAGGGAGATTATTATTTCAAATTCAAAAAGATTTGAGTTGTAGATTTTTAGTAGATAAGGCTAAACATTATAGCATAATAGATAAGGACGAAGTAGATTTTTTTTTAAAAAAAAATCAAATATGGTATGCTCCAATCTTCAAAGAATTAGCTACAACTATTGTTGTGTAATTGGTATATATGTGCAGATTTTAAGGGGATATTTTTCCTATCCCATTTCGAATTTTAAACAAGATATGGAGGTGCATGTTTTTATTTATTTATTTATTTTTTAAAGGAAGATATGATTCCATTACTTTTGGATTCGAGTATAGCTTTATGACAAGGATTGCCTTAATCGAGTGGTTTATTATTTTCAAAAAATTGAAGGGTATTGAACTCAAGTTTGGTTTAGCAAGATATGATCAAATTTATTCAAGTTTATCCAAATTATAAGATATTTGATTTTCAAATTTTGAATTTCAATAAATTCTTAAAGCTTCTGGATCAAATTTTAGAAGATACAATGGTTTAGAAAGGAATAACCTTTGTGAGATGAGATCAAGAGATAACAGCAATTGTTCAGAAAAAAAAAAAAAACCCCAAACGTTTAAAATCCTTATTTCTAGATTTTTCTTCAACAGAAAAAAGAAGATAAGATTGAGGAAGATTTCTTTCAAGAAAATCAAGAGAACTAGCTATTTCTAATTATTACTACAAAGAACAACACAATATAATTCGAGTTGGAGAAGAAAGGAAGACACATGCTTAGAAAAACTTTGCTATCTACTATATAGAAGTGCAGATTATTAGAAACTATGTCATAAACTATGCTAAATAGAATTTTCACTCAATTGTTTCTATATTTGTGAGAATGTTTTAGAGAGATTCTTTCCATTGTATTATCTCTTCTTTTTTTTTTTTTTTTTTGTAATCATTGTCGAGAGACTATAATTGAATGAATGTGAGGTTAAGGGGTTCTCTGTAGGCCTATATTTATGTTAAGAAGAAGCTAGTGAGATAGGGTAGAGAATGATTATTATCCTTGTAACCTTAAGTTCTCATTTTTTATTATTGAAAAATTAGACTAGTGGAATGACAACAGTAAAGAAAACTGCGTCCCCGATGATAGAGTTAGAAGAGAGTGATAAGCATAAGGCTAAAACTCTTTAAATCATTTGCTTAATTTTCTCTTTCTTATCTCTATTTATTTCCTATACTTTATTATTTGTATTATTATTTTTGTGCTTAAAAGTTAACAATCAATAGACTACTACTTACACCATATTAAGATATTAAAAGGGGTCATTTTTGTAAGAAAAAGCTTTAATTTTTTCAAAGATATCAATTTTTCCTTTCTCTTGGTATCTTGTATGAGACGTACATTGACAATTGAAAATTAAGAGCTTTTATATTTTATGTATTGTTTTCCTTTAATTTACATTTTTTTAGGAAACTAGTATATTTTTTAGAAAATATAAGAGAAAATAATATATTTTAATTTGAAAAAATATGATAGATTCTTTTAGAAATCAAGTTGGACTGGTCGGATCAATAGGTCGAATTGAGATTACTATCGATTAGGGTTAAATGAATTATTTGGACCCGTTTTATAAAAGGGTCCAATTGAATCATGTTGGACTAAGAGGGCTAACTCAAGTCTGATAGTATTGTGGGCTAATCTGAGTTTGACAATATTGGTGTTAGGTTTATGGAACCAACAGTTTAATTGGTTTTGAGTCTTAGACTCAACCCTTTTTCTTCTTTTCTTTTTCCTTTATTTTGCGTCTTATTTAAGTTGTATTGATATTATGTACTTTCATGTCATCGGCTTGTTAATTAATTGTAATTACATATATTCAATTTTTTATATCAAATCATTAATGTAAAATAATACAAAATTTATTCATTTATTCCATAACATATATTCACACAAGAAAATTGACACCCTTACGAATATTATAATGTTGAAGGTAAATAAGATAGTATTATTGCCCTTAAGCGAAATAATTACAAAAAATTCTATGTAAATGGCACTTGCACATAGGTTAATTGATCTTAAAAGATGGGAGAAGCTTATTAGCAGCACCCTATGCATGAGCTTTAAGTGAATTGAGTTAAAATTCCTTAATCAGCATGTAGTGGTTGATGGCAACATTAGGGAGTCTAGAATGTCAATGATGGCCTTGGGAAGAGTTATCTTTTTTGTTTAATAACCTACCTACCTTGGAAATGGCTTAATAGGAGGTGGGTAACGATTGGAAGGGCACTCCATATTGCACAATGTTTGGTGTTCCCTCGATAACCTTTAAAAATCTAAAGGACTAGGTGCTTCCTACACTTAATTATACTCATAATCACATTAGGTCTTAAAGGTGAACAATCTTTGGTCAATAAGATAATGTAAGCAATGGAAGATGACAAAATGGATCCATAACTTGGAGAAAACGATTGGCTTTAAGGGTTGGGCAAAAGGTCCTAATCTTAAACTCATCAATAAAATAAATAAAATGTAAAGTAACACATACTGCAAGTAATTTTAGAACTTGTGCTTCAATCACTATGTAAATCCTGAGCCACTAAAACATGTGATTAAAGTCAAGCCAATCACAAAAGTTATTAATGAGAGACTAAAAAGGCGATTGCATTGATATGACACTGATTTCAATACCGGTATCATAGAGTAGAGCATATGAAATTATAGTTTAATACATAGATAATATTATAGTAATTAATATTGCAAACTGTGTTGCCTTCTCCATTTTAGCATTACTTGTAGTAGTTACATATATAAGTATTTGTTATCTTTTCTTTACCACCTAATTTGCTTCACGCTCGCCATATTCTTGAACTTTAGCATCAATCGAATCTTTTTTTAAGTGATATGGATTTTCAAGAAAGTGTTAGACACGAAGTGGATTATAGACTTGGAGAGAATACATCAAAGATAGGGTTAGCGACCATTTGCACACAATTAATATAATGAAATGCGTATGTGAGGTCAGCCCAAAACAAAAAAAACGTGCACGCATGGTGAGAGAGAAAGAGAGAGAGAGAGAGAGAGAGATGTTAATGTTGTTTGTAACACATGTTTAATTGTAAATTTTTCTATAGTTATCATCATAGTCACTCTATAGATCACTGCCATCTTCACTACTATTACCGTGATTAGATATACCTATATTTTTTATGAATGAACTATTTACCAGTTTACATATATATATAAATGGAATCAACTAATTTGAAGAAGAGAAATTCTTAAATGCTTATTTTTCAGTTTAATAACACATGTGATAGATAAGAAAAGGTAAAGGAGAGTGGTTTAATGGGCTTATGGGTAGGGTTCGGTTCTATCGTACATCACAGAATAAGTCTAAGTAGATATATCTAATTCTAGATAAATAATCAGTTAAATTTTCAACATTAGGTTTTTGAATGTTTGACCATATAAAAACCTGCCTCATATGGTCATAAAATCAATAGAAGAAATACCTAAAACCTAATAACACGTGTACCCTTCCTTATTTTCGAAACCCACATCGTGGGCCCGATTCCAAGCCACGGGTCTTACATACTGGCCCATGTGAGGCGATTCCGGTTCTGGCCCAGAACCATCATTGATCGGTTATCTTACAGGAAAATTCACGTCAGAACAACAGCCCTAAAATTCAACGGGGGCGTTACTGCGTAAATGATTTTCTCAAAAACGCCGAAACTATCAACACCAAGCCCAAATGTTGACTTTATGAAAGATTTTCCAAAACCAAATTAACATTTCAACTTTTATTTTGTCCCAATTTTCCATTTTGACATCTCATAACACTCATCATACAAATACAAAACCCCCCCAAAATCCGTTCTTCATTTTGATCACTTCATCCCGCATATCGGAAAAACCCCAATTTGGGTTCGAAATGGGGGATCAATTGGCTCGGGGGGAAGAATTTGAGAAAAAGGCCGAGAAGAAACTCACCGGTTGGGGCTTGTTTGGTTCCAAGTATGAAGATGCTGCCGATCTATTCGATAAAGCTGCTAATTGCTTCAAACTTGCCAAATCATGTAATTTTTTTTATTTCTTTTCTTTTTGTGATTTTATTTTCTGGGTTTTGGGGATTCCGATTATTGGTTGTTTTTCTAAGTTGTGGATTGTGGGTTTTGGCGGAATTGGTACTCGTTAGTTGTGTAGTTTGAGTATTTGCGTTGTTTTGGATTCTGGGTCAACACCATGACAGGTGGATTGATTGTCTTGAATGAATCGTTGTCGTCCTTGAAATTGGCATTTTTGATTGATAGTATATGTTCTCGAAATTTTTTTGTTTGATTGATCTGATTTAGGGCTTGCGGCGAGATGAATTTTATGATGATTCTATTAGCTTTTCTGGTTCCTTGGATTCTGTGTCAATGCAGTGGGAATAGAGAAACGGGAGGAGTAGGTTTTTCTTGTGAAGAAAGGATGGCTTTTTATATGGGTTTCGGTTATTGGAAGTTGTTTGCATGTTCCGCTGGATCTTATCTGTTGTTGTTTTAGAGGTGTCGGAAGGAAGATTGGTGCATGTTTTCTAGTAAGGCATAGCATGTTCGTAGCTTATGGCTTAAACCTAGAGCTGTATGCTAAGGTTCAAATATCAAACGGTCTTTTTTATTTCCGCTGTTAGTTTCCCTGGTATTGTTGTTTTAGAATTGTCCAAAGAAAGATTGGTGCGTGTTCTGAAGTTTGTGTTTTTAGTTTGTCATTAGCTTATTCTGCAGTCTGGATTTAAAAAATTTTTGGTGTAAACATGTTATCGTTACCAAACTATTGTTTGATATCTAAAATATGATTTACTGATTGATTTAGAAGTAATTCTTCCTTGCTGGGGATTTGAGTTTTAATTTTAATTCTACTCTCGTTTTTCAGGGGATAGGGCAGGGGCAACATATATCAAGCTAGCTAACTGTCATTTGAAAGTGAGATATCTCTTTTTCTTTCTGTTGCGGTTAGTGGTTTTCATGCTTGTTTCGGTGTCAACAATTACTTACCTAAAGAGTTTGTGTGCATAGTGTGAAAGTAAACATGAAGCTGCCTCAGCTTTTGTTGATGCTGCCAATTGTTACAAGAAGACATCTTCCAAGGGTATGTAAATGCATCTGCACTGATGCAAGATGTTGTGTTTGCTTAAAGCGTTAAAGATCCAATTTGATTTTTTCCTGTTGAAGTTTCTTGGATTTGAGTTTATAGCATCCATTTCCTTTAGTGGATAAAAGAAAATCAATCTTGTCAAAGAAAATCAATAACCACATGGAGTGGATCCTTCTAGTTCAATGTGCAGCCCCATATGCATATATATGAAGTTATTGATGGGGTGGGGTAAATTGTCTTTGGTTATGCTATTTAACTCCAATTGTATCAATCTTTTATCTGAAGAGATATTGAGGAAATCAAGTAAAGATAATAACAATAACAATGTTGGTAATATATATTTATAAGACTATATAATGAATACTATTATTTAATTATATAAAAATATAATATATCAAAGTTTTTTGTGATTATGTGATGTTTTTCATGAAATGATGCATCATATAGAAAGAGTTACAATTTTTCAAACTATTGGAGATAACATCAAGGATGTAAATAGTTGTGTTGTTTTTGCATATATGCAAAAGTTGCAATTATTCTGAAAGTTGTGACTTTGAATTAAAAGCTTATGCAAAGTTTGCAATTGTTTTAAAAATTATGTCACTTTCATTAAAAGGATGTGTCTCTTAGATAAAAGCTTCTAAAGTTATATATATATATATATATATATAAGATAAAATATATGATAACCATGCTGGGAGGATCCTTTTGGTTGAAATCCAGTCCTTTGGTTGTTAAGTGTACAAGTGCACAAGGGCTATGTTTTTCACAATTTTCTTTGGATGTTTTGCATCTTTTTTCTGAAGATATGATAAGGCAAAATTGTCAAGGAAACAGGTTACCTGGACCTTTATTTAATTTGTCATAAATGCATTTCCCACAAATTCCTTGAAAGCTATTTTATCTTTTAGCTCTTTTAGTTAAGATGCCACTTTTCTTTAGCTGTGTTTATGTTTGTGCAGAGGCTATATCTTGCTTGGAGCAGGCTGTGAATTTGTTCATGGACATTGGAAGGCTCAATATGGCTGCAAGATATTACAAGGTAGATAATCTCTTGTTTATGTCATTTCCCACCTTCCATAAATTAAAGTTATACCAATATATCTTACCAAAAAATTTAAAAAAATATATTAGCAAGTGAAGGTCACCAAATTTAAAAAATTTGCCTTTTTTTTTTTCCTTTTGGCTCAAATCAAAACTCTTATAGTTTGGCCTCTTCCATCCCTTGAGGATTCCTAAATCTGTACCTTTGTTTTAGTGAGCCAAGAAACTTTGGTATCTCTTTGATAATTCTCATTTATATGGGGGTTAAGCTGTTTTCTTTAGGACTTAAACCAGATATTGGAAATTTAGAAATGTGACTTTGAAACGGCTGAGAATATGTTTATTTAAGCTGATAACATTGCTGGAAAACCTTGTTTGAAGTAATTCATGTGGTTTTATTGGTAAATAAATAAATTTCATTGTAAGAGCCGTTCAAAGTGGGAAATTACAAAAAAAGGGGGGAAAAAACAAAAAACTGCACAATGTATGGGAAAGCTATATTACTGGTAGTGTCAACTATAAGCATTAACAAGTGGCTAGAATGAACAACTCCTACTTCATGCAAAGTAAACCCACATAGGAAAGAATTCATTGTGCCAGAGAAGAGGGAGAGGGTAACTGAGTTCCTTGCCCTCCAATAGCAGTAATCTGAAGATGCAAGTTCTACTTGCTAGTTGATGACAGTAGGTGACGAAGAGGTGGCAGTGGCTGAGTGACCCTGAGTGGATCCTTGCCATGATAGGCATTAAGAAGGGCATTTGAAAACTGTAATGACATTAGTCCAGGCCATAGAGAAGTATGGGCAATCAAAAAAAGAGGTGTTGGTGGTTTTCTTGGCCATGTATAAAGTAACAGGAAGTAGAGGATACAATTCCCCAAGAGATAAGTTTATCGAGGGTGTAAAGCTTTTCCAGCCATGCAAGCAGAGGATGAAAGAATTTCTAGGAATTGATTACTGAAATTAAACTATTTTTTCCCAAGGAACACGTGGCCTATGAGATGCAAAGGTACTGTAGGCACTGTTGATGGAGAATCTACCAGAAGTTGTGTGAGTACAAGTGAGGATATCTTGTTGGTTTGGACAAGGCTGAATAGCGGGAGGGATGTTGATTGCATTCCATGTGACTCATTTGAAAGACACCAAAAATTGCTGTTGATTATCCAACATGGTTGTGCATTCCTTGGTATCAGTGAAGAAGCAATTTGTCTGGCACCATGTGTGGGATCAAGTGGTCCAGTCCTCAGCAATATCTCAAACAAGCAAGAAGTTATTGAGAAATTAGTCTTAAGTAATTTAGGAGTAGCTAGTAATATAAGAGATTGTGAGCTCTCTCATAATGAGTCCTCAAGACCTCAATTCTAGAAACCCTGAATTTATTATAGGTTCGAACCGAAAAGGGAGGAACCCTAGTAGGAACAAAGGCCTATGTTCTGATTTATGGGAAAATAAACCTTCGACTAGGTCCCATACCTGGGCCAATAACAAGCGACCTATCTTGTCAAGTATATTTGGGGCTGTTCTTTTAGACTTCAAATCTCATTTGCATGAGTTTATGCCATGCACCATGAAAGCAGCAACTGCCATCACATATATACATTGTATTTTTTCCCCCTTTTTATAGATAAATGTAAGGATAATTTTGTCTATACATGATCTGTTGAATATCCTTGGCTCCAGAGCATCTTTGTTTACTGAGTCCCTTTCACACACTTTGTTTTAATACTCACTTTTCTTTCATTTTATATCCCTAACTTCCTTCGACAATGTGATTGACTTTAAAGGCATTGCCTTCTGGAACCAACTTGATTCTCTTACTAGATTGGGTCTTCTTGCCCTTAACTATGATCAGAAACCAACTTAGCTTACCTACAGTTTTGCAAATCCAATAATGAAAGAGAAACTGCATTCACAACTTATTCACACAATGGCAGCACTATCTGTGTTTCAGTGACTCTACACTTAAGTTTACTTTGCAAATCATAGCAAATGAAATATGGATATATCTTCTTTATATCATAGACTGTTGCTGGTTACAGAGGGTTGAAAAATACTAGCAACTTATGTAATTCCTCAGCAGTTAAAGTGAGGCTGAAATACACCGATTTCTGTTTTTCCTTTGAAGGATATTGCTGAGTTATATGAAACAGAGCAGAATATCGAGTGTGCTATTGATAATTTTGAAAAGGCAGCTGAGCTTTTTGAAAGTGAAGAGGTGACAACATCTGCTAACCAGTGCAAGCAGAAGGTTGCGCAGTTTGCGGCACAGATTGAGCAGTAAGTTTTTCTTCACTTAATCAGGATGCTTCCGATAGCATTCAGTTGCAAGAAAAGAATTGATTCACGATTTACTTGAAGTTGCTCTGTGATCTATCACTGCCTGAATGCTGTCTATGGTTCTGATCCTTCTTAATCTAGAAAAAGTTTATATTTAATGAGAATTATATCTTCTCTGTTTTCTTAGGTGCTACTTTTATTGTTGGTTAAGTTCTCAAAAAATAAAAATTTAAATCATTGAAGGAGGTCTAAGAACGGTTCATTTGGCCTCTTTTAATAGTTCTTGTAAAGAAGTATGCTTTTAATATGGATCTAGAGTATGATTCTTTTGATAACACTTTGTTCAGTATGATTGCCTGAGAAGAAACCTAGAAAGTTGCCATCATTTGATTTTGAAAAGGTAATATCATTTATAAAAAAAATGGAAGGGCAATGTCAGGACTGGACAAAAAATTAAAAAGAAAAAAAAAGAAGGAACGAAGAAGAAAGTCTGACAGCAAAAACAAACCTGACCAAGCACGGCTTGATGTCATAAAAAAAGTTTAGTTTATGCTATTGAAATGTTTGTACAAACTCATCTGAACTGAAAATATTGATTTGACAGCAATCTGGATTTTGGTTTGGCTTGGTTGTTTTGTCTTTAAGAATGGTTATTTCGATTTTATTCAAATTGGAAAACTCAGCAATAAATTGAGTTAGCTTGGAATGAAAATCTCTGTAATATATTCTTATTGTTGGTGATATCCCCATGAAAAGTTCAAGATGTCACTTGGTCATACGGTGATGAAGATTTGGCAGTACAAGGGTGTAGACTGCAGACATGCATGGTATTTTCATAAGCTTGTAATTAATTTTTAAGAACCACCTTCCTCTGAATCTTGACTAATTTCCCAGGTACCAAAAAGCCATTGAGATTTTTGAAGCAATAGCCCGGTACTCTTTGAGTAATAACCTGCTGAAGTATGGAGTAAAAGGACATCTACTTAATGCTGGAATCTGCCAACTTTGCAAAGGGGATGTTGTTGCCGTTAATAATGCATTGGATCGCTATCAGGTCTTCTCTCCTCCTTGGGTTGCTTGCGTACATCCATGTTAATGACACTGAATCTCATTGCATATGCTATTGCAGGATCTTGATCCCACCTTTTCGGGAACTCGTGAATACAGATTGTTAAGAGTAAGTTTATTTGTATCGAGGCATTACTTGTGGATGCCTGGGATTTAATATGTTTGATTGCTTCTTTCTGTTTATACATGCTCTCAGCAATGCACTCTTTGTTGAAAACTGTCCACCCTCTATCAGGATATTACCGAAGCAATTGATGAGGAAGATGTTGAAAAGTTCACCAGAGCCGTGCAGGAATTCGACAGTATGACTACTCTGGTAAAACATTAAATTTTTAGTCACTGGTTACGTAATTTTCAGTTGTGTTGCTGTCTGATTACTAGGTGCCATTGTGGTGTCTTAGTTCATGAACATTAACTTTGAATCCTTTCTGTGAGTACCATGCAAAGCATAGAGGGTTTTTGCCTTTGTATGCAGAAAGAACTACTCTTGCTCTCTGTTTTTGTGAATTTGTAAAGGGTATCTGACTTTCTTGCTTCCCATAGGATTCTTGGAAGACAACTCTACTTTTGAGGGTGAAGGAAAAGCTGAAAGCCCGAGAACTAGAGGAGGATGATCTCACTTGATTTCAGTTACCACCTTCACTTGGTCTATTGTTTGTCTCCCCTGATCTTGACATTCATTGAGCGTTGGTGTCCTGTTACATGTTATAACTTCAATATATGGTTGGTTTTTCTTGGGAGTGAAACATGATTGGCTTGAAACACGTGTTTGTAATTGGGAGTGTTCTCTTATTATGTTCTTCAGAAGCAGGTATTTTTGCTGCCACATATCTTGTATGAGCTTCCGTTCTTGAATAAGGGCCCTAAAGTTTGGAATGCCAGGTTTATTAGTTTACTCTTTCGGCCATAAAGGAGATAATTTGAGTGTTGTCTCTTGAATTAGTTAAAATTTGAGATCTAAAGGAGATAAGACTTTGTAATTGTTCCCGACTTCCTGGAGCTCTCTCTAGGTGCACATTTTGGTTCCATATGATGTGCTGTGCGCAACCATTGTTTGGTAGAATCAAAATTCGAGCCAAATGGAAATATAAAATCGTAACAAAAAAATCAACTAGATCGAAAGTAGATCGAATCATAAATAATTGGTTGCAGGTTGTTGGTTAGGGGAGATGCTCCACCCGATTGCCTTATTCGGTTTTTAGTTTTGGTATTTGTTTGACAATCCATTGTTAACTGATTTCTGAAAAATAGAGATGGAGTGTTACTACTGTTTTGTTCAGTTAATTTGCTTGTTGGAATTATGAGAGAGAGAGAGATACACTCGAAAGAAGAGTGGGAAGGACATGGGATTACTTCAACATTAAGGGCTCGTGTGTTTCAAAGTAAATATTTTTCAGAAAATTTTTTTTCTTATTTTTCTATGTTTGTTAAGTTGAAAATGGCCTTTTTAAGTAGAAATATTTTCTCTTTTTTCCTATTAAAGAGAAAATTCTCAAGTTTTGGAAGGAAATGATCACTTTTTTAAATGGAAAGTTGTTTTTACGCTTTTTTAAATGAAAAGTCGTTTTTTGAATTATTTTCTGCAAGTGTTTTTAGTCTTCTTAAAGTGATTTTTATTGAATCTTTGTTATAATTGACCTATATTATATGAATATGAATATGAAAGGATTTTGATGGAAAAAACTAACTCAAAGCACTCGTTAATAAAATTTTAAAGCGTAAGCCAAGTAGGTTATAATAATGAATATTAAAAATTAATTATACTTTTAAATAGAAGGTTTGTGATATATTCATAATAATGTATTGATGATACTTTATTTAAATATAACTACATTTCACATAAAATTCATACTAAATAGTAGAAATTTTTTTTTAACATATTATAAAAGCCACCAAACACATGACCACATAATATTTTTAAGAAAATATTTTCAATAAAAAAAAGTTTTTTATTTTTTTTTATTTTTATCTCTCTCTCTCCATCTTTCTTTCTTGTGCCTTTGCTGTAGCTTTTAGGTCTGCCGGTGACGAATAAGTCTATCCATGAGGGATGATTCTGTTTCACTCTTATAAAGTTGTTCAAACATACTATCAGTTATTTTTTGATCCAGTTGCCGTTAAAACGAAACTAGCTAAATCCAAAAACATAGATGAGAGGCTAATCTTGAAGAGTTTTAGGTTGGGTTGAGAGGGGCATAGCAAGACAAGGACATGTCCTTGTTTTTGTCGCTATATGGAAATTACGCACGCTTTGTTGAAGGAATGGCCAGGCATCAGAAGCAAAAGCAGCCGTCCCCTATGGTTAATGATTCCTTCCTGCAGGCTCCAGGTTGGAGTAGGTTTTAGGGGGGGGGGGGGGGGGGCCAAAGCCAAAGGATGATAGTAGCTATTATTTTCATGTAAATCACATCTCTCCAGTGGAGTTGGGTGTATGATGGCCCGTTTCAGGTCAAAAAGGACGCAGCAGGTCGCTTTCATGACCTTATAATATACCATCCATTACTTACTCTGCATGTACAGCCAAGTAATTGTCTTAGCTCTGTTTGACACCTCGCTACAGTGAGTTTCTTACTTCTAAGTTCTATAGGTAACTTGTCTCACAGATTCCTTCCCCTCTCTTAATGCATTAGATTTTCCAGAATAATCCAGGTTCCGATCTTTTTCATAAGTTGTGCTCCGTTTACATTCCCTTTCAGGTTAGTTATAGGATAATATAGCTGCCTATTTATTCTTCATTTTTATACCTTTGTTTTTTTTTTTAAAAAAAAAAAAATTTATATCTCTATGTTAAGTCAAGCATTAAAAATAAGCACGAGGAATGCACGCAGGGTAATAAAATTAACACTATGTTTGGATTGAGGGGAAGAATGGGAAGTGGGGAGGAAATTAAAAATTTCAAAAACATTTCTCTTGTTTGGAAAATGAGGAGAAGGGAAAGGGGAGGGATTTGTAAGGGTAAACTTTCCCTTGAGCCCACTAAGTGTGGAGAAAATTGAAAAGAATTCTTATGAAATTATTATCTTACTCTTAAAAATCATGTTACTACATTTCCTTTTACTTTTTTTTTTCTATCTTAACCAAATATGATCACATACAATTTTTTCCTTCACTTTTTTTCCCCTCTAATTCATTCTTTCTCGTTTCTTCGTTTCTTCTCCTCCTAATTCCTTGACTCTTTCCAAACATTGTGTGAAAGGATTTGAAAACTCTTTCCTCCTCTATTTCCATAAACCTGATTTTTTGCGTCTGTTCTTTTCTTTTACTTTTTTCCCTTTATTTTTTTTTATTTTTCCGTCACTTGTGTCTTGCCTACCTATTTTTGGATGTCCAACTAAGTACAAGTATATGGAAATAACAATGCAAAACATAGGCTTGTAATGTAAAAAGTTAAAATCATGTGTATGTTTTCTAGATCAAACCTTCCTTCTATATGTGTAACTTCATTCAATGTTTAATTTATTTATTTCTCCTTAGAAACATAACGTAGACATCATCTAATCATAGACTCTTCTTGATTTTACTTGATGGTGTTCAAACTATTCGATCCATTAAATTTTATATAATATTTGCATACAAAGGAAAAAAAAAAAAAAAAAAAACCTCCCTACCCATTTTCATCATTTACATTTTGTGAGATTGCCTTCTCCATTATGTTTAAGTTGATGAACTCTATCTTACTATACGAAAATGCAAAAGGTATCACAATATATGAGAACTTCATCACACCATAATTGGGGATATTACAATCTCTTTCACACAGTTGTCTACTCATGATTTATCCTGAGAAGGCAAGTCGGCAAAAGTTATTATTTTCTCAAACTTTTCATTTAAACTTTAGGTGTAATATCCCAAAAATTTTCGATGTTGAGCAGATAATTGCTACAAACATGTAACCTATCTTAGGTCCGTCCTTACTTTTTCTCCTTGCGCCACTACCGGGGATGCTGCTTGCTCTGTACAAAGCACACAGAAGCTTTATAGAAAAAAAAAGAGAGTGAAATTCAAGTAGTCATTTTCTCACTAACCCGAGAAGTATTGGACTAAAGTTCATGCTCCATATCAATTATCTTGTTCCCCCTCCTTTGGCCAACACTGCAGTAAGGTCATCTTGTATATACAATTGATGGAATCGTTCTTTAAAAAATTATAGAAATTAATTTTAAGAAAAATTATATAAAACCCTCCATAAACTTTTATTCAAGTGCGGATTATTCCATAAACTTTTAAAGTGTGGTTTTTTATCCTTAAACTTTTATAAATTAATAAATAATATTTTAAGTTGAGAATGACCTCTTAAACTTTGATTTTGATATGTAAATATCCCTTAAACTATATATTGTTTAAGAGGTATTTATATACTGAAATCAAAATTTAAAGGGTGTTTATATATAAAAATTAAAGTTTAAAAAGGTTATAGAGATTATTTACTAATTTATGAAAGTTTGGATAATTAAAATTCACACTTTGAAAGTTTAGGAAAAAAATCGTACTTGAGCTAAAATTTAGGGAGGTTTTATGTATTTTCTCCTTAATTTTATTTAGATGTGATTTGTCTATTAAGTTCACTATCATCCAATTTCTTAATTAATAAGTTCTATATGAAAAAACGAAAACCTTGTGTCATTTGGTTACATACATAGTATTCCATTAATTTTTAAACATAATGTTTCTAGTTATTTGGAGATGTAGATTTACATGTCATCTTAGAGATGGATGGGATAATAGAAGTAACCATATTCCTTCATCACCTAATCTTGTTATTTAATTCTATCAATATCACTCATGCATCATATCCACTAATTGGTAAGAAACTATTGAATTGATTCTAAGAGCTTTATAATTTTCCAATCACAGTGAAGGATGTAATTGATTTTGTGCTAACGTGTTGTCCTAACTCCTAACTCTTGAGGTCAAGGGCGTGCATTTAACACTAAAGAAAGCTTCGACCAAATTGAATCAGGATTTCAATTTTGTCGGTTTGGCTTTTTCCCCTAAATTTTGATATGTTTCAAAGATCTCCTGCTAACGTTATTGAAATTTATAAAGAATTCATCCCTTTAAGTGTTCACCATTACTGAGTTGAATCTTAAAGGTCTATAGGGATAATGTTTATACTACTAAGTTATAAGAATTTTGATAAAGAGAGAATGTATTAAAACTTTATTGGAGGTTAGAGTATATTTATAAATGGTACTTGGCGTATATTTTCATGCCAAGTACCCTTATTCTCTTTATATTTTGAAAGCACACATAAGTGCTTAGAAGTTATACGGTAACATAAAAGGTACTGATGCTTCCCTAACATTTTAGCAAAGCTTTTTCCTGCATTGCAAGTTGTATTTTTTTTTTTTAAATAATTAACTTCAATTGAATTAAAGAAAATGTGGTTGTTTAGCAACAACATTTCACCCCCCAGCAATTCACCATCTTAAATTTATTTTTTTTTAATTTTTATATAATATTAATTACAATATGAAATATTAATAGAAAAATTTTATACCATTTAATATTTATCTTAAATATATTTTATATATTATTTGAAAAGTAATGATAATATAAGATTCATAAAAAACTTAAAAAATTTAATAAGTAACTTCCATTAAATACTCCTTTATGAAATTAAGAATTACTTATAAAAATTGATTGTTTAGAGAACTGATGTGGCAAGCCTAAACAACTCCTTTAAGTAACCCTTTATAAGCATACTCTTATAAAGGTAGGGTTTTGATTGAGGATGTCATGTGGATGTTGCATAAGATCACATGCAAGAGGTGTAACATGTGGTTGATGCTTAAAATGAGGACTTATAAGGAAGCAAATAAGGAAGGAATAGATAGTCTTAGGCTCAAACACAGCATGATAAGTGAGGAAACTATTGAGTTAAGCATCAATTCCATATTCTTAGTCGAGTGCTAACTTGTTCTTCATTTGAGCTTCATTTAATCTTCAATAGCAAAGATTTTACAACCTTATATTTTTTTTCGTTGACCTCCAAAGCTTCTGAAAGGTACTAATTGAGGAGGTAGGATTGAGTTATTTATAAGCAATTGGACTCTATGACATTCATTAGATGATCTTGCTCATTTTAGGTTTATCTGAATAAGCTCGCTATAGTCCTAAGATCGGTAACCTATCTTATTGATTGTGTAAGTTAGCTTAAGAGAGATTGAGAGCCAATGAATTGACCCAACAATCTCTATTTCAAGAACACTATACCAAAATTTCTTAAGTTATCCTAATTATAAACCAAACTCCATAAGCTCTATCGCTTTGTCTAAGGAATCAAACCCAAGTTTATAATGGGCTTAGCCCAATACTTTATTATAATAAATTTAGCCGTCTAAGGAGATATTTGATTTTTTGTAAAAATAGTCACAAGATTATTTTATCTATGCCTAGATGAGTACTTTAAGAAATCTAAATTTTTGTTACTTTTTAAGTAAATTGAAAATACATTCTCAAATTATTGATAAGTTGTAATAGATCAATAAACTTCTAAAGCGTGAATTTAAGAATGTAAATGAATCAAATTCAAAATGATATAGTATTAAGATTGAGCTTGTCTTAAAATTTCAAAGCTTGATCTTAACTCGAACTCAATTGAGCTGAGAAGTTTAAGCTTAAGCTCTACTTGATTATACTTATTTATGCTCAATTGTCTAATTCATTCTAATTAAAATAACATTTTAATATCTAAACCAACTTGAATTCATCCAACATTTTAACTCGACTCAAGCTCTATTAGTTTTGTGAGCTAACAGTCCAAAATTTCATAGCTCAAATCTGATTTGATAAGCTATTCAAGGAGCTTGAGCTGACTTAATGGCCTTTAACCTCATGTCTATCAGAGGCGAAATCTACCCTTTACGAAATGGAATTGGATCCACACAATGCCTACGTTTCGTCACCCATTGTCTTGGTCATCAAACTAAATTGTGACATATATTGAAAAGAGCCACAAAGTGGGCAGGACAAAAGAGGAAACCCATTCAACTTTTAACGTCTTTTAAGGTCGTAAATTGGTTGTTTCTTAATGTCCCAAGTAGTGGAGTTTGAGGTATGGTATCAAGTGTGCGCCCTTGTGGTTATAAATCCACCGTCCTTGGGCAAAAGCAGAAGAAAATTGTACGAATTAGGTAAAGTTGCATATTAAATAAACCTTTTGCTTCACCGCACTTTAACCAATATCACAGTCAAATAATTAATTAAGGATAAGTTTCGCTAACGAGTTCTTCTTGGGCTGCTGTAACAAATACAATATAAAAAGAAATTTCATACACATCATTGCCTTTTTTTTTATTTAAATATTGTTATACCATATAACTTAAATTATTAATTGAGTACAAATAAACCTTCTAATCGTTCGATTAATGTAAACATGAATAAAACCTATTTTAGAACCGACTCAGCCCCATGGATTCTTGTTACCCAAAGAGAGGAAACGAGACCAACTTGGGGCAAGCTCATGGGCCTTGAGGCCAGTGACTCATGGTTTTGAGACTGGTGAACTACGATGCAAAATTATTTTTTTCTTAAAGAGAAGCTTAAGCTTAAAGCTTAAAACTTAAGAAAAAAAGAGCCCAAAAACCTTGCAATAGTTAGCCCGTTTATTGAAGCGGTTATTAAAGATGTACACTATGGAAATATATTTATTTCTTATGTTCTATACCATATATATATCAATATAGATATATTTTAAAAATATATTTATTTCTTATATTCCTAATATCAACATATTAAATGTTGTACCTATGAATGGGAAATAATTTTCAAATTACATGGAAGTAGTTTAGATTTTCAATATTATGTAACATATATTTTTTATTTCTTTTCTTTGCGATGTCTTTTTCTACTATGATTTTCAAGAATCCTTTTGGAACCATTCTTGTTTTTATTTTTTTTTTCGCTTAAATTTTGTCGAGGTTTAGACTTGTTTGGTCTTGGGTCTAGGGGGATGACTATCCTTGACCCATGGACTTGTGATGGATCATGATTCATCTTGGTAGGACTAGTCTCTAATCTAATCTTATCAAACCAAGTCAAGGTTACGAACTGGTCAAGGCTTAAGTTACGAACAGGGTTGGGCCTAGGTCTATTCCAATTACTTTTGGAAATGTGTAAACAACCCAAACTGTTACTAGAATCTTAAAAATCATAACTGTTGATTGTGCGAATTAATCGGATATAATGTAGTGAATTGGCCTAAACTCTTCGAAGGAAAGTGCTATTAGGCTTGAGGGATTACTGCACTCCTTACGCTTGGATACTTGCAATAAGCCCTTGGTAGGTTGGTTCATGAAAGTCCTTTAATGCTCAAGTTAGCAAAGAGGAAAAAATAGGAAAATACTATAAGGTTCCAAGCACTTTTCGCTTAAGGGAGAAGGTGCTTAGGTTATGTAATATGCGAATGTGTGATAAGAAGAGAGGGATTCAAGGTTAAAGGTCTGGATCCCTTACCTTTTAGTTCCTTGTGCAATTTATAACACATGGAGCTTACCTATTATGGATGTGTGTCAACATAGGGTTCATCCGTACTAGTTGCCTGTAGTGAACATGCGCTGTAGGGTTGATAAGGTGGCTTTAGGTGTTGGTTAGCCACGAATACGCTAACCGTTACATCTAAAATAATGTCAAGTGTACTAGCTGTACAATAGATGTTAAGCTGTAATTAACGAGGAAAGGAGAGGAGGGGAGGGGAGGGGAGGGGATACAAGGGACAAATGACCCCAAGAGAGAGAGAGAAGAGGAGGAGCTTTGACTAGTCCACAAGTTACGAGTTGGCCTTCTATATGACATTCGCAGAGAGAAGGGCCCCCAGCGTAGTGAGCGCATACTAGGGGTTGGTCGAAGCGATACAACTCAGCCGTATCTAAGTAGGTAGTCGGTGCTTGGTGATTGCACATTTGGAGAGCAAGTACTTGGGATGACCGAGCATAGGTGGAGTGTTCCAAGGACCACAAAATGCTTAGGAAGGGAAGGGGTTCGGCCCCTTAATTGCTAATAGGTTTGATTGGCTTCTCTTGGATTGGATCTCATACCAACCCAAAATAGCCTATCAACAATGGCTACAATGATAATAAATAGTTATAGAAAGATTAAGTTACACTAAAAATTTAAAGAATCTATGTACAATTTTCTCTTATTTTTTAGTATATATACATAAAAATTTTCCTACCAAAGGATAAGCCTGATAATACTCTTGTTGTACACATAGTTAACTGTTTCAATTCATGTTGTGGTCTAAATATCTATGCTAATTTAGGATGTTTAGGATAGTTAATTGGCGGCTGTCAAAACAGGCTCGTTAAGATCGATCTATACCTTTCCCAATAAGATTTAAGTATGAAACAAATTCCTTTATGAATTTAAGTGCCCAACCCTTATTTGCCATGGGCATAGCCAAGTGAATCCGTAGTATTGGCAATTAAAGTATTTCGATGGTGGTTAGAGATTTTCACCAAATTGAATTGTATCTCAAATAGATTGAATTTTGCAAATATGGTTGGTTTACAATATTTTTCGGTTTCATACCTCGAACTGTTTAATACAGTTTAGTAGTGTAGTTCGTGTGAATCAAATCACATCGAACCAAATCAATCTATATTGTTTAAGAAAAGAACAGAATTTTTATTCTCCTGGAAAGTTTACATTCCAACTTCTACATTATTGATATTGTTCTAATCTACTTATTATGCCCTATCGTCATTGAACGCAAATTATTTGAACCTTAAAAAATTTAATTTATACTTGTCATACTCTATCGTTATTGAATATAAATTATTTTAACTTTAAAATTATAATTTATACGTCTTAATATATAGTCATTTATTAAATAAATCGGAAAAGTTCTTGTACTTTTTATATTATAGCATGCTTGAGAAATGAAAAATAAATTTACATGCAAAGATAGATAATGTATCAACATATAACTACATAAAACATAATAATATGAATAGTGATTTGAACTAAAATACGAATCGGACCGTCTAAAATGGTTCAGCTTTGGGTTGTTAACATGCTATATGTTGTGGTTTGAGTCTGCTTTGCCTGGCTTTCAAACCAAACTGCATAATGCTTACCTGTAATTATGGTTATAAATCCCTCTGGCTTGTAAGTATGTCCATTAGCTCGTTTGATAGGGGAATTTATTTCTGCACTTTCTTTAGTTAATTACTATTATTATACAACTTTAAGGAAGAGAGGAATTAAATTATAACAATTTTGGTTATACGATGATTTTGTCTCGATCACCCAGGATTGCATGTTCTTCTTCTTTGGTCCCTCTCCACCTTATAGCGCAAAGCTTGTCTTTGAAACCTGAAGCGTGCAACACATCATATAATCCTTTCATCTACATTTAGTATATTTATATAGTCAGAGTTTTTTAAATTAATGGTAGACGGCTGACGGCAGTAAAATTAGTGGTCCCATAACCTGACGGTTAATATTTTATGATACGTTTAGTTCATGGAATAGAATGAGAAGGGAATAGGATTAGAATTCCGTAAGGAATGAAATAAGGATTTAATACATATTAATTTATTTAATTGGATTTATAAGTGATTAAGAAATAGATATAATATAACTTTAATGATTAAATTATCCTCGATTTATTTTTTTTTAATTAATTCTAAAGTTATAGGTAGTTGTGATTGGCGATGGTGGTAATGGCAGCAGTGATGGTGGTAGCAGTGGCGGTGGCAACAGCGGCGAAGGCGACGGTAACAATAGTAGTGGAGGTAGTTACGGTGGTCATAGTGGTGGTGGAGGCGGCGATGGTGATAGTGACAGCATTGTTGATTGCAACGATGGCAGCAGCGACGATGGTGGCGGTGGTGGTAGTGGCTTTAGTGGTAACGACGGTGATGTTAGTGGCGGCAATAGTGGCTGTAGTGGTGGCGGTGGCGATGACGGTGACGGTGGCGACAATAGTGGCAGCAGTGGTAGTAACGGCAGTGGTAGTAGTGATCAGTAATGATAGCGGTAATCAATAATTGTAGCAGTAGCGGTAGCGGTAGCGATGATGATAGTAGTGATGGTAGCGGTGAAGAATTGTGATTTTTTAATTGAATTGAAAAATTTATATTACTTAATTTCATATAATAGGGATTCTTATGGAATTATAATTTTATGATAAAAAACCAAATAAACGTGATAATAATGGAATAAGGAAGGAATGTAATTTTTTCTTTAATTGAATTAAGGAATTTCTATTACTTAATTTCATATAATAGAAATTTCTATAGAATTACAATTCCATGATAAAAAACTAAACAAATTGCGAAATAAAAAGGGAATGGAATTTTACTTTCATATACACACTGACAGTGGAAATTAAAGTTGGTGCGTGTAGTATTATTATATTACATGTCACATTGCAATAGCTAAAATGTTGACTCCGTGATTTACAATAATTAATTAACGCACTGCGTATTATGATTCACACGTAATATATTATATATACAACCTTCACATTTCAAAAAGTTGCATTTTCCTCTTACTTTGATTAGAAAAACACAAAGCCTCTTGTTATAAAAAAATTACAATCTACAAAGTTTTTATCTTCATCATAAATATATTGTTTTAACTTATTTATTTTTTATTGGCTTGTTTAAAAATATGGCTGTTAACAAAAAGATATAAATACTAGTTTTTCAGTTAGATAAATCATGTTCAATTTTTGCCTTCTTATAGTTGTAATACGTATTAGCAGAATAAATAAATAAAGAGAGAAGGAAGACAAAATAATAAAAAAAGAAGATGGTTTTTAGAAGATTTAAACTCACCTAAGCTTAACTTGCCTTATCCCAAGACCCACCCAACCCATTCTACATTTTACAAGATACGGAAAACATATATTGTATTTTTCTAGAATTTGTTACTTGTAGGTGATTATATTTTCTAGGCATTGATATTTGTAGATAGATTTATTAGCGTCGAGTTAGTTTGTCATTTTCTACATTTGAATACTTTTCGTTTTATATAGAGAGATTGTATGGTCCTATCCATTATTTTAACATAACTAATCATGTTCTCTATCTCACCATTTATTCACATGTTTTAAAATTTAAATCATTAAATTCAAAATTTATTCGGTAATTTAAATTTAAATGAGTACAAATTAAGGATAAAATAGATGGTGATACCGTTTCTATAAAAAAATAAGAACGAGATTATAGAAAAATTCTTGTAGGATATATTTTCAACAATAATGAAATTACATGTCAAATTAGGATTTTTTTACGATAACACTTGTAATACAACGTTATTGTAACCATGGTTAATATAGCTTACTATAGAATGTTAACAAATTACTCTCTCTCTCCTCATTTTCCATTTAATTAATTATTAATAAAAGCTATTAAACTATTATTTAGATAATATGTTAGCCTACTTTAATATTATAGATGGTGTAAATTAAGTTTTACTAAATCAATAGTTTAAATTGACCAGCATTAGATAATACATTTTTACTAACGTTATCGTAAAAATCTCTCATCAAATCATCATCTTAAAAATAATTATTACCAATTATATACCACAAATACCTTAAGAAAGAGCATCCATGAAAATTTTGGAAGTAAGCAAAACTAGAGAGCATCTTCTTTTTTCCTTCGAATAATATTTGATGCTCATTTCAAGCAGTAAATATGGCTATTGGTTGGGCATAGAATCCCTCATAAAGGTGGTTCGATTTCCCAAAGTGCTGGTGTTAAACTAGGGTTTAAATGAACACGCCAAACCTATTTGTAATATATTATATATTTCTTGAATATTTATTCGAATTTATTTTTTTTAGTAGTCACATTTGAGCTCAAACTTGAATTATTCAAATAATTTTACAAGTGGAATTCGGTTTCATGATGATTAACTCTACCAGCTTTCAAATCTAACCAAGATCAAATTGAGTTTAAGTATGAGTTGATTTTGAATTGTATTTAGATATTAATATTATTACAATAAGAAAAGAAAAGTATTTTTCTTTAGATAAATTAAGCCTAATTGCATCGAGTTTAGCTTGTTGAATGTCGTTTCAATCGAACTTGACTTAACTCAACATTATATCCTCTCAATTCGACTCATTTATTATACTAATTATAAAGGATCCTAACTATAAATTAAGAGTTACAATTTATGTAATCCACCTTTTCGACTCTTGAAATATGGATATGCACACCTCCTTAAGTTTTTCGCCCAATAATACTCCCCTTGTATACATGGTTAATTGTTTTGATTGTCAATATAATCAATTAGGTAGATCGATTACGATTTGACTACCGGTCTTTAATTTCAATTTGAATGAAGAACCAGAGAGTTCCAAGTTCAAGGGCTAACCTATTAAACCCTAACGGATACCATTATCTATTTACCAAAATTATGATTATTCTTCTAATTATAATATTTTTAAAAAATAAATAAAAAAAAAAGAATCTAAGTTTCTATATATTTTATCATCGCTCCGAAAGTGCCTACGTACTCACTAGCTGGATCAGAAGATCGTAGTTCTTTCCGAAAACTTTTAGTGCATTGGTTGATTTTGATTCTTAAAAAATTGATCGGATTTACGTTTGAATTGATTTGGTTTATTTTTAAAAAAAAAATCTAAAAGGGTCCTAATTCTTGAGTGATTTTATTTAAAAACTCTTTAAAAGTCCTAAATTTTTTATTTAAAAGAAAGATTTTTTATTATTAATTTTTATTTTTAAAAATTTTCTATGTGATGAATCCTTAATAAAAAAAAAAACCTAATCTTAACAATCTCTAAACTAATATATACAACCATATACCAAAATAGAATAATTCCATATAATACACCTATATAAGAACTAATACTAAAACTCCTAAACTAACATATTCACACATATTATATGTTACATTAACTAATAAATAATAATATATTAATAATGTATATATATAATAAAAAACTAATCTTATCGATCCTTAAGCTAATATATATATATATATATATATATCATTATATCTATATTACTATTTATAAACATTCACTTAAATCAATATAATATACCTAATCTATATTACAAAGACATCCTAAATTATTATCTACATAAACTATGCTAAATCACTTAACGTTCTAATAAAATA